>VZSV01000341.1:238835-272485 GCA_013398735.1 Nothocercus julius
AAAAAAAAAAGCATAAACAAGGTGGTAGGCTGAAGGGAAAAAAAGTTTTTTGTTTGTTTTTTGACTTTTGGGGTTTTTTTGACTTTGGGGGGTTTTTGGAGAGGGCTTTTTTTGTGTGTTTTGCTTTTTCCTTCATATAAAAACCTGATTCTCTACTGACCTAAGTCAATTGCACCACTACTATTGGCAGCTAGGAAAGCAGATCAGGACCAAAGTCAGACTCTATTGTTTTAAAGCTGCAGTAGAACTGACAGCACTGGAACAGCAATTATTATTGGAAAAACTGGGGAAATAAAAGCCTCCTGGTGAAATAAAAGCCCATTGCTATGAAGTAAGTGGCTCTTCTCTCTTTTGTAAACAAAACACAGGCAATAAAGTGGGCTAGTACAGAACCTGGTACTGGTCCAGTGTACATTGGTATCAGCAGATTTATCCTGGAAAACCAGATTAAATTAGGTCCACCAAGTTTCCCTTCCCAAATACCTTCTCACTCACATATTAAATCCACCTACCACAGCTATTCTAGTTACTTAGTGGGGAAGTGAACACACAGAACCCTCTCTAGAGCAAAAAGATGCCAGGACAGCACCTTTTGAGATCGATTTCAGTGTTTCATCATGAAAGGAGAAATTAAATCCTTAAGAATCTCTTAAAACATGTAAGACAGTGTTAATTTTCTTTATAGCTGTTCAGCATGTTTAACTATGCTGACACTATTGCCAGTACTAATCATTTGCAGAAGGGACTATGAGATGTTTAATTAAAAATAAGAAAGTTCACACATCAAAAAGTTAAAGAAATGAGAGAAAGTATGTGGAAAGAGAAAGCATCAATTTCTCCAATATACAGATGCTCTACTTTTAACCTCCTTCATCTGAGCTACCAGTATCAGCAACTAGAAATAACTAAGATCACTTTAACTGCCCAAATAGCTGACCTTTTAGGCTCAATGGATTAATCAAAAAGAATCAGAAATTTCACTTCAAGACAGCTCTTTTTTTTTTTCCAGTAAAATTAAAAAACAGATAATTTCTCAGCATACTTCATTTTGGTATTTGGTACAAACATTTTGTTACAATACTTATCAAACATCACACCTGCTTGACTCAAAAGAAAATAGCTGTTTATTTTCCTTGATATTATTAAATGTATCAAATTTCTGAAATTAAACACTGTCCTAAAGTGAAAAATCCAATGTTAGCAGAAAAAAAAATCAAAACAGAATATGTAGACTTTAGCTATTCATTTTTTTCCCTCCAATCTACACAAATCAATAAATTTTTCTGTTCACCCCAGAACCACATATTTGACAAACGAATTGTTCATTCAAGTATCTCACTAAGCTTTATTTTATCCCTTTATTTCATGGATCAGAGCATTTGCTCACATAGTTCTGCTACCCTCCTCCCTGCTCTTGTTACACAGGCAGTTGGGACACAAACTGCCCACTGCTGGATGTTGCTAGCGCGGATCCTCAGACCTGATCTCTCCCCTTTATTCTACTCCTGCTGCTAACGCTTCCTTACCCTGATAGGGAGCTGAGTTTCCAGTTATCCTCCCTCTCTGAGCATTCCCAGGTACTTTATTCTCGCTGCTGCTTGCCCTTATTCTGACAGATGCTAGAGCTCTGCAAGTTGCAGGATCTTACCTCTGAGCCCCTCTTTGTCGCTGCCTGTGACCACGCTGGAAGCAGGGAGGGATGGATATTAGGGAAGCATGAGCCTCCCCTTGCTGTTTAGCAGCGTGGTCTGCAAGGAAAGATAGAGATGCTGCTCTCTCCTCCTCCTCCCCACTGTCGCTGCACCAGCTTCCTCCTCCTTGCTTCCTTGCTCCCTCCTTCTCGCCCACAAACTCTACTCCTATCTGAGCTTCGGCAGGACGCGCTGCCTCTCAGTATCAGCTACCTAAGGCCAAGGCACAAACCTTTTGCCCTCCCCCTGCCTTTCCCTCTCTGGGCTCATGCATCCTCACCCCTGCTTCCCACTGAATGTGGTATCTTCCCAATTGCACATACTCCAGTCGGCTCTGGAGTCTAAAGCACAGACTGGGAGGCAAAAAGGGTGATAAAATAGAAGAGGTGAAAGAGTTATAAAACAGAAGATGTAGAGCAAAGACCAGGGATATAAAGAAAAGGAGGAAATATCCTGGAGAGCTGGAAACTTTTGCTATTTTTATTTGGAAACTTTTGCTATTTTTATTTGTGCGTATGAAAAAAGGCAGCTCACAGTAGCCAAAACCTGCCATTTGGAAATTAAGTTTAAAAATCTATACAGATGACAGAAAAAAGGCAGCTTGTTATCTGCCAAGTCAAGTTTACCTGTATTTGAAGTTCTTTGCTTATCTATTTTTCTTTTAAAGAAGTTTCTAAACTTCTGCAAAACTAGATTAAATACCAGTATAATCTGATGATGCAATAGCTAATGAAGGTGAAAAAGTTACCACTGATATTTTATTACATGCTATGAAATAACAGTCTTTGAGAAAGAAAAAAAGCCGTAAGTGCTCTGACTTTTCATCTTGGGTAATACATGTACTTGGGTGGTCTTTCTTTATTTTCAGACACTCTTAAAACAAGTAACTCCTTCAGGTGACCAGTAAGTGGTTAACAAAAATCATATAAAAGTGTCCCTAGCTGCTATGTTTTTCTTAGGGACCTAATTTTAGACACCTAATGAGCTCCTTCTAAAGTGCCCTTCTTTGTTACCAGGACTGTGAAGAGAGGTAGGTGATTCCGAAGACTTCTAAAAGACCTTATCTGCGTAGGTATAAACCCATAGTTAAGTGGACAGGATCTCCCTCTGGAGGCCTTGAGAGGCACCTGATGTCTCTGCTGATCTATCAGGATGTATCAGGCACTTACTATATGAAGTTTTTTTTTATTGGGTATCTAAAATTAAAGAGTTAGCTACTACAAGGCCAAGGTCAGACACAATAAATGTGCAGCAAGTTTATGATAAAATCTATCATAAAATTTCAGATATCTTAATTGACATCTTAATTCTCATTGTCAGTGGCCTCATAAGTCAACCAGGAGTCACGATCCATCTGTGTATGGTTGGCATAAGGCAATCCACAGGGCAGAGGAGCAACTGCTCAAACATCCACTATATTAATACAACCTATTGATCACTCTTACTGAAACATTTGATCAATGCGAAATGCATGAGAATGCATAGTCTTCATCTTCATTCATCTTCATCTTCATGTGCTTGGCCTTTTCAGATGGTCACCCCATTTGAAAAGGATATAGCCCAACAGAAAAACAATAT
Organism: Nothocercus julius; assembly: GCA_013398735.1. Taxonomy (NCBI): domain Eukaryota; kingdom Metazoa; phylum Chordata; class Aves; order Tinamiformes; family Tinamidae; genus Nothocercus; species Nothocercus julius. Next base: position 242,105 of record VZSV01000341.1, read on the forward strand.
AGAAGGGTGACTATAAACTTGAAATAACTCCATACAATCTGTATTAAATAGGCTAGGAGTCTTTAGACTAGAAAACAGGCAACTGAGCTGACATAGTAAATATATATGAAGTCACAAATAATATGGAGAAAGTGACTTAAAAATAATTTTTAGTATTTTTTCATAACACAAGGATTACAGAGCATTCAATGAGATGATCATGAAACATATTTGAAACAAAATGAATTAGGTTTTTTTCAGTCACTTTATAAATTAATTGTGAAATTCACTGCTACAAAATACGATAGCAGCCAAAATTACCAATAGTTTCAAAAACAAATTAAATTAACATGTAGGGATAGGTCAGTAGACAGGCCAGATGCAGGGAGCCTTTCAGTACACGAATTCTACGAACTCTTTAATCCAAAGGATACTCTGTATCTCTTCCACTTCTTAAACTATTCCACTTCTTAAACTAAACTAAGACGGCTCTTGCTAACGTTCATTGCAATGGACAGAATATAAGCAACATGCTTTTTTACCATGTATTCTTAAGAAGCAAAATTTTCTGTGAACAAACCTGTGTCCCTTTTTAAAAAAAAAAAAACACATTTCTAATAATTTTATCAGTAATGTGAGATGAAAAATCTTCACATAAAGCATCAATTCTGTAATGCAGCAGTCAACCGAGTGTCAGAAAGATGCTAAACATTTTAGAAAAATATGCTGCATAAAACTTTAAAAATAGCAGAGATTTATTATACCCTTCTTTAAGTAACTGTACAGTTTTCATTGGCCATGTTCAGCCCAAGTCTTCTACCACAGATACTCTAATAGCCTCCACTGTTTCTTCATTGATCAAACAGAAATCATACACCACTACAAAGATGCAGTAAATGGCACTGAGGGCATGCTAGATAAAAAGCATCTAAATTCTCTAGAGAATTAAATTAGCAATAAATATTATTTTCCCTCAAGGCTGACTGTACCTTTTAACTTCCAATGACAGGTCATTGAAAGAGGTTCTTAGCTTCATTAGAGCAGCTACACTCTGAACTCTAGTAGCAAAAGACGGCGTTGACCTGTACAATTTCAGCAGCTAAATCATATTTTTGGCAGAAGCAGAGCACACAGATCAGGGGAATTGCCCAGGGGTTGTCATGGCAGCCATGAAATTCTGAATAATTCCAAAGACTCCTTCCCTGTATGAACAGAGTAAGCGCCTGCTTTACATTTCCAGGGTCAGCCAGCAGCTTGATTACTTCAGCAGAAGCATAAATTTTAGCACATATTTTACTCCAGCTATAACCACTCAGCCTCAGTGGTCTTCTATTTTATGCAAAATATGCAGAAGCTTTTTTCTGAAAGTTTGCAGAAACTCACTCTGTTTAAAGTGTTCAAACAAAAGGCAAATCTGTCCAAATCCTTATAGGAAACTATTTGTTTTACATTATTGAACATAAGATCTTTTTTAGGTGTCTGTTACCTCTTTTCTAATTTGCCTCTAATTTGGCCTCTGGCCTTCTTTAGCCCTGTAGTAAACTAGTGAGAAGACTTTGCATCCTTCATTTTACAAACATTCCCTGAGGTAATAAAAATTATACAAACTACATCATTTAAAAGGAAAACACTAATCCACTATAATCCTCATAGGCAGAGAAAGAGTAACCGAGAATGTGCTTCTGTCAGTAGTGATATATTTAGATAACCACAAGAATGAGGATGCAATCACATTACAGATAAATATGTACTAGAAATAAAATCTTCATTGTGGATTCTAGACTTAGTGTTGAACATATTCACAAACTGTAAATGAAGGTGAGCACCAGATTCTCACTAACTGATGAAATTAACTATGTAACATATGCAACTTTGCTAAAAGAGAACTCCGTTACTGTTGAAATACTGGAATTTAAGGCATCTTTGACAGTTTTACAGAAGTCATGCTAGGCACTTAACAGATATCCACTTAAAATGTTAAAGGCCTAACCTTCAGAGGAAAGAAATGCTCCAGTTTTTATGTCCAGATGTTGAATGAACTCCTGAACTTCTGAATTTCCCCCTTCAAAATCAGTACATTTAATTACCTGAATACCAGACGCTAAATATATAGGCCACCAAGTGAATCTAGCCTATCAGGACAATTAATGTTTCTTATGGCCTTTTCTCACTCTTTTTCTAGGACACACGGTTCTTTCCCACTTCTCATCTAGAACAGCCCTCATTACATGACCAAAAAGCATTTTTCTCCTGCTGCGTGATGGATATCAATCCAATCACTTCTAGAGAAACAAAGGCAGGAACAAAAATCCTCACAATATTTTATTGTGAAATTGTGAAAACGAATGTATCATAAGCATTTTTAGTCACATGACATGCTTATCACCTGGCCAAAAATACAGGCTTCCTCACACAGGTATGTGACTAAAGGTGCCCAAAACTTAATGCACTTACCAACATTTTAGTTAGGTGAAATGCATGTCTGATTGTTCCTGAATGGAGGTTACGGTAGTACCTGTAAGTGCATCTACGAAGATGTGTGCCTCACCTCAGCTAGATGATGGCTAAAACTAATTGCAATCAGTGCTTCTGTCCTGGGGTCAAGTCCACAGTGTCAGAATACAAAAGTCAAGGCAAACTTGTAAAGAGATCCATAGTCATTGTTAGATCAAGAATTAGAGCCAGAAATCGGAGGGACTTTAAAAAAAAAAAAAAAAAAGGAGAAATAACATGTAATGCAACAAAATGACATGAAATTTCATGTCATGTAATAATTGTTATTTACAGATGAGTAATGGGAAAGAACTGATCCAGAAAAACAGAGAAAGAAAAGTCTATGGGCCACTTTTTTTCAAAGAAATTAGAGGAATAGGATCATGGTAATTTCATTTGTTGCATTAAAAATATGAAGTTACATTTTTTATTGCTTTGCTAAGGTGTATCTTCAGAAAAAGTGGCATTTATAATGAAATAATCCACTGTTATTAGTTAGAATTTACCTCTCCTACAGAACCCACTCAAAGTTTCTCAGTGCTTTAGGCAAAACTGAATTTTGCCATTTCACAGACAGCAACTAATTTTGTTCTCATCACTGGTGACAGCTACAACCTGCTTTGCTTATGATGGCGAAGCAGGAGGAGGGGAAGGACATAGGGATAGAAATGTCTGCTTGGTCTAAGGATGGAGATGGTCTAACCATGCGGATTCCTTATGAGATATTTAGGGGGGCAATCAAAGCAGGGAAAAGACAGGGATCGAGGTGGTTTGGGGAAGGCTGCCAAGTAGGGTCCTGCCTTGGGAGCCTGGTGTGTATGTGTGTGTCTCTGCGGGCACGACACTGGCAATTCATTTTATCAACCTAAATGGAATTAAATTACACTAGTTTTTTTTTTTTTTTTTTTTTTTAAGCAGATGATATTTTAACTTTTACACGTAGTCCTTCAAACGTTTAGTGAAACCACTTTTTTTGCATACACTAGTTAAGACAGATCAGAGACAGGGAATTAGTGCCCCCCGGTGGCAGCTCAGGAATCAGTGCCACGAGGTGAGCAATCTCCATGGGATAACAAGCAAATCTTGCACTTTTAGCTGTCTAGTCTAGCTGGAAATATTACAAAAAGCTGAAGAGCTATTTCCATATGAAATTAGTAAGTGGGTATAATTTATATTCTCACAGGCAAATTTATTAACCAAAGAATTCATGTGGGAGAGATTTGATTTTCAGTTTTATTAAAAGTGAGTCATAATGCCATAGCTGAAATTCCTCGCAGTCCAATCAGTTTCTTCCAAACCTAGTTTGCATTTAAAATATGACTCAGATTTGTCACTTTTCATGTGAATGCAGACAAACGTTCCTGAATCTGAATCACTGTGGGATTTTTTGATGCACAGTTACATATTTCCACAAGCCCATCCATACAGAGGCACAGGAACAACAGAATTTGATCTCCTGACCGGCTAGAAAAACAGTACAATATTATTTTCTACAAGACATAAATGCTAACACGATGTTTTTCATAGGGGTTAAAAAGGAAATACTTGTGTCCTAATCCTCATATTATAGTACTTAGTCTATCCAACAATCATGAAAAAAAATATGCAAAGATTTTTATATTGCAGAACATATTCGTTACATAACTCCCATGACATCTATTCCAAACCATTTTGCTGTTCCATCTGGAAAAATCTGCTTTATCGCAGTGAGTTTACACAACCTGTGATAACAAATGTAGATTGGTCTTCCAGTCAACAATGTGAAAAGAGGGATCGACATCCTTCTGATGGCCAATGGAATTTTCTGCATAGTGACCAATTTTTAATTCATGGCTCACATAATATTTGTCCTTGAAGAGGCACATAGCACTGAGGTAAGCTGTTTTTGTGTGCTAATCAATTTATAACAAAAAAAGGGGGAAAAAGTATTTTGTAACTCCTCAAAAGTATGATATCTATGTATCAGGAGACATGAAGGCCTGATTTGAAGATGATGATATTGCTTGTCTATTTTCCCAGGGGAGCTGATACTAGTGCAAATGCAAAATGACACATCACAGAGAGAAAATCCTGATGTGACATTCCTGGTTCATATTTGTGCCTTCCTTCTTTTACGGTGATAAATCTATATTGCACTAGGGGCAGAGTGGCTGGAGAGCTGTGCGGCAGGGACGGATCTGGGGGTGCTGGTCGACAGCCGCCTGGACATGAGGCAGCAGTGGGCCCAGGTGGCCAAGGAGGCCAATGGCCTCCTGGCTTCTGCCAGGAACAGTGTGGCCAGCAGGACCAGGGGAGTCATCGGCCCCCTGTGCTCAGCACTGCTGAGGCCGCACCTCAAATACTGTGTTCAGCTTTGGGCCTCTCACTACAAGAAGGACATTGAGGTGCTGGAGCGTGTCCGAAGAAGGACAATGAAGCTGGGGAAGGGGCTGGAGCACAGGCCTTATGAGGAGCCGCTGGGGGAGCTGGGGTTACTTGGCTGGAGGAGGCTCCGGGGAGACCTTATTGCTCCCTACAGCTACCTGAAAGGAGGTTGTAGTGAGCTGGGGGGCGATCGCTTCTCCAGAATAACCACCAATAGGACAGGAGGAAACGGCCTCCGGTTGCACCAGGGGAGGCTCAGGTTAGACATTAGGAAGAATTTCTACACAGGAAGAGCAGTCAAGCATTGGCACAGGCTGCCCAGGGAAGTGCTGGAGTCGCCATCCCTGGCAGTGTTCAAGAAACGTGTAGATGAGGCACTGAGGGACATGGTTTAGCAGGCATGGTGCTGAAGGGCTTAGGGTTGGACTCGATGATCCTGAAGGTCTTTTCCAACCATAGTAATTCCACATCCCCCCGCACAGACACCTTCCTTCCCCCCTCCCCCGCAGACCAACGGCCGTTGCGCAGGGCGGGAAAGGAGGCGAGGGCGGGGCTCGCGCGGGGGCTCCTGGGTAGGGGAAGCGCCGCTCGCCGCCCCGGTGCGGGGGCGGGAGGGGCGGTTTGGTCGGTGCCGCCGCGACGCTCGGCGCTCTCGGCCCGTGTGTGCGGGAGGCGGGTGGCGATGGCGGCGCCTCCTTCCGCCGTGGCGTGGCCGCCGCGCCGCCGACGCCGCTGAGCGCCCCCGGGGCGCCGGGAGGAGGAAGGAGGAGGAGGGGCCGGGGCCGGGCAAACATGGCCGCCCCCGCGAAGTGGGAGCGCCTGAGGCCGCTGCAGCCGGACACGCTGCGCGTGAGTGAGGGGCGCGCGGGAAGGGGAGGGAGGCAGCGGCCGCGGGGACGGCGCTGAGGCGGGCAAAGGGCCCCTTGTCACGGTAGCGGTGCCGCTGGGCGCTGCCGAAGCCTTTCGAGGGTGTTAGAGAAACTAGCTGGGGCTGGGGCTCCCTGAGCATCCGTGGAAACCAAGCAATCCACTTCTGTGCATTCCTCGGCAGTGCTTTTAGTGATGTTATGAATCAGCTAATTAAAAATTGGCTTTTAATTCTGTGTATTGTTTTATTAACTTCAGCTGTTGAGCTAAATGTGGCTTGGTGGCATCATGTTTGTGCCATGCAATGGTTTCTATGATTTTTTTTCTTCAGTAGTTTTAAATTTCTTACTGCTGGAGTGGACGGCTTTTAAAGAGAAAGGACACAATGAGTGACGCATTGGGCCAGCCAGAGGTGCTGCTGTCTGGAGTCTGGTCTCGTGGACCAGTAGGTCAGGAATGTGGCATCTCCAGCAGCATTGGCTGCAGGTGCCATCAGGTAGCGGTGCTCAAGATGCTGAGGCAGCGAGGGAGGCAAGTAGCAGAGCATAAATGCTGGACTTCAGGAAAGCAGACACCAGGCACTGGTAGCTGTTACTTTTTTTTAGGTGTTTTTGGCACTTTGTAGGACAGAGGAGCCAAACAGCTGGGACATCTGGTGAGAGCAACTTCATTACAGCACAGGGGTGTTCTATCAGGGATGTTCCTTTGGTATATGAAGCTAAACAAGCAGATGTGTAGAGGGAGGTGGAGGGGAGATCTGTGGGAGGTGGAGGTAAATGTGGGCTGCGAAGGAGAAACAAAGACATTGTTTGGATACACAAATATGGTGTGCAGCTCATTTAGTGGTAAAACTGGCAGGGGATGTCAAGGGTGACAAAGAATAACTAACTGCTGTCTTAGCAGTGAAAGAATAAACAGGGAAATGTGGATCTGATGTTGAATGTGGCAAGCAAGTTAGAAGCAGCAGACTCAGAGGAGGCTGAAGCACTCGGCTTTTTTGTCTGGGTCTTGAGAAGGTCCTCCAGGCTCTTCCATCTAAGGACAGGGCTAAAGGAAGAGAAGAGCTATTAGTATGGGTAAAATATCAATTTATTGAGAAATCTCGACCCATACAAACATAATGGGACCCTACAGGTGCCTCTAGAGGGATTTGGGAGAACTGGCTGGTATAATTGTGAGGTTGCTCTCTATCATTTTCAAGAGGTTGTGGAGATCAGGTCCAGGTTGGTTAGCCACACTTAAGTCTTCGGAAAACTATGGAGCAAGTTCTCTTGGAAAGCATTTCTGGAAGAAGGAGACACAAAGGAGGATGAGGAGCTTGGGAACAGCCAGCATGACTTCTTTCTTGGTCAAATGGATTGTCATCTTTGAAAGAACTAGATCTGTAGGTACAAAATACTGGATATCATCTGCTTAAGCAGGACTCTGGAAATAGTGCCCTGCAGCATCCTTGTCTTCAGGATGTGATGATACAGATAGTCAACTACTAGATGTACGAAAAACTGGCTGGATCATCAGGCTCAAAAATAGTGGCTAGTGGTTTGTGTTTCACCCGGGAGCAAGTTACAAGTGGAGTTTCTCAGGGATCTGGCATCCCTCTGATTAAATATCTTTATTGGTGATCTGAAGAAGGACATGGGTCCAGTTTTAGGGACTCAGTATGGAAAGGATGTTGATAAACTTGAGTGCTGCCAGCAGAGAGCCACCAGAAGTGGTGTGGGGATTAGAGCACATAAGCTCTGAGGGAGATGGGCTTTTTAAACCCCAGTACTTACTAGGAGGCTGCTGATGGAGCCAGACATTTAACAGCAGGATGAGGAAGGGGGAAAACAGGTATGAATTGAAATAACAGAGGTGAGGGAGGTTCCAACTTGGTATAAGGAGAAACTTTTCACTATGAGGACAGACAAGCAATGAAAGAAGGTGCCCAGAGAGATGCAGCCTTTTACTGAAACTTCGAGGCTTTCAATATCCACCTGAAAAAAGCCCTGAGTAAGCTGGACTGATAAAGATCTTCCCTCTTTGGACAGAGGGCTAGAATAGAGACCCCCTGAGGACTCCTGCAACTCCAATGAGTCTATGAATTTGACACTATTTCTTTTGTCTGAGTTGGGAAGGGGTAAAGGAAGGGAGTAGTTGGGATGGTCATGTCAGTTTCCATACTCTGCTAGTCTGAAAGTCTAGTACAAAATAACTGTGGTTCTGTGTAATCTGGGTGTCTTTTGTATGTGAGCTGTTACAGCGAATGTCTGAAACTGGTGTTTACAGAATTTATACGGATACTGCTTTTTGTTGGGACAATTGCCAAAGCGTTAGGGAGTTTTTCGTGGCATTTCCTGTTTTCCAAGGCAGAGGAAGATGTCTTGAGATTAAAGCTAGAAAATCTGGACAGGAATTGATAAGCAAGTATTTCTCCTTTCCAGCAGGATTCATTTACAGCAGTACTGGCCGAGTTGTCAGTGATGTGATCCCTGTAGCATCTACAGCTGAGGTGGAGGATTTCATCTAGAGAAGCTTCATGTAGATGATATCCCATAACAGTTGTCCTTTTAATTCTGCAGCCACCAGTGATCAACCTGAATGTGGAAGATGAGGTGCAATTTGTAAGAAGTAAGTTCTTCATTCCATTTGCAAAGATTATCCTTAGAAGTTTTGGTTTTTTTTAAAAAACAATGTCAAGTATGTGCTGTAAACCAGTGTTATGTATCTAATAAAGACAGAAGAATGCTGCATGCTCCATGAAATAACAGAGGTAATACAACACATCCTTAGTTTTTTCTTTTCATTCCATCTGTTGCAATTATACCTCAGCCTTTTATAACAAAAGGGAAAAATGAGTTAGAGAACTGGAACATCATGCTGGAAAAGTCTATATTTCAACTGGCATTAACAAATGTAAATACGAGCTTAAGTGAATTTTTTGTCTGTCTCTTTTTTTTTCACTAGCTGTACATTTTCTTACAATGAGAGTCCAAACGGATTAGTGACTTGTTGAATCTGTTAATTCATGTTTAACTGTCCACAAAAGTTTGCAGTTATGGAACAGATAAGATATTCCATGAGTAAAAGCGCACGTTTCGTTTATCCTGGGAAAAATAATGAAGATTATGAAGAAGAATGTGCTTCGCAGGGGAATTTCCTTATGTGTGTGTGCACCATAGTGGCGCAGTCGTATTTCTTATTGGATCACATGGTGCCACTATCTATTTTGCTCGTCAGGAGTGGATGCAGCAGGGTTTGTAACAGCGGGGTTTGACAGTCTTTCATTGACTCCTTGACTACTGCATAAGCATCAAGACTTTTTGATGCTTTAAAACAAAGGCATATATATATATAAGTATATAACACACTAAAACCAACCAAGCTGTTCATCAGTAAGTCTTCCGCTGTTTCTGAGAATATGCTGATTGCTCATACCAAGATGAAAATAGTCCCTAAAGCCAGGCTAACTCCTGAACTGTGAAATTATTTGGGAGATTGCTGGTTGAGACTGCTGGGGCCAAAAGGGTATGAAGAAGCATTTTAACAATCTAACAGAGCAAGTATTAGAGTTCCAGTTCCCAGGTAGGGCCCTGGCACTACATAATATACTAACTTAGAGCTGAGCTATGTTTTTGCTAGTATTCACTTAGTAGTTTGAGTCTACATAGCCCAGTGAAATGTATGGTTATATAACTATTGATATGCTTATTAGCATGAAGTTTGAAAGCATGAAGATGCATGATCACTCTTTAAGTACATGTTTATTGGTTTGCAGTAATTGTATCTGTATTGTATCAACAGACTTTATATGATGCGGCGTGAGTGTTGTAAATAGTGGTAGTGTTTCAAGACTTTTGTCTTCACTGGCCTTGTTTTAATATTGTTGCAGCAGTTTACATTGAATGTTGTATCAAACCTTTACAGAGACACTGAAAGTCACAAAGCCTCGATTTGATGCATCCTTGGTTTATCTGACCCGAAAATTCATGGATCTTGTCAAAACAGCTCCAGATGGTGTCCTTGATTTAAATGAGGTAGCAACAACTCTTGGAGTACGAAAACGAAGAGTATATGACATCACCAACGTGTTGGATGGAATCCACTTAATTCAGAAACGATCTAAGAACCTTATCCAGTGGGTGTGAGTTGGATTTGAAACTTCTAGTTTTTGAAACAATGAAAAACAGCAGTGCTAAGTAATATTTATAGTTTGAAACTTGGAGTATTTCTAAGCATATTTAATTGCTCATGATAAATGAAACTGTCCTAAATAGTTTCAGACATGAAAGTTTGAGCCTTTAGTAGACTGTCTGAATTGCATGCTATATTAATGAATATCGAGTTGGGGGAAAAACAACAATGAAATGTATTTCAGCTGAGTAAAACATGCCAGAATTTTGTGTCGGTTCCTATTAATAGTTTCTGTATTCAGTAAACGTGCTCTTATTTATATAAACATACCAGACAACTTTCATATTTTTAGAGGTTCTGATCTTGATCAAGTTGTTGGAAGGGCGCCAGAACAACAAAAACTTAGAGATGAACTTTCTGACCTGTCAGCCATGGAAGAAGCTCTGGATGAATTAATCAAGGATTGTGCTCATCAGTTGTTTGAACTAACAGATGATAAAGAAAATGCAAAATATCCTTTCAACTCTTACATCACATTATCTAGCACATGACTTGGGTTATTAGTACTCAAGTATCTAGTAATAGCAGTTACCACAGATGGGCAATAACACTTGATTATGTACATAGTCATGTACCCTCCTTTTGCAGAATCAGGGGCAGTTTAGCCCATTTTCAGGTAAGTGCTACTGGAATGACCTTACCACTGCAGAAACTTGAGGTAGAGTGGGAAAAACTGAAGTTGGACTGTTTTCCTACTTCCACGGAAAAGAAAGCAGAGTATCTCAGTGGCAGAGAGAGTAAATATGAGGATTATATTGAGATCTGTTGTTAGAGAGAGGGAGAGGGGGAGAGAGAGAGAGGGAGAGGGGGAGAGAGAATATGAATGTCTCAGGCTTACAAGGTTTTTTCCCTTAAATACAAAGAAGGGCTCTTCTGTCAGCTACTAGCTAATATTACAAAAGCAACCTCAGTGAACTATTTACTGCTTTTCTTAAGTAGGTCTTCTGCTTCAGTGATACGTAATAGCATACTCTGCTTCTGCCCACTGACAAATCACTTAACAGAATCCTTGACCAATGTATACACTAGCTTATGTGACATACCAAGATATCCATAGTATTCAGGCATTTCAAGAACAGATTGTTATTGCAATCAAAGCTCCAGAAGAAACAAAATTGGAAGTACCAGCTCCTAAAGAAGTAAGTTTTATACATTTATCTCCTCAAGGAACAAAGGCACCAGAATCTGATCTTGCAACAGCAGTTAGTAATTGACTTCAGTTTCTTTGTCCTATATAGCAAATATTGGTACCTCCATTTTCTTGTGTTGCAGATATAGGCAATAAGGATAGCAGTCTGCACAGCTTTGGTTTACCTAGGTTATTAAACAATAAGCATGTCTGAGCTTTAGTTATTTGGTTTTGCTAGAGATAATGGAGCAGTTGTAATAAATGTTAATTATTTCCAGGATCAGAATATATTTGATAATGAAACTACCAAAATGCTGTTAACTTTTGTATACTAAAAGGGATATACTAACCAAAAGAAGATAATGAAATAAGCTTAATATAATAATGTTCTAACAGTAAATAACTATTTTCTTATTGCTTAATGAATAGATGGTTATTGTCATATAATACTGAAGTAGAATGCACACAGTAGCCACACCAAAAAGTTTTGATACTGTAGTAGACTGTCAAGATGGATTTTCCATGCTGGTGTGGATTGCTGAAAAATAGCTAACTAATTTGTAAGATTTATTATTTTGTTTATATGCAAGTCCTTGTCTTATAGGATAGCATAGAAGTGCATATAAAGAGCACAAAAGGACCTATTGATGTCTATTTATGTGAAGTGGAACAAGATAAGCGAGGTGCCAAAGCTTTTGAAGATATGGATAGTGTGACGTATGAAATTAAGCCATCAGTACCTCCTGATGAAGGTAACATCTTCTATTTACTTTTTTTTTTTTTTTCTTTAATGCCTGTGATACTTAAAAGAAAGTGTCATACAATTCTGATGAAGCTGAAAACGGTTCAAGTGTAATTTTCCAGGCATGGTTTGAGTGGCTTTAGCTGTGTGGGAGTAGAGGAAGTGCCTGAAATGGAAGTTTATAGTGTTGTGTTACCTCCTGAGAGCAGAGCCCAGCAGTGCAGCTAAAGATGAGCTGTTGCAAGAGCTGAGATTCTGCCTCAGATAAGAGGGTGAGCTGCTTTCACTCCCCACCCGCCTGCCTAAAGCGGGGCAGGCGTAAGGGGAGACAGTGTTTTAAGCTCCTGAAACACAGTTGGCTGTGACTCTCAGAACCCCAGTGTTGCAGGACACTGCTTTTTAAAAATAAGCATGTCGGGAATTACAGTAGCTCAGAACACAAAAGATTATTTTTTATTTTCTATATTATTTTAGTAATGCACCTTAATAATTGATAGGAGGAGATGGCTTTTTAATTATTTTCATTAACTCCTACATTGCTTGTGAAACAACTTTTTGCTATTGTTTTGATTCATTGATGTTATAAACTTCTTTTTTTCTCTCCTTTCTTAACCAAAATAAATCATAAGAGAATGACTTTTAACATTCTTAGGGTGATTCTTCGCAAAACGCTTATGGTGTGTAGTTCAGAATGAGACAATTTAAATGTTTGGAGGCCTGTGGTGTCCTGCAGGGGTCAGTCCTGGGCCCAGTGCCGATCAACTTGGTCGTGAATGACTTGGACGAGGGCACAGATTGCACCCTCAGCAAGTTTGCCGATGATACCTAACTGGGTGGAGTGGCTGACACTCCAGAGGGCTGTGCTGCCAGTCAGAGGGACCTGGACATTTTGGAGAGTAGGGCAGAGAGGAACCTCATGAGGTTCAACAAGAACAGATGCAGGGTCCTGCACCTGGGAAGGAATAACCCCAGGAGGCACCAGTACAGAGTAGGAGTTGACCTGCTGGAAAGCAGCTCCGTGGAAAGGGATTTGGGAGTCCTGGTTGACAGCAAGTTAACCATGAGGAAGCAATGTGCCCTCGTGGCCAAGAAGGCCAATGGGATCCTGGCCTGCATCAGGAGGAGAGTTGCCAGCAGGTCGAGGGAGGGGATCCTGCCCCTCTACTCAGCTCTGGTGAGGCTGCACCTGGAGTACTGTGTGCAGTTCTGGGCTCCCCAGCACAAGAGGGATGTGGAGCTTCTAGGGAGGGTCCAGCATAGAGCAGCAAAGATGATTAAGGGACTGGAGCATCTGTCGTATGAGGGAAGACTAAGTGAGCTGGGCCTGTTTAGCCTAGAGAAGAGAAGATTGAGAGGAGATCTGATAAATATGGATAAATATCTGAGGGGTGAATGTAGAGACGATGAGGCCAAACTCTTCTTGGTAGTGGCCAGTGACAGGACAAGAGGTAATGAGCACAAGCTGAAACACAGGAAGTTCCCTCTCCATGTGAGGAAGAACTTCTTTCCTGTGAGGGTGACAGAGCCCTGGAACAGGCTGCCCAGAGAGGTTGTGGAGTCTCCTTCTCTGGAGATCTTCCAAACCACCTGGATGCCACCCTGTGCCCCGTGCTCTGGGTGTCCCTGCTGGAGCAGGGGGGTTGGACTAGATCATCTCTAGAGGTCCCTTCCAACCTCAAACATTCTGTGATCCTATGAAAATGTGACCAGGAGAGAGCTTAAGATTTGCAACAACTAGGTTGGAAATGTGTATTACCTATGTAAGAATAGCAAGTATTTTTTTTCTTTAAAGATGGTTTTGGGGAATGCAAAATATTAATAATATAGTTTGGGATGAGTAGATTTGCTTCAGCATTGTGGCATAACCCAAGCAAAGCAGTTGAAAATGGTCTTTTGAGTTTAACTTTCCTCCAGCTTCTGTGGAATTCCTTTTTTTTTTTTTTTTTTTAAAAGTATCGCTGATACTCTTACTGAAGCCTAAAGTTTATCCATCTTAGAAGAGAATTGTATCATGGCTGATAAGCACTGTGTGATGTGCAAACCTGAACTCTGAATGATATAGCCGTGTATTAATAGAATGAGTAACACATTCAGACTTTCCCTGTGTGCTTTCTTTCAGTGTGCAAGTCTTAGAAGGGAATGTGCTTTATGAAATGGTTCTAGATATTCTATATTAAAATTGGGTACAGTGCACACATCAGTGCAGTGCTTACTCAGAAACATATTTCCTGAAGACAGTAATCTTTTTCCATTTCTCTTTCAGAGTGAGATCTCCAAAAGCAAACTGTGAGATGTGAATTACAACTCAAAATCTAATGCGGAATGTAAATATCTGTGTTATAGAGCCTTTTCAAAACTGCTTGGAACTGCAAACTTACTGACCTGAAATGCTGCAAAAATGTTTTAAATTTAAAACAGCAGTGGGTTGGTTGAAAGCTTTCACAGGACTGCTTATCTTCCTAAATTAAAAGAAGACAGTTCCTAGAGTTGCTTTTAGGAGTTTTGTTTTCATATATGCATGCAATCTACAATGCTTTGGGAAAATGGCCCTTTTATCTTATGAAATAACTTTGAATTGATGGAAAATACAGGCAAGGAATAATTTGTAAAAATGAAGATCCAAAAACTATTCCTGAACAATCCACAATCCTTGTAAGAATGTATATAATAAAGAAATGCACTTTTCAGTTCTGAACCGCACTGTGGTTAAACAGAAATGTCAAATAGAAATGTAACAAGGAACTGGTATACTGGAAGTGTTCACTGTAAGGAACAAGATGTAAATATAAAGAAAGTTTTGCCTTACACTGTATAGGTGCTGTTTGCATCCAGCTCTGCAGGAACTGCGGTATCAACACTGAAGTTAAATAATCGAGCTTTTCTGTATATATTGATACCAAGTCTAGGTAGTTGTTGATGTAGGTTTATTGAGATGATTTGCATTTCTGCCTTTGTACAGCAAATAAAAATAAGCTTATAAAAATGGTCAGCCTAACAGTACTTAAACTTCATTTTGGGACTTGTCTTTAAACTGTTCTAATGCACTGGATAACTACAAACAGTAAAACTGCTAAGGATATTTTTAAATCTGATAAACATGGTGCTGGCAGATAGCTTTTAGATATGATTCTAGTGATGCCACAGTGCTCCAGCAGTTGTCAGAAAAGAACTTGATTATCACTAAGTACTTAAATTGGTCACTTACTGTCTAAAATATATGTATAGCAGAGCCTGAAACTTTGTGGCTTCTCCGTGCAAAAATGACAAATACTTTAAAACTACATTAAGTTTCTCTGCTCATCTATCTTCATCTGTGCAATGAAGCTTTAAAATTTTGAGCCTGGTGAATTAACTGTTAGCATACAGCTGACAGCATCGTGTCAGCTTAGAATGTGTATCTTCATACTTTCCTCTGCGTGATGGAAAAAGGGGCAAGGAGAAAACCGTCAGGACATGAGCTCTTGGTTTTCTAGAAGGGAGAGTATCAGCATCTATCCATCTTTCTCTAGCTATTAAGATCTACTCGTGAACATTAAAGCCAACAGCACCCTCCCTGCACACCACATTTAACGACATTTATGCAGACACTGTGAAATGAGATTTTTATATTCTATTAATGAAGTGGGACAGTTGCCTGAAGAGCTTAAATTCACCTTCATAAATATTCAGAGTCAATCCCTTTATCTGCTAAGTTTCTTAGTTAAGCGCTATGGGAAGACTAAACCTTGTGTTGTTAAGTAATGTTGACTTTATGTTCTACAAACTGCCAGCTCTAGATGGTAGGACTTCAGTGTTGGATAGTCTCCTTGTGTATCTCTATAAAATGCGAACTGCAGGCTGAGCAGTTGCAATAATAAAGCAACTGAAAGCAATTTGGTAAATTGCAGTAAAAATGGGGAAGATGCTCCATCAAGAAAGCTGGAGGGGTGGCTGTAAAATTGGGAAATAAAGATTTTGTATGTAAAGATTATCTTTTTTCTTTATAGGCCGTCTTCTCTCCAGGAGGCAGAAGTGCAGGTTTGTTTTTGCATTGATGTTTTGATTGGGGGGAGGTCGATGAGGGGGACTGAGTGTGAGGAAAGCAGCAAGTCCCTAGACTGTTTGAGCGCTTTGGGCTGCCGCTGCTTGCTGTGAAACGTGTGGAACAAGTGCCAGCACAACATAAGGAATGCTAAATGGTACCTTTTGGGGTGAGATTTTGTTACACAGAGACAAAGCCTTTTGACCTTGGGATTAGGTGTACTTTTACTTGATGAATGGTTTATAAATGTTAAGGAAAATGGTTTCTAAAAGCAAAGCATTAAGAATTGTTCATTTTAAATTTTTAGTAATTTTCTTTTTTGTGCAGGTTTTTTAGCTGTAGAAAAGAATTTATTTCTCAATTTCAAGCTACACCATTGCCACAGTGAAAAGGGAGAAGCTATAATACGGCAGTTATACTTGAGCAATTTTTTTAAATACCCTAAATGGTTTTAATAGTGCACGTTCAGTAGAACAAGTGGACTTCTCAAGCTTTAAGCCAGTAAGTAAATACTTGTTATTATTGTTACTTGAATATTCGTGGTGTGACTTGCCCGTGACAATGGAAAGCCTTGAAGTTCTGCATAGGCTCCCAAAGTTAGCTGGCTTGCAGGCAAGATTCATTTGGACTGTGGGAAAAGCTGGTGAGTGATGCTGAGCTCAAATACATGTTACAAGCTCACTTAAAAAGTAGATCTGATAAGATCTTAATCTATGAATTTGTATAATAATGCTTGATATTTTTTTTCCTTAAAGGTTACTTAAGCTATTTTTGTTGACTCTGTGGGTGTCCATTTTCACCATATTTGTGTGTGAAAGCCCTTCCCTCAGGTATTTGAGGACTCTGCCTGCAATAAATTAAAAAGCTCTAATTGCTTATCACTTTTTTTTTTCTTTTTTGTCTTCAATAAGAATGGGTGTACATCTATTTTCCATTAACTGGTGGTAACACCAGTCAGGATCCATAATTATAAAATACCCTGTTTTTGCTGACTCTGTGCTTGGAGCAAACTCCACCACTTGCAGTGTGTCTGAACAGCAATTCAGACCTCATTTGGAGTGGCAAGTTACTCAGCATTTTCAAATGTGGATAAAGGGCTTAAAATAATGATTAGTAGAAGAGACGGTGTTGCTTATAATTATTTTCTGTAAAGTATTTTAAACAATGCCTGCCTTTCCATTCACGCACATCTTCTGAAGAGCCTCGTGCATAGGCCTAATTCAGCTACACTGATTTCAGGAGTCACTTGGAAGCGCGAGCGCTTGCCAGGCAGTTGGGTAGTCCTCAGTAGACAGAGTTTATTGCAAGCTCCACACAGCTTCATCTTCCGTAATCTTGGTATATGGGCTGCTTCTGGGGCAGTGCTAAAACGCAATTAGCGGCCGTGGTGTTTTTGCAGAGCAGGTCTCTGCTTTTTGGCTCCTCTTCTGATATGCTAATACTAATTTGTAAGGTATGTTGAAACTAAAATGATGTAAGTTATACTTAACTGTGTATTATTTTGCATAAATCTAAATGGGTGTTCTCACATACAGATATACTGATGGATGTGATACGCATTTCTAAAAAATATTGTATATGTTTGGAAGGAAATCATACTTGATACTTAGAAAAAAAGATGTCTTATTTTCTTCATGTACCTGCTGCTATCATATGGGATCTCTTTCCCTCCTATCATCCTATGAAAGTCTGATAAGGGGCCGTTCTAAGGACCTGTGACTGTGCTGTGCAAATACCCCATATGTATATTCATATGTGTAGTAACTTCTCACATGATGATCCATGATGGGGACGATGATTGTATCATCCCTGGATTAAGGGACAGATCATCTAGTCCAACTCCCCTGCTCCAGCAGGGACACTCACAGCCCGTGGCACAGGGCGGCATCCAGGTGGGTTTGGAAGATCTCCAGAGAAGGAGACTCCACAGCCTCTCTGGGCAGCCTGTGCCAGGGCTCTGTCACCCTCACAGGAAAGAAGTTCTTCCTCACATGGAGATGAAACTGCCTGTGTTTCAACTTGTACCCATTACCCTTTGTCCTGTCACTGGCCACCACCGAGAAGAGTTTGTCCCCACCCTCCCTAGCATCCCTACTTCCTTGCATCCTTCCTAAAAAGAAAATCTCAGCACTTGTAATGAAAGCTTTAGGAAACAAAAATCTCTGCAAGAAGCTATTCAAATTGCTTGAATAATTTTGCTTTCTTTGTAGAGTCTAATGCAGATCCTGTACAGAACTTTTTAGATAATGTGATATTCTTTTGCAGACAGGCAAGCAATTTTGGTCGTATGGCTGTCATTTGCTAAGGAATTCTTTCAACTGTAGGTGTGAAAATGGCACAAGCAGGTTAGAGCAGTAGTAGTTGCTTCTTTCACTTGCAGCCAAAGTGAATATCATGAACAATTAAACATTAAAGTTTTTTTTTTTGTGAACTAGAAAGGTATAAGCTATAAAATTTAAGCAAGCTGGTAAGGGAACTTTATGTATACATAAAATAATATATATATATGTGTGTATATATATATATATATATATAAATTGCAAGGCATGCAAATTCTTAGGAAGTTTGACTCCTAAAACTAGGAGTATGCACAAACAATGGCCTTAGAAGAGCTCATTTCTAAATGTGAAAATATAAGTTATCCATCAAAAGAAAAGTTCAAAGTCCAGTATAAGTATTTTAAGAGTTTATAGGGATAATAAAGTTTTAAGGGGGTTATAAATCAGAGATGTGTCCAAAGCTTTAATCACAAGTTAAGATCAAAATATCTGCAAACTCAAGGAGTAAGGCAAGGTCAAGAGGCCCTGTGTTTATTATTCAGCTCATTAGCAGTAAAGGTTGAGTCTAGATGCTGACTTCACTGAAGATCAAGATTTCTGACTTAGCATAACCAGAATAATTGCGAGACAGCTGGGATCTGAACAGAAGAATTCAGGATCTGGCAACATCAGCAAAAGCAGGATTTGCTTTCATTACTTGCGGCAATGACTCTTTGCAGGCAGTTAACTGTTTGCATGGCCTTCACAAGCACACAATGAGGAGGTCCCGTATGAAATGTAACCTACCTAACAGTGCTGATACGTAGAGGAAAAGCCATAACGTTTTAATTTTGCACCTGGAGCTAAGAAAGGTATTAATGTGACTTTGGAAAGGGGGACATTCAGCAGAGGTCACCAATGCTGTTACTGATATGAAGGCTCTTTCCACAAACTGCCACAAATCCTCCCTCTGAAGGGAGGCAACTGTTGGGGGCAGAAATCCCCATGGTGCTGCAGGAAGATTCAACCCTAACAGTACAGTAATGTGTGCAAGACACTCAGAAGGGCAAGAAGCTAGCAGAGATGATGGTTTTTTTATGTCCTTATTCAGCTAAAGGTAAAAAAAAACACCTGTGAAACAACACAAAATGATCCTCCTCTGGGTGAGTATTCACAAGGGAAATGCAGAGATTCATCTCAGGAACTGCTGCTTCAGTTCTTGCTGTCATCAGAAGGATTAATGCACCTGTTCTACAATAATTTTAATGTGTCCTTGTACCTTCAATGTCTCTTTTGGGGTCACATGCATCTTATTTGCAGATTCTTTTCCTCAGAGTACTAAGGGAATAAATACAAATATCTGTCCTTTAATTGTCTAATCCGACTCATAGGTTGGCAGTTTCTCAATGCGCTTATCTGTGATTTTGATTTATTTGTAAAGTGTCAAAGGCATCAACACCACTAGGTAGATAAAGAGCACAAAAGGAAAATATGGATTGTTGAATATTAATTGTATACTTCGTTCTTTCTTCCAGTCTGAAAGGCTTCAGACTACAGGGGAAATTTACTGTAGATTTAATCTCAGGAATCATAGCTTTTGTTCAAAAGGCATTACATTTGTGAAATTAAAGTGATCATTTAACAGAGCCTTCAAAGTAAATATCTTCCAAATTACGATATCTTCTATTCCTAATCTGTAAAATGCTGCTCCTTTATTCATCGAAAAAGTGGAGAGTGGTATCTGTTACAGTCTGGATTGGAGGAGCTGGAAGGTTGTCCAGATACTCTCTGCAAGCTGTATGCATATATATATATATAATATACATATATATATATATGGAAAATGGTGGCCCAGAAGTGGAAACAAGACAAGGATAACTGTTGATATAGATGTCCCCTGGCAACTTTTCATGTATCTATACCCCCTCTGCTGGCTTTATATCAGTTTTAACGGACTCTTGTTAAAGCCTTAAGTGGGAGCTATTGCTGTGGGTAAGGATGGAAGTCTGCAGAGCTGTGTTCATGTTTTGGAGAAAAAAATGATACAACTGTGTAAAGAAACTCCCCCCACACACCACCAAAACAACTAAAAATTACCACCTTTGACATAAAAATTGCTCAAGCTACCTGTTCTTCCAGTAAGAGCTTCTGATCAGTTCTGATCTAGAGAACTGTGGTTATCAGGAAAGGAAGAATTGGGTGTTCCATTTCCATAGAGAGAAAATCTCCTTGGTGGATCCTCTAGGAATACCTCTGCTTACCCCTGTAGTCGTATACCCAGCCTGAAGGTCTTCAGGGGGGATGACTGACCTCATCTCCTTGGCCAATGACTTTGCAATATATCATGGGAGTTGTAAAATAGAGGTAATGCAAACAAACAAACAAAAAAGATTTCTAGGCTGCTCAGGTAATATCTGCATCATGCATGATGATTTTAAGCAATTTTAATCTGCAGATTTAAACCCTACAACAACAAGAAGTACAAAGCAGGAATTTGTGTAAGTTTTTACCACTTTTCTTTTTACAAGTTTTGCTATTTCTGGCTGCCCATAATAATCAGAAAATCTGCAGAAATTGCTAATGATCATAACTAGTGTTTTCAGAGCTGGACAGCTTTAGACAGCCACGAATTGCTTTTGCTTCTTTTACATACACAGTCTTTTTCTTTATTTTTTTTATTTTTATATCTTATCATTCTTGTATCCTCTGATTCTTGACATATATTTAAAATCTGATTAATTTCATTTTCATCATTAACATCATTTTCAACAATAACATTTTTTCTCTTTAGGTAATATAATTTGACATTTAAATAGGCTTAGAGATAACCATAGCCCTTTTCCATGTTTTCTGCAGTGTTGAGACAAGAGATGAGACAAGTAATGAGACAAGAACTGGGGTGACTTTGTCCTTTTCGCAGGGTGGCTTACATGACACTGTAACCCACAGACAGCTCGAACTGCTGCACAGGATCAAGGAACATTTTAGTGATAAGGCAAACGGAGAGAAATGTAATTCCTTGGTGTCTTGAAATGCATTTTTTTTTTATGTCACCTTCCCAGGGGAATATTATGTAGGTCTTACACAAAAATTATTTCTTGCCATTTTTTTTTTCTGAATCTGCTATATGTAAATTTGGGCCTGTTATGGCTTAGAAACATAGGGATTCCACCTGATTGCTTCTCTCATCACCTCTGATGGTGGGAAGTAGCTGGTGTATGTGGGAAAATAACCAGAAATTTCCCAGGGAGCTGTTTGCAAGGAGAAATCTCTTTCTAAATATAACTTATAAAAATGATGCCATCAACAGCAGTTGGCTTCTGTTCTTTACATGCAAAGAGAAAATTAAATCAATCACTGCATATGGATACCTAAGACTACGTATACACCAGATAGAGCAGATAACATGGGATGTGGAGGGCCACTAGAGGGCTACCTAAAACAAAATTTCTGCAACTTTTCAAAGCACCGAACTACCACTTTGAAATTTCTTGCCAACTTCAAATGACACCATTAAAAAGCATTTCCTACAGTTTTCTCTACTCCAGCTAAATATTTACTTTTTAAATTTATTTTATTTTATTGCTTCCTACTATTTTACATGTGCCATGGTATAATCTATTTATATCAACAAGTCAAGCTGTGCATTCAGTGGCTGCAGCATTTTTCTCCTAGCTCAAGCTAGTTGACTGGAAAAGGCTGCAGGGCTCTTGCTAAGGAGCCTCCCCTCCTACAGGCCCCGGTTGTGAGAAATGCCCAGATGAAGGGGGCTGAAAACATGGTCAAGCTGAAGAAATAAGCATTAGTTGTGAGTGATATAATAGGCCTTATGTGCTCCAGAAAAGAGTCCAATTTAGGAACTCTAATTCATTACCCTGGCTAGGGGGATGGGACAAACTTTTACACTTAAAAAAGATTAAAACATGTTTCAGTTTAGGGGCCAAAGAAGCAGCATAGATTTTTAGAATGGTAATAGAGTCGGGTGACTCTATTTCGATGTGTTTATTTTTTTAATGGTTAATTCACCAGCAAATGTGGTTTCAGTCATCTCTAAAATATTTGCTTCAAATTTGCTGAATAGTTTTGGCTGGGAGGGAAGAAAAAGAATATATTAAAAAAAAAAAAAAAAGGAGAGGGTGAAGTCTGGAGGAGGAAAGTCCCTCGCTACCCAACAGCTCACGGCCCGAGCGCTGCGGGAGGCGGCGGGGACCCTGCGCGGGGCGCTCCGAGGCGGGTACCCCAGCCCTGCCTGTGGCGCGGGCGGCCGCGCGCGCTTTCCACCTCCTCCCGGAGCCATTCCCAGGCCCCTCCTCGCTGCCCCCGTGAACTTGGGGCCTACTCGTCGAACAGCTCCAGGGCGAGGAAGAATTTCCCCTTGCTCCCACTGCAGGAATCTTCAACGCTCAGCGTTGGGAGCAGCTTTGCAAGAAGTAGAGTGGCTCGGATTCCCTTGCACGTTAGCAGGATTTTCCAGATCTGAAGCAAGCAGGAGGTGAGGGATCACCACGCTCCTCTCAAAGCACCTGCAGAAAATGCGCTGCCTTGGGCCAAGCAGAACACTTCATGGTCTGGGAAGGGAAATGCTCCCAGGTAATTTCCTTTAGGCAAGAAAAACAGCCACTTTGGTTCCATCAAAACCATGCTGGGGTTTATTTATTATGTTCAGGGTGGCTTATGAACAAAAAAGGCAATCTGCACCGCGTCCTCGATTAGTCGCGCAACAGCTTGGTTTCGCTTTCCCGCGGGCTGCTCTGCGCTCCCGACGCACCCACACAACCGCGGACCTAGAAACACAGAACTGAAGGCGACTGCCCGGGCCCGGCCGCTGCCATCACTGCGTCGTGTGTTATGGGTACAAGTTGAAACACAGGAAGTCCCATCTCCATGTGAGGAAGAACTTCTTTGGTGTGAGGGTGACAGAGCCCTGGCACAGGCTGCCCAGAGAGGCTGTGGAGTCTCCTCTGGAGATCTTCCAGACCCGCCTGTGTCCCGTGCTCTGGGTGTCCCTGCTGGAGCAGGGGGGTTGGACTAGATGATCTCTAGAGGTCCCTTCTAATCTCAACCATTCTGCGATTCTGTGGAGCTGCCTTCAGAAATAACTGTACTGATCACGCTGGCTTTTCGCTGCGTTTACTCAGAAGGCTGTGCCAAAAATTAATCTTTCTAAAAACTACTTTCTTTTTATTTCCACTCCAAGTCTATCCTTGTCCATTTTGCACTCATAGGTCTTCCTTTGCTCTGTAACTTCAACAGTTCTTTCTTTCATGGTATTTATTTCCTTGTGTATCTATGGACAGCACCACAGCCTCTGCCAGTCATCTGTCTGTGGCAATAAGCTAATTAAATTATTCAAGTGCACTAAGCAAATTAAGTTATTCAAGTCAACCCACATCAAACAGGCTCCCTTCTTCCCTTATCTCTGTCCAGCTCCAAATTTCAGTTTATTTCCTTTGATATGAAGAACAGAGCTGTACATGTCCCACAAGTGCTTTTACTTGGTCTTGTCTTTATCTAACTTATCTTTGTCACGTTTTACAGTACCATTTATCCTTTTTATTTCCAGTTTCAGGAAACTGGAGGTCTTTTGCCTTGTCTGTTTCAAAATGACAAACTCACTTTATTTCAGATTTTTCAGGTCCCAAAAGCATGTCCCAAGCATATATTATAATGTGCTATTTAATTGTATCACATTTCTTTCTTTCTTGACATTAAGATCATCTGGTTCCTCTGAAAAACATCCCAGGCCTCAACTCTGTTGATGTTGTCTCCTGATTTGGTGCAAATGGCAAACACCATCAGCTCAATCCGTTTTGGTACCGCTAAACAAGAAGGTTGAAATTTTAAGATGTTACACAAGACTGACAGAGACTGGTCCCTGTCATTCGTAATCCAAATCTTCAGCAACTCAACTAAGAACCTCCTCTTTCGTAAGGCCTTGCTGACTTACCTCTAATCAGTTCCTTTCCCTTTTATTGTTCCCTTATTAATTCCAATCCTCTACTTCAACATACCAAATTCTTTACTAAACGCCAGGTAAACGAGGTCAGCTCTATGTTTTTTGCCTAGGTATTTTAAAGCTTTCAGATTAATGGGGTATGATGTCCATGGGATCTATTTCCTGTTTGCTTCCGTATCTTTGCTGTTTGCATCGAAATATGTTTTCCAATATTGTTGGCTACCAAGACCACATGAAGAGCTTGGTAATTGCCATATTTGTCTCCTTTTAAGATACAGATCCCAAAACAAATTTATTACAATCTCAGAGGTCTTTCTTCTCCTTCTGTTGTAATCACTTCTGTGATAACTTTCATTTTTATATTTTAATTCTATTTACCTCTTTTTTTTTTAACATCATCGCCTATCACTGAGGTCTAGGTGAGTATTCATTTGGACTGGGGCAAAGCAGACAGTCTCTATGCTAGTCTCATCAAACAGTTATCCCATTTACTACCTATCTGTCAGTCAAGCCTGACAAGTCGATAAACAAGACCCTCCTTGTAGAAAGAAATGAGCAGAGAATGGGAAAATCAGGGTTTTTTTTCAAAGGGGGAAAAAAATAGGTTCTTCCTTTCCCTCCCTCTCTGAGTGTTTATATTGCTGCTTCTGTTGCTGGAATATAAAATGACGTAATTTCTCCAAGTGAGTAAAATCTTATCTGCA
The DNA here is from genome assembly GCA_013398735.1 of Nothocercus julius. Lineage (NCBI taxonomy): Eukaryota > Metazoa > Chordata > Aves > Tinamiformes > Tinamidae > Nothocercus > Nothocercus julius. Next base: position 266,791 of record VZSV01000341.1, read on the forward strand.
AGGCTGTGTCTTCACTGGTATACTCCAGATTGTGTTTTTTTCCCATTTTACAGCCACTGCAAGTTCCCCAGGAAGAAGCACAGCAACCACAGCTGTTTATGCCCCAGTATCAGGTAGACTGGTTTATTTTCCCCCCAGCTGACAGCAGCTAAGTCCTAATGAAAAGTAGACTGTTTGTAGGAATGATAGTGCTAGTAGGGAGATATCTGTAATGTGGGGATTCGGAGGTGCAGATAGAACTATAGCAATAATCATCCTTATTTAGACTGCTGTGTGCAGGCCCCACTGGCATTTCACCCTCATTGCAGGCAGTGCTTGGTGCCTTGGATTTTACTGTCCCTTTCTCAACCTGTTCCTGCGTATTCACAACCAGCGGCCAGACCAAAAGGCTTTAGGTGCCTAATACAGATCTCACACCAAAATCTAGGATTGCAATCCAAAAATACACTGCACAATCTAACCGTGGAGGTGGCTACATTTGTTCTTTACCTCTCTCCCTCCATCCTGCTGCGTGCTTTTATCGGGAGGCTTCTCTTTCCTTCTTGCTCTCTTCTGCCTTCATATTAATGCATTTTGACTGCATAAAGATTCAGCTCCATGACGAAGGCATCCTTAAAGGGCCATAGAGACATATGCAAACCTGTAAGACAGTGGTTATGACCTTTATTAGGAGGTGATATGGAAAAATACCCAAAGGAAGGAAAAAATGAAGGGGCCTAGGATGCCCCAAACAACATCATTTCAGAGAATACATGTGGGTTCTCACTCTGCTGAGACTTCCAGTTTGGTTCAGGAGGGAGTACTGGATCAGAAGTACATTATCTCAGAAAACATAGGATTGCAGGAGAATTTCTTATTAACTAGTCTGTCCAGTTTGGCACATGTTTCTAAAATTTCTGACTCTCCTCATGCCTATTTACCCAGTTCTGTGTTTTGGGGTTTCATCTCAGAAAGCAGACACTTGCACGTTTGATCTAAAATCCAGAATAAACTATGAGAAATGCTTATGTTCATAGGGGTATTTGCTCACTGCAGGAGAGAGGCATTACTGGCACGCAGATGACAGGACTGAATCAATCCTAATTCTCTTTGTTCCCCTGTCAGAATTAAAAGGAGGCAGCAGCAGCTTTGAAAAGATGCCGCTAGCACTGCTGAGGGACTGTCGGCTTTGGGTTATGCACGTTTCCAATTTTGCAACCTGTACCATGTGTCCCACAAAGGAGAATGCACACAGCACGAGGAAGAGCAGCAGAAGCCCTTTTATTCTCCATTGACAGCAAGACAGGCCCAATCTCATAAATCAGAGGCACCTTTGGGAGTGCTGTGACCTACCATGGGCTGCTTAGCTCCAAACGTAGCCTACATGGAGAAAGAAGCACGGGGAAACTTGAGGTCGCTTTGTCCCGGCTCTCGGAGCTACGCTCGCCGCTCGGCTCCTCCTGAGGTTTGCAGCACCGAATCTGGCACAGCAACATCACGCAAGCTTCGCAATTAACCTAGATCCAGAGTTTCACTTGTCTTCCAAATGCCTCCAAGAAAATGCCCTTTTGGAAAGGCCATGTGAGCAGCTGGGAAGAATTATGGAACCACGTTGCAAAGCCACAGCCAGGTGAAGGTGGCATCGCCAGGCCCGCCCGGGCACCGCAGCAGTCACCTCGCTCCTCTCGTGCACCTCCTCTACTTGATCTTTCCACACTGGGATTTTTTTGTGAACTCGACGCAGCACAGACTGATATTTCTGCATTTATTTACCAGCTATTTAAAAGAGCACAAAGCAATAACAAAGCAAATCTATCAAAGACACAGACTTTCTCAATTAGAGACACCAGATATATGCCTTTACCTATAAAGTTTACAATATGAAGATATTTTCTTTAACATTTGCTTGATTGCTTTGGCTTGCTTTTAATTACACAGACGGCTTGAGTGGTTTTGTAATTTTATAGCCAGCCAGTGCTTGTGATTGATGTGGTAGTGTCATTTTTACCAAGGCTTGGTTTGGAAATATACGGGTTTTGAAAAGCTTGTTTTATTTAAATCCTCCAGTTGCAATGCAGCAGATGCTGTAGCATGAATGAAATGAAAGTACCAAGCAGTATGGTTATCGGAAAATCAATAATGATGATTGTGGCTGGTTATTTAACTTTGTGAGTCATTTAAAACATCTCTCCTCTTACATCTTCCAGATACACAAAGTTATCTATACTCAAAAAAGGGAGATATTTTATTTTTAATACAGAAAAAACCCTAACTTTTAGACAGACTAAGCACTAGCATGTGAGAAAACTTGGGAAAATGAATACTTTTTTTTTTAAGTTTTCATAATAAATAATTTCATGTCCTTTTCCTATTTCCCATTTCATCTTTATAGATCTAAAAACAAAGGACCTGTTATGCTAATGTAGTAAATGCAAATTATTTTCTGGAAGTAGAAAGACAATCTTTAGCCATAACCTCTAGCGTCCCAAGACCTCATTATCCGAAAAATTGCCTCTCATTCTATTTCCATCACAACAATTATGATTGACTGTGACATGCAAACTGTTAGTGCAGCACTCTGGGCTCTCCAGTGGGAAGGCCATTAGCTGTATACTCTTGTGTTTAGCAGCCTGACATAACTTATATGTGGCAGCTTTCCAAGACTGTGCATTTGCTTGGACTATTTGTTTAATTGTCCTTACTCTATTCACAGAACTTGTTTTTCACCCGTCAACAGGGTTGGATGCTGTCTCTAGGCAGAGGCAGTTCATGAGAACTGAGTTCATGAGGGCAACTCAACTTTTGTACGCCTTGCTTTTTCTGTATGTACAATGCAAAAGTGGCCTGGGTGCACGTGAAGTGCTACACTTGAAGGCTTGATTCATGAGCAAGTACCCTGATGATGGGGATATGAAGATTTCTGCCTTGTTGAAGCTGTTCCATTTTTTATTTGCTGAGAACGAAAGAGGTAATGCAAGAAACTTTTTCTGTCCAGTCTAATGATTTTAGCTGTTCATCCTGTTTATAGGCCCCTCATGGAAAAGGAAAATGATTTGAGGTCGAGGCTACTGCAGGCTATTGCTTAGAGGTGTTGCATTCCCCTATGGGGCTCTTCTGTGAGATCAGAGCTGCTGCTTTTCAGGAGGCTCTGAAGCCAATGGTCAATTAACCAATTTTAAAAAATATTTTTACAAAAATGAGGACAGTCCTGAATCACTCAAGGATTTTTCTGGTAGATAGTTAAGACATACTTGGATTGTAAAAACTTAGAGAGTTAAATGACATCTCAGAGAGTAAAGAGACAGCGGCAGAGACTGAACTCATGTGACTAAAGCTGCAGCATCTTTTGTTTAAGAACTAAAATCCTGCACAAACATACTAGGAATATTCACCAATATTGTCAAAGCACAGTAGAACTCTTGGACTTTGCCAGGACTTTGCCATTTACTATGAAACATAGTAAATAACATCTGACAACGAACAGAATTGGAAACTTCAAAACTATCCTACTTAAACTAAATACTCATAGCTCTTCCTTAGATGGCTTTCGATGTGCTATCACAAAAGATACCTGTTATTATAGGTAGAACTGCAAAAACACCACACAAGGGAGTGTTATTTTTCCTTTATGACATCCATTCAAAATTTGCCCAGCTATCATGTTAAAACAGTATTTCTGTAAATTCTAGACCTGCAAGCTAAGCGCAGGTCTCAGACTCCCAGAGGTTCTTTTTGCCACTTGATCATTTATAACCGGCAATAAAGATTCTGTTGTCAGAACTTGGCTGATAATTTGTTGAGGATTTGAGTCGTACAGAGGAATTTCAGCTGACTCTACCATTGTGATTTTGTCTCTGTAATGCTAACAGAGTAAAACTTGTTTTGTCAGTAAACAGACATGTCCTTAAGGATGGAGGAATAGATGTATTGGGCAAGAATTTCAAGAAAGTGCTGTGGCTAAACAGTCTCCTTTGAAGTCATAGCAGTCACACCTTTTTTTTTGTATGCAAAAAGAGCTGTTATGCTTAAGAATTTCTTTGTCATGCTACATTTAAATAGTGCCCTCAGTGATGCCACTAAATCATATAAATCAGATGAAGATTAGTTTTTATAAACTTTCTTATTTTACAGATGTGAAAATGATGGAAAGAGATGCAGTTTGCCTGTAGTTAATGGGAAATAGAAAGGCGTGCCTTTGGATTGTCCGGTGCTTGATCCAAAGCTCGCTGTAGCCACCCCAGAGGCTCCTGTTGACATTAACAAACCCTGACACAGGCTCTGTGGATCTCTGGAGACACATTCCCTACATTTGGTCTTTTGTCCAAACCTATTTTAAATCCCCCCTTACAAAAACATTTCTGCTGTGCTGCTTGCGAGAAATTAGCTGGTCACTCGTGACTAGGCTGAATGTGAATAAATTTTGTTTTTTCTTTTAGGTAATTTAGAGCTTCTATCTGTAGAAGCAGTAGCCCATGTAACTTCCTGATCCTGTTAGCACCCACCTACCTCCCTAATCCTAGTAGAAGTCCTACAAGTTGTTGCAGCTACCTCTTCTATCTTGTCTCAAAGTAAATTGTTTGAATAAATAATGTGGTTATTTTTATATTCCTGAAGAGTGGATCCCAACCTGTTCTGGCCCAAGTATAAATCTCCTAGATTTATACTCCTACTGTATTTCCTAGATTTTTACCAATTCCTTCAGAAATGTTCAGAAACTCCTAAATGTGTTTCAAAGACAGAAGTGTGAGCAGTAGTATCTGATTTCTGACTTGACTTTACACAAAGTTCACACTCATGTGTTTCTTACAGATTTGGCCTGGCCGTAAAGCTGTACGGCTGAATCCAGTTACGCAGTTTGAACTGATACTCAGATCTGGATTTCCTAGAGTTGGGTTTTTTTCAGCTCCAGGGTCCTGACTCAGAACATCATATAGAGTGATCTCACTCAAAAAAAAAAAAAAAAAAAAAAAAAAAAAGCCAACATGCAAGTGACTCATGTATTTACTTCTCTTTGACTCCCATCTTCTCTTCCTTTCAAGTTGAAAATATTTGCCTATTTTTCTGACATCAGCCCGTCGACATCCAGCTACCAGCGGCCAGTGGACAGGCCAGAACTAAAGCTGCGGCCGCCCCACGTCCGCCGCGGGCGACGCTCCCACCACGGGCACCTCCACGGCTCGGTCACGGCCCGTGGCTCCCTGCACCCACTGACGCAGGTTTTGCTGCCCCAAATGAAACGGGGCCGCTCCCCAGGCCTGTCGCGCGCGCTGGGGTCTGCGCCCCGTCTCGTCCCTGTCCTCCGCATGACCACACGCTCCGGGGACGCATCGTCACCCCCTCGATGTCATCCTGCCACGCTTCATGACCCCTATAGCGTGTGCACATGTATATGTGTGCGTGCGCCCACGCACTGCGTGCATTTTGCCCCATGTGCACTGAAAGAGGCCGCAGACATTTCGCCAGAGTGGCTCTCGCTGCCGGTTGTGGCGGGCAGCAACAGCAAAAAAAAAACACCCCAAGCCACCGGCACAGCAGCCTGGCGGGCGGGAGAGGGGTAAAGCTGGTTTTGCAACGCGGCAAGCGTTAAAATCAGTAAGTAAAAACACTGCGCGCAGGGCCCGGCGGCCGGGCGCGGGTCACCTTGCGGCGCCGACAGCGAGGGCGCCGCGGCGCTGAGCTCAGCGCTATAGTTGGCGGCTGCGCGAGCGCGCAGCAA
>VZSV01000341.1:273125-286312 GCA_013398735.1 Nothocercus julius
TCCACGGGGCGCGCGAGGCTCTGCCCCTCCGCCCCCGCCGCTATTATTTATCGTTATCCTTATTATCATTAGTATTCGCCCCCCTCCAGCCCCGTTTCAGGCTCCCGCCTCGGCGCCCCGGCTGCTGTCACACACAAAGTACCTGCTTTGTGCGCGGCCGGCGGCGCCCACCCTCGGGATTCGCCATGTTCCGAGCGGGAATAACTCGGGAAAAGGGCACGGCCGGCGGGGGGGGAAGCGCCTGCCGGGGATCCTCGCCCCAACGGCGTTTGTGAAGGGCGCGAGCGCCCCAAATACCATTTCCGTGGGTAAGAAATTCGTGCCCTCAGGAAGGAGTGGGAAGGGAGGGATATTTCCCCGTTTAAAACGTTCTAAACCCTGGAAAGGTGGTGAAAGGGAGGCTTCTTCCTAACATTACTATTATTATTACTATTATTATTATTGTTATTGTTATTATTATCATTTTAAACACTCAGCTTCTAGGTCTGCAGAAGTGGCATTTCTCCCCCAAGATTTCCAGTCTGTCCTGGTTAAGAGAAAAGGAAACGGGGACAGAAATCCCAATGCATCCCAGAGCTGCTAAAAGCACTTTAGGCTAGAGGCTGAGCCCTCCTTTTTTTCTTCTTTTTTTTTCCTCCCCCCCTCAAATTACTCAGTTCTGTTTGGCCAAACTACAGGAACTGAGTGAACAGTGTGTGCGCCAGTGCTGTGTGGGGAATATAGGAATCTCCTATAGCATCTGAAAAATGTTCTTCTTGGGGCTCTGATACCGCCTAGTTCCTGTCACAGACGTTGGGGAACGTCATGACACGCAAAGCGGTCAGTGAAGGCGAGTGAGAAGCGGCGCTGCAGGGCTCAGTAGACTCAGATAAGTTGTAGCCTAGGCCAAAGCAAAGAGAGCTGCCTCTGGGCTTCGCTCCCAGCATTTTCACTTTGGTATTTTGCTAGGAAAACTTTGACCTGTGGCCAAAAAAGAGCAGTTAAAAATAGTACGGTCGCTCTGAAAAATGCATCAGGTTAATACTTAACCCTGGTAGTTTTTTGCACTCGCTGTTTTTATGCTGTCTTTTTTGTGTCTCTTTTTTTTTTTTCTGTCCTCTCACCCTCAGTGGCTTAGCTGTAGATTAGATATTCTTAAAACTGTTTATGATTCTGAATAGAAGTTCTGACCTGCAGAACTGAGACTGGTGGCAGCTTAGCACTTGTTTTTTATGTTTTGTGAGCTTATGTTGTGCATCAGCTAATGTGATACGTTGGAAAAATTAGCAAAGCAAATAAGGGTACCAACTGGATTGTAACTGCATATTTTTGTAGTAAAGGTCGTCACTTTGCATTTTGTACTCCCTCTGTATTGTTCAAATGGTCTAGCAGTAAGTGAAATATAATTTTAATGCATCAAGCTTCCTGGTTTGTGCACTCTGCATACATATGTATGAAATAGTAACTGCTTCAGTTGTCTTCATTGGTCTATGAAACTTGTAGTGAATTTCCTATAAAAGCCTTTTCTTCTGGGCTTTGGCTGCTTTGTGCTATTTGATGTTAGTGTTCTGCATGCATTCTGATGGATATGATGAAAACGTATTCAAATTGCAAAATTCACTGATGTAGTAAAAGAGCTCACTTTTAGTGCAAATCATTATAGGTGGAAATGTGTTTTTTGTTAAAAGTAGAAATACAGTCACAGAAACCAAGAGTCAGGGAAAAGGTCTTAAAAAGACTAGCTGGAATGCTACTATTTCATCCTCCAAAAATAACATAACCAAAACTAAAAATGTGGAATGGAATTCAAAATGGAATTCATTTCCTTACGCTGTGAAAAGTCATAAACAGCCGTAATTCTGCATTTTCTGTGCATGTTTTATTTTTGGGAAGCTGTAAAAAAGCGAAAAAGTAACTGTTAATCTGCAACACATGGTGCAAATTGGAGAGAAGTGAAAAGCGGAGGTAATAAGCTGTCTTTCTCTAGATATCAGTTCTAGTGCCTAGCAAAAGCTGAATTGTTCAGTGGTTATAAATGAGGAGTCTGTACTGTGCCGGCCACCTTCATCTATTTCTTTAACAGGAGAATCTTTGGAACCAGATACGTTGATTGATTTCTCCTCTCCCAGAAAGACCACTGATCTTTTAATATGATCCTTGCTATATTGTATACTTTAACACTGGGCTGTCAAGCATAATAAGGTATTTGGTTAAAATACATCTTCTGAAAAGACATGCAGCTTCAATTCAGAGACATCAAGGGATGGAAAACTCACCACTTGGTTTGTTCTAGTGGTTAATGATTTAGACAGTATTTTAAAGACACAGATACTGAAATATATAGCATGATTCTAGCCTTCCTTTTTTCGCTAAATTTAAAAAAGTGTTTCACAGTAGAAAATACCCTCCTTATTAATGTAGCTCTATTCTATAGTCTGGATTTGGTGGATTTCTTCTGGTTTTGGATTAAAGAGTGGAAGATAGGAGCATAGAACAGTATTACCCTATTATTGGTTTCAGATTGGTAAAGTCATCTACAAAGGAAAGTGTGGGGGTGGTTTTTGGTTTTGTTAGATTTGGTTGTTTTTTTCCTACCTTTAGCATTTCAGACATTTAGTGACTGTCCTCCTTTTTTTCAATGCATTGTGCTGAAAGCCTAGGTTAAGTTGTGTATGCTATAATAAATAATTTCTTTTTTTCAAGTCCTGTCTTGCTATGGTAGTTCTGGTCATGTAACGTTACATTAAGTGATATGAAAAAAACATTTCACATTTAGATTGCACAGACCCCTTTGTACAAGTGCTGTATTCTTGTAATTTACTGTTCTGCCAGATTATGTCATCCACTAATTTTAAGAACAGTGACTCTTTTTTATATGTACTTAATGTACGTTGATGATAGTGTTAGATAGTATTTGACCTTGGATGATCTATAAGAAACCTTCTATAAATACATTCCTGCTGAATAATTCCCAGTTGACAAGTATGTTTAAGAACAGCTTAACAGTTCTCAAATACATATAAAGTCTTCATTCTTCTGCATATATGCTTTATCTACAGTGTTATCTGAGTTCCTTTGCATAGTATGAAATACATTTTATTTATTTATTTTTTAAGGTGCGTGGATGGGTGTTAGTGAAGCATTTTGTGCTCTAAAACTGGAGTGGATAGATCACTGTAGGCTGTGCAAGTCTAACCCGGGCTTCCACTTCCTTGCCCGGGTGTAACTGTGTCGCTGCAGCTCGTCTTGGTCTCAACTTCAGGACTTCAAGGCAATGGCAAAGAGCTCTGAGAAATCTTGTCGGCCTCCTAGCCACGGTTGTCTCTTCGGTCCCTTTGCTGGAGGTGACAACCGAATGCAGTTAGTGAGAGCAGGTTGCTCGTGGCTGCCCTTCGTCTTGCTCGGCGCGTGCTGGGGGTTTCGGCGTTAAGCTTAGGCCTTAGTGTCACGCTGCAGATGCGGCATGTTGAATATTTTCTTGCAACTCTGCTGTGGTTGCGTTGACCCCAGAGGGAAGGAGCTCGTAGCTGTGAGTCTGTGAGCGGCGCTGGGGTGGCCAAGGGTGCTGCGCTGGGCCACACACAGGCCCGAGAAATGGGGAGAGGAGCGGGAGCAGAGAGCCGGAGTGCCCCGGGATAGACGTGCCTCAGAGCTTTCCAAGGCAATAAGTCCTGATGTATTTCTCTGTTAAAATGAAGTGGGTGAGTAAACTGTAGAGTTATGCTAGCTTGAACATGAATTGTGGGATGGGAGATGATGTCCAGCTAAGCTCATACTTGCCTTTGGGACCCTAGACTATTACTCATGATGAAAAATGGTCCTTAGGTTCAGCTCTGGCTCTGGTCCTTTACTATCAGTAGATGCATCTGTCCATAGTAATCTCATCAACTGAATAGGCACCAACCTTATTCCAGCCCTGTTAAATTAGCAGCTCACAAAGCTGAGCTCTGTTAATACAGGTCCTCCAGGTCATCAGAGCTTATAGACAGGGATCGCTCTGCAATATTGTGGCCATACTACTTTACACTAGGAAGGCTTTTACAGTGTTTCATATTTAGTAGAAATGTTATCTCTTTTTAATTTATCGACATGTTATTTTGAATGAGTAAGACCAATCTGTTCTGTTAAGTGGACCCATTAAGCACAGGGAGGCGCTGAAAATGCAGTGGTTAGCAGGCTCTGATTGGAAATCTATTGCCCAATAAGTAGTGGAAAGGCCAAATGATCCAGTGTTCTTGAAGTCTGTCTTGTGCTTCTTGTGCTGTCATTTCTTTTTTAGCTCTAGAAATTTTTACTACTGTCTTTAATCTGTGGTTTCAGAAGATCTTCTGCAGAGGTGCAAAAGATGAGCTTTAAAGAAACGGTTGTCTTTTGTTCCTTGTTCTTTGGTGATGGGCTTATATATATAGCAGTTTAGCTATAGTTAAGCTAAGTTTAGTTAAGCAATTTTTTGACAGCTTTCCATGTTCTTATCTGTTTTATTACACTGCATAATTAAAGCATTTCACTTCTAGTTTATAAAAAGAAGAAAAGAGCCCATTTGCTTAGCTTTGATGTTTGTAATGCCACATGTGAGAGAAGTAGGTAGATTTTAACTTCAGAAAGGGTGATTGCTTACAGTATTTTACTTGTATTGATTGGATTGCACAAGTAGGGCATTGGTTTCCTTTCCTTGATCAGTGTCTGGGACAGTTCTCTTCTACTTTAAATAAATGATAGAATGAAAAATCAGAAACCTTTTCCAAATATTAATAGCCTTTGTGTTAGTTGGGGAATGTGTACAAGTGGTGTTAAAAACTAAGTATATTTTCAGGTTTCAGGTAATGGAATGGCATTTACCTGTTTGTGTCATACTGCAACCCATATCAAAAGTTGCCTAATTAAAAATAAAAAATGCTACCACAGCAACCAATGTCTGCAGCTGACAATTAATGATTTCTTGCCAAGGCTGAATATGTAAAATGAGATGGTGTTTCTGTCACTAACATGAGGAAGCTCAGCATGAAGAAGCTATCCAAGGAAACTTGGATTTTAGGATAAAGGTGAATGAAACTTGAACGGAGTTGTAGAAAATAAATTTATTTTTTTTTATATATATATATATATATATATGTACACACACACATATACACACACATTTATTTGCTTTTGGAGGTTTATATTGCCTTTAAGATTGTTCTATTATGCTAAAAACACTAAATATCTTTTCGTAACAAATTTATTCAAAATTTTTTTTCTTGGTATATAATTTAAGAACAAGAATACTATGTTTATTTTGGCAGCCTTTGTTAGTAATAACCCTTTTTAATGAGTCTTTCGCTATGTAAACAGAGCAGGGAAATTCATGCTTGGTTCCAAACTCATGCCTGCTGCCTGTGAGGCCTTTGCTGCAGTGCTGCAGCTCTACAAACACTTCTGATAGCACCAGAAGCAACTCATAGTCACATCCCCAAACTTCTAAGCTCCCTAGTGCAGGCGAAGGACCAGCCTTATTTTGGAACATGGTATTAATGATCTGTTAGCAAAGTTTTAAGATACTGTGCTTAAAATTTTAGCATTGGCCATCCCCTTATGTGAGGTGTGGAGCATTGCTGTGGTTGGGAGGTGGTGACTTGGGAATTTTGTCCGCGTTTTTCTAGGTGAGATAGTCTGTTACAGCTGCTCGTTTCATGTGGATTTCCCTTTTCCCTTTTCCCTGGGTACAGCCACTAAGAGACTTGCCTTTCCTGCCCCCTCCTCCTTTCTCTTATAAGGTATCATGGTGTTAAACTGGTTTGTTTCTTGTGAGGGGAAGGATGCGCAACTTTCTTCATCTGCTTACCTTCCTGTTTATTCTCTGCCTCAGTTGTTGCATGAACTGGAAGACGGAAGATGTGAGAAGGAAAAAAACATCTGGCTGATGCATACGAATATTTTTTCATTAAGTCTCTCTTACATCATTTTAGTTTTACGTAGAGCAATTTACCTAAGTCAAATCTTTTGCAAGTGGTCCTCAGTTGTATATACAGTATTTTCTGCTTGCACAAATGGAGCTAATTGGATTTTGTGCTACTTGACCAACAGAACCCTGTTGTTCATATGTGTTAGTTAGCAAAGCGGGGCAGTTCAGAGGGATAAATACAAGGGTGGGACTCTGGAAGCTCCCAATTCTAACAAGTGCTGACACTGCACTTGGCAAATCTCCCTCAGCTTCCAACTTTATGAAATGGTGAGGATGAGGCTTTTTTCTTTTTTTTTTTTTTTTTTTTCCTGAGCTTGTGTTACAGAAGTTAATATTTAGAGTGGGCTTGTCTGATACAGGGAGAGTGACCAGAATCTGGCGTCAAACTCTTGAATTCTTACTGTTGAGGATTCAGATGAATGGTCTGTTCTGAATCCTGCCTCCTGATTTTTATTAGGCTGTACTTAAACTGCAGAGCAACAGGCTCATGCGTAATAAAGCAGAACTATGTTTGGATGAGCCACCTAAACTTTACAATTTTTTTAATGTTTTTGAGGAGGAAAGGGAGGTCACATGCAGATAAAAAAAGGTTTGCAATCATGTTGAGAGAAGAAAAGCTAATTTTCATAGAATATACTTTATATTTTTATAATTTCAAAACAAATAATGCTGAACATGACAATTATTGAACAAATAAATAGCTAGAAGGAGAAGGTTTCCCACTCTTTCTGAGTTTTACTTAAAAATTAACTAAAATTTCAGTTACTATTTAGAGGCTGTTACGCATCTTGGCTCTTTTTTGCAAGGCTGTTGCTGCTGTTATAGGGAGTTGTCCAAAGTCTGTAGCTTAGTTGTTGATTAAAAATCTGGCTTTGCTCTCTCAACAGTATAGATTTGCCCTGATATGATACAGATGAGAAATACCTTGGAGTGTTTCTTGAGAGTTACTGTTCAGTCAATTTGGGCAAGGTACTCTGCTTGGGTTTGTTTTATCCTGTCTGTGCTTTTCTTCTGTTCAAAGTGACATGTGCTCTACAGATAAGTGCATTATAGCATGTGTATGTACACATCTTCTTCAAAGAGATAGTACCCCAAAACTTCTTGCAGCAGCGCAGTTTTGGGTTGAGGGGTATGTGCTCCGTAGGCCAGCCTAGTGTATGAAAATGTTGCTCTATTTCATGCACAAACTAGTTTTAAACTGGTTCACCCTGTGGTTTCTGAAACTGGTTTGTTCTGGTCTTCGTTTTCAGTTAAACTGTGTTTAGCACCGATTAAGTTGAGCGCAAGATGAGGGAGCCGGGGCCCCTCGGCAGCCTCCGCATTTGTTGCGCAGAGGCGCAGGTTTTTGTACGTAAATGACTTTTAGCACCATTTGCTCTGCAGGGGGATGCACGTTGTAGCAGACTCCTATGTGTGGCTAAGGTGACTTTGATCAAGCTGCCATTAAATTAGGTGTTACTGGGTTAAAATTATGTGAAAAGGGATAGAAGTGATATTATGACCATATGCGACTCCTGAACATTTATTTTGTGCAACTTCTAATGTGTGTGACGGCATGTCCATGAAATTTCCCCTTCACAATGGAGTTCATCCCTCTTATAGTGCAAGAAAATGGGGTAGTGTATATGATATTTGTAGGTTTCGGTTTAGTGGCTAATAAAAACCATTCTAATGGCAGCCGTGGGCGCGCACAGCCTATTCCCCCTGGTGAATGTTTTGGGACCTCTTCCTCTAACACTAAAAGTCAACCCGTTTGTAGGATTAAGCCATGGTCTTTATACTTGGGTTTTGATACTTTTAACAATTTAATGATCTTTTTAGGTGTATATGAGTCTGGATTGTAAACTAACCCCCTATTCCTTTCCCTCCCCGTTGTATTTTTTTTTTTTTTTTTTTCTTTATACCAAAGGTAACTGAAGACATCTGCTTGAATTACTCATGTGGCAAGGAGATACTGACAGTTCATTCTTGTATTGCAACTACTACTGTTAATTTAAACACTGTTCTATGCCTAATATTTTCTCCTGGTGTTTAAAGTAGTGGTAGTTTCATAGATTTTAAGATGTAATCTGTGATGTTACTGTAGCACTATAAGCACCTAAACCAAAAAATAGGTCTGATAGGGTAAACTAGAAATAACCAGGTTTTAAAGTGTGGGGGTTTTTTTTGTTTGTTTGTTTTTAAAATCTTCCTATTATCGAATTGTATAAATGTAATAAGACCCAGCTCTTTTCATTCCTTTTATTAAGTCCAGTAGTGAATGTCACTGTGAAAAACAGTAATGAAATCTACTAAATTTACTGTATTACTACTGGCTTCAGTGACTGCAGAACAAAGTACATTTTTTCCATTTTTTTTTCTTTTTTGTTTGAATCCCCATCCTTCTGTGTTTTTTTTTTTTTTTTCTTACAATTTGTATCCCCGAATTTGAAGGTTTTGACTGCACTCCATAAACATTGCTGACATGTGTCAGTAAGCCTGGGGAATAGTAGAACTCCAGTTATCAGAGGTGGCAAAATCTTAACATAGCAGCAGACAAACTTGCAAAAGTACTCTTTTTGTATGAATGTGGTGTTTGTTCCATTTTTTTGAAGTTAAGGTCAAATGAGGAAAAAATAAGTATATGACATAATGTAGGAAATAATGGAACATACTGGGTAAGCTGCATCTCCATAATATGTGGGGATGCTTGAGCGGATACTGCGTTGGTTGGCAAATCCTTTGGAGTGGGTACATCTAGTTACTTCTCTGTTTGCAAGTTATTTCCAACTGTTAAGAATACGAAGAAGACTTCCAAATGAGGGCAGTATGATGCAGCGCTGTTTGTCTCTCTGAAACCCTGGTGTTATGAGGTATGAACCTCTTCGTTTATCTTAATGATTGGTTGCCTCTGAAAAAAAAGACAATTTAAATATCAAAATAAACTATTTCCATGCTCTTCTTTTTTTTTCTTTTTTCTTTTTTTTTTGTAGAAATAACAGTTCTTTCTCCTGGGTGCCCTGCAGTGTTTTTCAAGGAACAGAGTTTTCAAGTGTCCCCTGTCTACGTGTCAAAACATCTAACAGCTTCTTGGCTAAAACTTAGGGCATTAGGACTGAAAAAGGAGCTTCAAGATGAATTCTGTAAAATGTGTCTTTGTTCATTATTTTAGAACTCTAGTTGCATTTAATATGAATCTACTGCAGAGCTTTACTCAGTAGAGTGCCATGTACAATGTTATATATCGAGCCTTACCATAGAGTTTATTTTAGGTTTCCTGGACAGTGTGTTATGTTTTACTTAAATTACCTTGTCAAAGGCGTGTTTGGTAATACAGCTTTTTTTTTTTTTTTTTTTTTTTTTTTTAAAAATCACATAGCCTAAACTTATCAGGAAAGGTGGGGCACGGTGCATCTTTCAGACTTGAGTGTAAATTGGTGACATTTCGATATACTGAGGAGCCAAGTGGTGTATCTAAAATAGGAAGCAATCAATATGTGATTAAGCTTATTTCTTCCTGTCCACATGTTATGTAGAAGCTGGACTGAATTTGGTGGGGAAAGGGGTAATGACATAGTGTGCAGGCGGTTTAGGCTTTTTGTTCCCTGTGCAGTGCAGGATTGCAGAAATGCAAACTTCATTTCTGGAGCCTGAATGCCATCAGAAGAGGCTCCCCTGTGATTGCAGCCCTTGCTTAGCATTTAGGAATTGTCCCATCAGATTGTCACCCCCAGCTGTGTGAGGTGCCGTGGTAGCAGTTAGCAGCAGGGCTGAGCCTGTACGCTCTGCGCTGCGTGGTTTAATTTCCCCCTGCAGAGCTGGTCCCCAACACCGCGTCATTCACATCCATCTCCTCCTCTCCCGCCCCGGCCCTTGGCTGTGTTCAGATGCCCCTGCTCCCGATTTGCACCAGTTTCTTCTTCCAGGGTAAAAATCAGGTTCCCTCAGGAAGCAGATGATTCAGATGAACTTGAAGGAATTGGCCCGCTCGGATCTAATGGGAAGGCAGGCCAGGGTTTGCTTGTCAGGAATTCCTGTTGTCAAAGCCTAAGGAAGCTTTAGAAAAGATGAAGTTGTTATACCTATGGGAAGACTATTTTCCACTTGTGAAACAATAGTGAACTTGAAAACTTGAAATCTAGTTTTTATCATATTTTATTTTTTTCTTCCAAGCAATTTGGAGTATCCACTTAGCTCTGAGGTCCTTGCTAGATTTTTTTTTTTTCACTTTCCACTTTTCATTTTTTTTTTTTTAAATATTTCTTCTTTCCCCAAAGACAGAATTTACACAGAAAGGGTAAACTGAGCATGTTGGGAAAAACACAGGCTAAATAAGCTGAAAAAAAAAATTTTTTTTAATGCCTTTTAGCTCTCATAATCACAGATGATATTTTTAATAACAGCATGTAAGTAATCTCTGATAGAATTGTAATTTACCTGTCTCATTAAAGGCAAGTAGTTTTGTTAAATGATATGGTGATTAGGGTAACATTTCTTTGCCCAAATGCATAAAGATAATAGCAAAACTTTGCAAACCATTATATAATGAGGGAAAAAATACCTCACTCAAGGTTTACAGTACCTGCAAATCCTTTATAGCTTGTAATAGCTTTATCTCGGAGAGACTGTGAAATAGGCCTGCAAGTACGAAGATACAAGGTACTTTGTTGTCACTTGAGACCAAAGTTCCCAAGAATGTTAATTTCTTCACAAAAATCTCTGTCAGATATAAAGCTGGACCGCAAGAATGTCTTTCTGTCCTTTCAGATAAGCTCCATCTTTGTCCTTTCAAGATCTGTGGATAGTCAGGGGATTAGGGAAACCTCCCAGTGCTCTGGGGTTTTGTTTCGGAAGGGCTCCTGGCAGTGGGAGGGGAGGAGGTTTTGCTGGCACGAGCTGATCATGTTGGTCAGTGTTTCCCTGAGCTGGACGGCCAGCAAGGCAGAAGTAAATAATGCAGGAATTGAAGAGCAGCCTGGTTGCTGGCAGGTAGTTTATAACAGGTATCCGAGGCTCTCAAGGAAGGAAGGTTAAAGGAAAGAACTTCTGTGTTTTAGAATGGGAGGTACAAGATTTCCAGGAGGGTGCATGTGCGCAGGAGGTACAGGCATGTGTTCTCAGTGGTACCTATGTGCAACAGTTATTTTTGATGGGGCCGACTTGACTTTGCTCTCTGTGTAGCACATTTAGAAGCAGAATTGACATGATGGTTTTGATATTTAAAATAAAGTTATTTTCTGGGGCATTCTGCAATAGTCTGTATCTATATTAAGAAAGTATGCTGTGTCTATTTTGGTGTTTATTTAAAGGATTTCTGTCAATAAGTGCGGTCTCAATCAAGTTTTTGTGTATTTAACAAAAATACATTTATATTCCAAGATACTTGTAAATGAAGTGATAAGATTATATACTGTTGAAGGGAGAAACTAAGCAGACTTCAATTTTAGAAAAATAAATGTTTAACAGTCTCAAGAAAACAGAACGAAAGTCTGAGGAACTGCGGTTAAGCGATCTCAGTAACATTTTAACCCAAATCTTCAAGCCAGAGTTTCTCTAGGAGTTACACGGCCGGGAAGCAGACTTGGAGGCGCAGGTGCTGCGGATCTTTCCCTAGCAGCCATGGGGCGAGCTCCGCCTGCCGCAGGGTGACGCGGGTGGGAATCGCTCTGCGCTGCTCATCTGCATCCCAACTAACCCGAATCAATCCACAGGGCAGCGTCCCTGGTCCTGCTCTGAGCCTTCCGGGAGCCTTGGGAAGCAAGGGACGGGGCAAGTGCGTGCTGTCCTGGCCTATGTGCAGCCTATATAGTCCTAGGAAGTGGAAGGTTTATTTTTTGAATCAATTTGTGAAGTGATTTTGCATGGGGGAAAATTCGTATAGTGCTTTTAGAGATTTGAATTCAAGTGATTCAGACCTCCTCCTTGCAGTTTTGTGGTCCATAGCTTTAATCTGTTGCCTCGCCTGGGTTTTAGGAAATAATAGTTGTGTTATAAACAATCTTGTTTTAAAGATAAATCCTGGCATGTATTTTCTTCTGAAAATAGTGATAAATAGGAGAAGCTATTTAAATGTGAAAGCCCAAAGTGACTGACTTGATCTCTTACCTGTCCTTCCGTATTTGGAGTCGCTGCTGGGCTGCCATTGCTCCACCAGTGTAAACCTCCAGTACAACCCATGGGTTTTACTGGCACAAAGTAGACTTAGTATGCGGCTTGTTTTGATACTTTACTGGATTAAGGGGAAATTAATATTTGTATAATTTATGCTTATATAGGATTTTCCACTTTAAGGCTCTTACATCAGAGAACTGGTGGTATTTTACTGAAGGCTGCTGAAGTTCAGAGAAATAAGGGGTTACTCCTAGGTTATTAAAGGAGAAATGGATACATGTTTATCTCAGATAAAATTGTTCTGAATGTTCCACTGCAAACAAGCTTTTAAATGTTGTTTCGCTTTTACTAACTCAAACATATTCTAAAGCACTTTAAATGATGGATGTCATCTGTAAACTATTGAGAAAGTACTTGGTTATTTTATTGGTGTAACTTCTTGCCACTAGTCTTTAAAAAGACAGTCCTTCAGAGAAAGGCAATATAATGTCCATTTGCTATAGTTACATGGGAATTGGCATTTTCAATCCTTTGCCGTAATGTTACAAAGCTATGCTAAGTGAGCCCTGTGGAGGAAACGGGCACTTGCAGTTTCACCACAGTCTGTTTTCTGTTTAATTTATTTGCTATTTACAGATTGATTTTAAGCAATTCTGAGCCTTGTTTTGGTAACAAAACAGACTGAGGGGTAATGTTGGGGAAGAGGAAAAAAAAGCAAAACAAAACCAAAAAACAGAATTGAAGAGCTGAGAGAGCATCACATTCTGTGGATATAA
Source organism: Nothocercus julius (assembly GCA_013398735.1). Lineage (NCBI taxonomy): Eukaryota > Metazoa > Chordata > Aves > Tinamiformes > Tinamidae > Nothocercus > Nothocercus julius. The sequence goes on from VZSV01000341.1 coordinate 285,912, forward strand.
GAGCTCCTGCTCAGACACTCCAGACCGTGAGAATTTTCACTCAGGGAAGTGTGTACCAAGAAATGGTATTGTTCAGTTATTTTTATAGAAATTTCTCTTTCAAGAAGAGCAATTTATAAATTCATTTACTATGAATTCAGAATATATATGGTTTGACCACAAAATTGAATTTATCCTTATTTTAAGGTTAGCCTGAAAGAACTAAAAGGGGAAGGGAAAAAAAACGAAATGAATTTCACTGGGTCTTTGTATATTCTGTGAAGACTGCTATTATAAATTTGTTTCTCCAAAGTATACAGATTATATTGCTAGACCAGGATAACGCTGTAATTTAACAAATAGTAATAAAAATGAAATAGATCCTAGAGAGATGGATTCCTGAAAGCTTTCTGTAAGGCACT
>VZSV01000341.1:286487-355218 GCA_013398735.1 Nothocercus julius
TTTTAGTAAATCCAATTAACCAGGTAGGGCTACTTACGTCCCTAGAATTAGACTTGAGACAGTGTTTGGGTCCAGAGCACTGGGTTTGCTCATCATGCCAGCAACTGTGTCTGCAGCTGATATTTTTTAGTCTACTCTGATACATATCTGCTGTATCCCTGTCATGTTAATCTTTCTTGTCATCTTAGACCAACAAGGAGTTGCTTTAATTGAGGATAACAAATGAAATCGGTTTCCTAATAAAAATACTTTATGATTTCCTGAGATCTTAGTTTTAATGTTTGAATGTATATGTTGTTAGCATGTAATTCTGTAAGTTTATTAAGTACTACTAAAACAGTTTACTTCTCTGAGATGGGGTAGTGCGTTCAACTTGGGCTTGCATTTGGTGGTACCTTCAGCCCTGCACTTCCCTCCACTTCTTTCTCAGATATTTTGTTACATCCTGGAGGGAGTTTTGTGCACAGTAGGTAGGGAGGAATTGGAGGAAGAGTGAACAGGTGTCCTAGTGACACCACATATTTTGTTCTGTTGCTAGGATATGTGTGAAACTTCGACAAATAAGGATATGTAAGACTTGAGCAAAAAGAACTTCAGTAAATGATAGAGTCTATATTTTTAGTGAGGAGGTTTATATATGTTGTTTCCAGTCCTTTTTTTCCCTTCAGAACTTTTCATTAAGTTTAAGCAGGTGATATTGACTGACAGATATTCTGTCACAGTCGTTGCATTTTGTCAAGCATTTAGGGAGAATTACTTCAGTTTTATATATAGGTTAATATTCTTAAGAGTGAGTTGCCCTACTTTTACTAATCCAATCTTTGAAGAGCAATTTCAACCCAAACTGTCAAAAAATAACCAGCTATTCTCTCTTTTTCTCCTTCTCTTCTCAGCAGGCAGGCAGGCCATCTTTAAAAAATATTTCATTTTTAATTCTGAACTTATTTTTTTTATTTATTTCCTAAATGCTCATTTTAAAAGTACCTGTGAATTAGGTGACTGCTAATTGAGGAAGTCTTTTAAGCACATGCAGGAGAAGCTTTTTGCAACAAACTTTATATTTTGTTGAAAGAACACACCTCAGTGTTGTGATTTTTTTTTTTTTTCTCTTAATGAGCTGAGTGAAGAACTACAGTGTAAACTTCCTCCAGATTTATAGGTTTTACTTGCTTCAAAACTCTTAGAAGCTTTCTTATTTTTAGGGTTTTGGGAATTATATTCTGTTTTCCATAAGCACTTATGCTGGCTTCCTTGCTACAACATATAAGGATATTTTTGTAGTGAATAAGCAGTGTCTTGACAGTGAAATGCATCTTATACGTGGAAAATTGTTGAGCTGTGATCCTTAATTAGTCAGGGATTTCACTGCAGTCCCTCAAAAGCTCAGATTTCTGGGTAAAGATGATAAAGATGCTCTTCTATTTTAGAAGCAACTTACTTGAATGACTTATCTGACCGTAGGTGGTTTTTTTTTGCTTAAGACTTCTGTCATTTTCCATTTGGATATAAAGTATAACTCAATGCAAAAGACTTCTTTCTTATAGATCCACTAATAATTACTGATAGTAAGCTTAGTGTTTCTTCTCTGTGAAAATACTTTAGGTACTTAAAAAAAACTAATCTATATGAGCAGGAACAATCAGTTCTGAAGATGTGGTATCTCCTTTTTACTGTATAGGTGGCTTGGAATAAACTCCTTCCATCACTTCAAGTTGGAGTGAGGTGACACTCACAGGGCCGATTCCTGCGAATTGGAGCTGATTGGCCTTGGTTGCTCTATTCCTTCCTCTGCCGTCTCCTGTTCCCTCTGGAGATGCTTTTAGGCTCTCGGGGAGCTTCCTCCCCACAACCTGAATAGAATATTGCTTCATGCTGGCGTATAACGTACGCCGCTTGACTGGTCAGTCTGCAGCCCTGAAAATTACTGCGCGTTGGTGTAAGATGCCTATAACATACCCACCTTTGGAAGAAAAAGATAATGTTTCCTGTGTCAGTAGCTTGTTCTGAGAAGGGTCGGGTAGAGAAGCACTCAAGACGTGCACTGAGCTGCTGTGGGTATCACATATCACTTAACTACAGCACAGACTTGTGCTCTGGGTGTCTCTGCAATTTTCATTCAGTGCTACTCAACAGTGTGAACTGTAGCGCCTGTTCCTGCAGTTTGGGGCAAGCTGCAAGAAATAAACGTCAACAGTTTCCTTTTCCAGTTGTCCTTGTATACAGCAGGCATAGTAAAATGCGCTTTACTTCTGATAATTTTCACAGAAAATAATTATAATTACTTTTAATAAAAAGGTGTTCACCAGATTCCATCTGATGACCCCAAACAGGAAATATGTCTGATCATTTTTCTTCAGTGAGCTAAATCCATGCAATTATCAATGTATTTTACAGTTTCAACAGTTTTCCATATTTATGGATGTCCTTCAAGCTCCCTTAAACAGAATACCAAATAACCACTTTCTTGTGGATTCCAGGAGTCATATTCATTTACTACAATTGCAAGACTTTTTCTTATTTTAGCTTTAATTTTATTTTAGCTTTGGCATGTTCCTGTGTAAGTGATTTTAATAGATTCTAATATGTTTAAACATATATCTATTCATTTTATCAATTTACTTTTTACAAGATTATATGCATCCCTTTTAGTGGACATGTGCAATATCTGTTACAGTTTATTTGTATAAACCACGTATTGTGAGATGCTGAGAGCATGAGGTAGGATAAAAGAAGGGATAGAGCACATACATTTTGTTTATAAATTCCTTATGTGCATTATTCCTAGTGTGAAACTGTATACTAGGGAAGGAGGATGTTACAGAGGAGTTTTTATTTATCTTCTCATTTGTATAACCTTTTCAATGAAATATCTTAACAGGATGACACCCTTATCATGTTAAAGGGTTGAACTGAAGTCACACAACTAAAATTTAGTAACTAGAAAGACTTCTCTTTTAAAGTAGGAACTGCATTCCAAAAAATTACAGAAAATAAATACTAGAAATGTAAAGCTGCAATGCTATATGGCCACCCAAGCGTTCTGTTAGCGTTGGCGTTCACCAACCTCGGTGTTTTAATTAATGATGTGTGTCTGCTTAGGAGATGGTGCCTGACAGAGCCTCCTTTGCTCCCTCCTCAAGCTTGTGAAGACTTCTTAAATAACATTTTTCTCAAACATTTGCCAATTTACTGACAGAATTTTTCAGTTAAGTTGGGTCCTTCTGTTGAATTTCACTGTGCAATATTGCTACTCAACAAAAATCTCTCTTGTATTAAGGGAAGCCTGACTTCAGTAAAAACAAAATTAAGCCTGATTAAGGTGACTTATGCAATACAAAGAAAATTGTGAGGAAATTTCCCTTTTCATCTTTATTTCCAAAGCATAAAGAACTGATGTAACTTGGTTTTCAAAAGGGCTTTCCAGCCTGTGTTTACGGGGATGGAGCTTCCTGCGCCTCTGAGTCGCTCCAAAATCACTGCACGAATTTCAGTTATTTTCATCTTTCTATCTGGATTTAAACTTTGTATTCAAACAATTTCTGTCCAGGAAGGGGCAGGAGACAGAAAGAAGACGACTTCTCTTAGGGAAGTAGAAGTGCTGGTGGATGGTGTCCTTTACGTTTCACTCAGCCCCTGAAGAACTTGCTGAAGGTCTCTGAACGCTCCTTGGTTTTGGCTTAGAGAGAATATCCTGAAGGAAGGAGCTGACCTGGGAGAAGACACGTGCTTGTGCTGTGGCAAAACTGGGTGTCTCATCAGAGAGTGGTTCTGCTTAGAGCTTCATGGTCAGGGCAGCCAGTACTGACCTTTTTCACTCAAGAATGTCAGAGTTCACCTCGTGTATGCTATCATATCAAAGAGTTTTAATTTTGACATATACACTTTAGATAATTGACACTATTTGTTAAAAAATCCTGTTTTTCACACCAACATTCACAGAGGGGGTGCACATTGGTAACGGTTATGCAACCTTTTATAATTTTGAGACAGATCAGGAAAGCAAACAACTTTCCCACCTAAACATGTATTTTTTTACAGGATTCTACTTGAGCAGCTGTTCTTAGGGGTAGGCAGGTACCGTTTCTGTTTTGTGATCACCCACTTCCTGTTGTGAGTGGAAAATTTCACAAAAGGAACCAAAATATCATTGTGCAAGTACTGTAGAAATGAAACCTCTCTTGTGTTGTCTTTGCATATGTAATTTTCAGTTGCAGCAGTTGAGGTGTGTAGGAACCAATATGCAGCAGAGCATATTTGCATGTCTATATGTATATTATAAGGTAATGCTGGATTGCAAATTTAAAAGCAGCTTCAGAACTTGGGAGGCTTGTAGTGAAAATATCTTTTTGGTTTCATTTCTATTTGCTATCTCTCTGTAGCAGATTTTTTTTTTTTTCCTAGCACAGAGTATTTAAAAAAGGTAGATTTGTCCCAATAAGAGACTGTATGTTTAAAATAATTATCCATGCCAAAGGAGATGAGTTCATGTCCTTATTAGCATTCCTGTTGATTGAATAATGCAACTGTAAATGTCAGATGGATAAGCAAAATAGCCCATGCCTGTGGTCGACACAAACTTCCAGTAAACTGCCTTTTGGCCAACAAGGTTGATGGTTTTTGAAATGGGGTAGAATCCTGTGTCAGAATTAAAAATAAGGCCCATATTTGATTTAATACGGGAGTGAAGGGTAGGCTCATAGTACTGGACATGTTGGTCTGTGAATTTGGGGTTTTTCTTCCACTCTCCAGTGCCCAAATCAGTCAATGTTGTCCTGCAACGGGCTGAGGAAGTTGTGCAGGATGGAGGGGGCAGCTCAGCCGACCTGGCGGCTCCCAGCACCTCCTAGTGTCACCCTGGTCTCCTGGAGGACCGGGTTTGCCTGGGCTAGCGGATGAGTGAGGAAAGGGAGGTGAAGCCCACGCTCCCCTATGTAACAGGGCTAGAAAGGTCTTTCTCCTGCTCCGCTCGCAGAAGAGTCCTGTGTGTTGCCCATCCTCAGCCCTGTCCTGGGAGCAGAGAGTTTGCACTGTGTGGGTCAGGGCTACTGCTCTGAGATACCCTCCTGCACACTCTTAGCCAAAAGGATGCAAAGAGCTCTTGGGATTACTGAAAATATGGACAAAGCAGTTGATAGGTAGGTCTTTTTAGGTTTGTTTATGCTTTTTTAGGTGTGTTTGAAGCAGTGGCATGACTGAGTTTGGAGCACAGATTAGAAATGATCTGTGGGAGTAGAAGACTGAAAACCCAGGAGGAGGAGAGAAGCGAGCTGATAACGTGGTCCCATCATGTGCCTCTTCCAAGTGTCTCAGACCAGAAGCCTGAGAAAGGCTCTCCACATTGTGCAGGGGGTGCAAGAAATGGCCGTTGTGGGACCATCTGTTCTCATTTATGTGCAGTGAGAAGCATGTGCTCGATTATGGTGGAGTAATCTCTGCTGCTGACACTACTATGAAATGTGGTCATTGACAGAAAATTAAGCTGTGCGGTGAGCATAGGGTCCAGGTCTCAGGAGATTTTTTTTTTTCTGGAGAAGACTCCATTGCTTTCCTTCCCATAGAATGCATTTCCCTAGGAACTTGGGGCATTTGTGATTTGTAAATCGGGCCTGCCTTCTTCACAGAAGATAGTTTTTGTTCTTGTTGGTTTTTTTTTTTTTTTTTTTTTTGGTTTGACCTACACGGCCTGTGAACTCTCTGAGACGAAGTTGCCTGTGCGCGGCGTTGGCGGTGCTGCCTTCCCTGCTGCTTGTAGGTGCCCTGTTGCTCAGCCTGTCTTGAGTCCTGCCTCGTGCTGGGTCTGAAACAAACCCACTGAATCCATGAGCTAGTGTGAGGCACGTCACGTTTTCAGTAGCTGAAACTGGGAAGGACTTGGGTAAGAGATCATAAGAACTGGTATGTTGCCAAGTCATGTTTTATTGGTAGTTATTGGTATGATTTTTAATGTATGTGGGAGTATCTGCAAGAAAAATTTCATATTCTTTTTGCTAAAAGAATTCATGAAACCGAGTACATAACTTATTGAAAGGCTGACTTTTGTAAAGAGCTGCTTCGGTTTCTCCCACAATATGGTTCAACAGTAGCTAGGGAGGTGGATGTTCATTCATTTGCTAACATGTTTTAATATTAATACCTAATCAAGGTGTCTCACATAGTTTATTGGGATTTTAAGCCAAGACAGAAACATTGGTTTATAGTTTGAATTTAAGCAATTGAATTTGAAAAGGCTGTAATAATATTATCCATTACTCTCCTGCTTGGCCCAGGTCTCTTTCTAAGCAGTAGCAATACTCAGAATTCCTTTCAAAAGGTCTTTGGAATTTCCCTGTGTAATCTTTTTTGTGTTCCTTCACCCATTGCCCCACTTGCTTGCCTAGATTATATCTCCTAAAAATCTGGCTTCTTGCTTCTGATCATTTTACTATAAATTTTCTGCAAGAATCTGTGCATTTTCATTCTCCAAAATTCTTCTTTGCATGAACAAATGGGATCTAATTTTCAAACAGATTTTCATTGAAGTTCCTAATTATTGATATTCTGGATCTTAAATATTTCCTGACTGACTGCCATATTTCTTAGCCTCTTTGACGCTTTCTGCCAAAAGATTTTCCTTTGCTATTATTAGCAAATACAGTTACTTTGCACACACTTCTGAAATGGGGACACCAAAGTTGATAACTCAATTTTAAATAACTGTAGAATTGGATAAAATGGCAGGTTTTTGCTGCATGACAGTGAAGCTCCACAAGTAGTTGTTACTGTGGTGAAAGAAGCAACTACAATGAGTGTTCCTCAGAAGCACCAGAAGCACAACCTCTGGTGGGAACCCATAATGAAGTTAGATACCTACTTTCGAAGAACTGAAGTTGTATTTTCAGTCACTGAGTCAGCATTGAGGATTTATGTTTCTAGGAGTTCTATTTTAGGATCTAACTGCAGTGTTTCCACTGCGAGTGATGGCCTTCTCCGTGAAGGGATGGCTTAAATATAGAATTACATTAGTACGTGAGAGGTGGTGATATCAGAAGCTTGAAAAAGGTAGTATGAAGTGCTCTGTATCGCTCCTTTGTTTTAAGTGATTGAGTAGGACACGTGTTTCTTACCGTGCTGAGATGGTGCATTAGCATTCAAATGTTTCCTTGTGTCCTGCTCGTAAAAAACTATTAATTTATCAGCTGCATATCTTCATCTACCTTATTTCTGTACAGGAAATAAGAGACCAGCAATTTTCAACAGCAAAAGACAGTAAGGACGCATGTTGACTTCAAATGTAGTATTTTTGGAAGGGATACTCTTTGAGAGTTTAGGGAAAAAGTGTATATCCACCTTGAAAATCACCCTGCAGCTCTCATAGCTGAAAGAGGAACATGCATATGTTCAGCAAAAACAGTTTTTTTACTTTGCGAATGGGAAAGAGAGTATACTTGGGCGCACCACTTTATTGCAGAGAAAACATCCAACTCTGGGATTTCTAATTTCAGAACAATTTCACTGTGTCATTTATGTTAATACAATGTCATCTTCCTTGATTTGGATTTGAAAATCAAAAGTTTCCGAGTTGATAAAATTGCCCAACTTGGCCGACTAACTCAAAGAATGAAATTTGTAATGTTCATGGTGCCCTTTTCTAAAATAAATTAATAAATAATGACACAGAATTTTCCTAGTATATCTAACATTGTTATGATTTGCAACTGTTTTAGCAGTAAAAGACAAAGGAAATTCATTTCAATTATGAGTCTTTCTAGAAGATGACAGTTTCCTTTGACACACAAAAAATTCTGACTTAAATACAGCTGCTGTACCTGCAGCTGGAATGTTTAGGAAGCAAAATGTTTTGGGAACTTGTTATGCAAATGCTGGGCCAGGTGTCCCACTTTCTTGCAGAATTACCATCCCAACTATTACCACAACAAATAGCTTTTTAAACTAGAATGAGGTTTAACCAGCTGTTAAATTGATAATCGGTCGTGATTATCAGAAATTCATTTTAGAAACTGCAGCGCGAGTGGTTTCTGCATCGTGTCTCGTAATGAAAATCAAGTTCCAAGAACACTGCGTTTGCTTGAGATGTTATTTTTAAGCAAGCAATGTAGGTTTTGTATGCTGAGCGCCGCTGGTTTTACTCTCCCTGAACTCCAGCTGAGGCTGTTCCCGGCCAAGGGGACCCAAGTAGAGCAGCACATGGCGCCCACCCCCCGGCAGGAGGGTCCAGGGAGGCCTCTCCTAAGGCAGAACGGGAGCAAAGCAAGGCTGGACATTCATCCTTCATTCCCCTATAGCCTAATTTTGACCGCTCTGTCTCTTACTATAAGTGTACACTTGTAAGTCAGCAATGCTTATTCATGATATACACATTAGCTTAAAATAGATGGAGTATTTCCTAAAAACATGACTAAAAGCTAAATAGTTTCCATCTTCTGTGTCTCACTAGGATTGAAACAACTGTTTCATTCCACACAGGGCCAGTATTAAGTCCTCTGGCATGTTTTTACTGAACTCACAGCCTGCAGGAGCACTTGCTTTCACTGTTGCCAGAGCTGGTATCTGAACCCACCTCTGTCTTCTCAGGTGTGGGATAAGACCCTCTGTCCTGCTGCAGCAGGTTCTTCTGATATCAAAACTCTTCTTTTTCCTCAGATATTGGTGAGTTTTATGCCTGATGTCTTTCTCTGGCCAGATCCTATATTACTGGGAATACAGAGAAGTGTTTTGTTTGTTTGTTTTTTCCTCTCTCCCCCCTTTGAATTGCTTGTGGAAAACAAGACAGCTTCTGCAGGGATAATGAGACGGTTGCTCAAAATAATATGAAAAAGGGATCACCAGAAGTGAAACTAGATCAAACCAAGAGCCTGCCTAGCCTAATAGCCTACTTCCAGCAGTAGCCAACAGCTTGGAAAAGCCTGGGAAAGCATGTTGAGAGCAGGGCAAAAGCAGAAGACTGCTGCCTGTACTGGCTCTGGAGATGGGCGGCGCAGAGACGCTGCCCTTGGGAGCTGTGGGATCCTTTGGTTTCGTTGCCCGTGACAGCCCTCACACCCTGCAATCAAGTAGCCTCCAGAGCACTTCTTATGGCACTTGTATGATGTGGATGAATTCTTCTTTTTATTCTGATTTCTTTATGCAGGCTTCTCTTGCCTTTTATGTACCTATTAACCGATATAGAAATAGCCAGTGATTTTACGGTCTGAGTCACCACAGATTCAAGAGACTGGCTTCAAGTTGATTGCCTTTTATACTTTCTGATGTTGTCTCTGTGTATTCCAGCTTGTCCATGCCCAGGAGGTGTCTCCTGTTGTATTAGACAGCAGCACAAAACCAAAGAATGGCCTGATCCTACCCAGACAGGCCCTGCGCCGGGCCTGCTGCCCTAGACACCTTGATAATGCAGTTAACGGTGAAACACTCTCCAGGTGGCAGTGCCCAGCCGCCTACCCTGTGTGCCTCTGAAGACTTGCAAGACACCCTGTCAGCCTGCCGATAATTAAGATGCATTTGCTAGAAGCTACTCTTTTCTTTTTCTTTTTTTTTTTTTTGGAGTAGAAAATGCCCATTGTAGATTAATTTAGAACGCAAGGAACCCCTGAACATCATCTGATCCAAGCTGCTGATGATCCAAGCAGATTGAGCAGGACCAGATTGTTCAATACCAGCTCTGCCTGAGTTTTGAAAATCTCCAGATACAGCAATTCCCCCTCCTCTCTGGGCAGCACGTTCAATGTTTGGTCGGAAAAAAAGTGTTTCCTTATAGCTGGTTTGAGCTTCCCACGTTGCAACTTGTGTCCACTGCTGCATGTCCTGGTGTGGCAGGAGACCTTGCTGAAGTCAAAGCATAAAGCACATCCCTTGCTCTCCCCTTGGGCACCGAAGCAGTTGTCACAGAATACAACTAGGTTATCAGGCACAATTTGTGTGTTACGAATTTATTCATTCACCTTTTCCTTCCTGTAGTTGGAAATGGCTTCCCCTTTCAAGGGTGATTGAGAGCAGGGATGTCGAGTGTTCTTCATGGCCCTCTGCTGTGTGAGGAACTTTCCTCAGTGGTCCCTAATTCTGTCGTCCTTTCATCATTTCTTGCTATTCCTGATTCTGCTAGTGATCTTGGCGACTGAAGCAAAAAGGCTTTGAGTCTTTCCTGCGTCCTTTTGTCACTAGGTCACATACCTGGTTCACCAGGATTCACACATTTACTCAGCATTTCCTTGCTGCTAATCTGCTCGGAGAAGCCTTCCTTATTGTCCTTCCTACCCCTTCATTGCCAGGTTATGAATATGTATTTGCATGCGAGTGTGTCTGTATGTATGTATATGTTGGAATTACACTGCCACTAGAAAGCCAGGTATTTCCCAGTTTAAGTAAAATAAGTTTAATCACAGTCATACCAATATTTAGCTGCTCTCTTCACACTCGGCACAGGATGTTTCGCCGTAACGGATGTGATGTGATGTGCTCATTTCCTTGTGGTCATATATAGTGCTTGGGTATTTCACAAGCACTGATAAGGTAGTGGTGTTTTCCTTAATGCTGCAAAACCGAGGTGCTCTATATTAAAGCAAGAAGTATTTATTATGATTTGTCAGTTCAGTCTGCCCAGAGTTTTGTCCTGTGTGTCTAGCAGTGTATAAGAATTTATTTTCAAACACAGTTCTTCCTGATGTTGCTTGCAGTCGGCATTAGGAACTTCTGCGAAGCGTTCCATAATACAGAGAGTGTAACAAGATCCACTGACTGCAAGTTAAAGCTAGACGAACTGACCAGAAATCCAGAGCTGCTGGTTTTCCAGTTTGTGATTGACTGTGGTAAAAATTTAAATGTGGTAATGAATTGTTCTGCTAGAAACACAAGGTTATACACTTATCTCTACCATAGTCTTTTACCTTTTAAGTGGATTTTAGCATCTAAACAAATAAACTGTCTTCCAGGACTAAATTAGTTTATTGATGAGGTAACTGAAAAATCCCTAAGAAGAAATTATCTACTACCTTCTGTGGCCCTTTGGATCATCACCTCTCCTAGCGAGGAAGGTCAAAGGTCTTACCAAAACCTCACCACAACTGTTGAGTGCAGCTGTGTTTGCAAAGCACAAGTCTTGACTGATCTTCTAGGTGAACATCTGATTAATACTCATTTATGAACAGAACAAACCTGTACCTTGGGGACTTGTAAATGAGCAATTGCAGTAGAAAATAAAAATAGACCCTTACTTCATCAGGCTTCCTGAATTAAATCTATTGAAATTGTAGAGAGGATGGTCCTGCTATTGACACGTTTTTACTTCCATACTTTTTTTCTATAAATAAATATGTATTTAAGGATTATCTTCTGTCACAGACAGAAGTTTCTGGACTTATCGATATGAAAAACTGATCTTGACAGTGCCCACCTCCATATTCTCAAGTCGCACTTAATTGCAGAATCACAGAGTATTTGAGGTTGGATGGGGTTTCAGGACGTCATCTAGTCCCATGTGTGACTATGCCCAGTATTTATATAGGATATATCCTATACAGGACAGCCTGTTACATGAGCTTGGTGGATGGCAGAGGGGGTGGGAAGAGGAACAATATTTCAGATGGCAGAAGCAAGCTTATTACCAATTCTTCTTGTTCCACATGAAAACATCCAAGGTCAAACACTTCTAGTTAGATTTGCCATAAAAATCTGATAGGTTCCTTTCTAGTGCTACTACCTGTAGCTGGGAAGATACAAGTTGAGGCAAATGATCTTTTAAATGCCTTTTTATTACTACAGTTATTGAGAAAATCCCAAATAAATTATAATTCTCTTCCTCTTGGATTTTCCTTATAAAGAACGATTTGTCTGGTTAATTCCCAAAATTAGGAATCATCTAGAGGAAGGAAAAAAAGAATTTCTGGTCTGTTGTAAAACCAAGGATGTTGTGTCACTGGTCCTGATCAGATTAGAATTTAAATGGTATTTCTGTTATCTCTTATAACTCAAACAATTCTACTTGGAGAAAGTATAGGTTTTTTTTTTTTTTAATCCCTGTCATGTATTTAATAATACACAATTTTTACAACTAATACAAATAAATAATATTTACCTTCAGAAGTACTTTATGGGAAAATACATTTTCTGTTTCAGCAGCAAAGTGAATAGGGAATCTCAGTGCAGGGTCCTCAGCATAGATTGATGGTTCTTAGATGCATGGTGAAATGGAAAACAAAGTATTGCCATGTTTATCTGAAGCTCCAAATGAAGCTAATATGTGAAGTAAGGAGCTCAAACTACATAGGAAATGGGAATTATTCTTTGTGAATGCAGTGTTCTACTTAAAAATTACTAATCCTTCTTAAAACTGGTGCCATAAACTTCTTTTTCAAGGTATAAAATGCCTTTTATCCTTTTTATAAAAAGTCTAAGTCTTGTATGAGCTGTGGTTGTGGAGAGTTGTAATTACTTTTGAGAATGTTAGTTTGCTTTAAAAATAAGGGGTTCACATTATCATTTACTGAAATGTGCATTGCTACCTAAATAAAATGAGTTATAAACAAATTTCCTATATTGTCAAATCTATTTGTGTGAGAAAGCTGTTTTCTAGTGGTACCTTACTACTTTGCATTAAAATAATCTTCTCCTTTCCAAACAATAATGCATAGGTATTACTGCAAAAATAGCAACTTACTTGCTTTATGTGATACTTTTGTGCTAGTTATTTTTTTTAATTAATTTTATTTAAATTTACCTCTAGTGTCATTAGGTGGGTACTCATTCAAACTAATCATCAGCTAATTGTTCTGTCCCCCTCGCTAGGCAACGGACCAACAGCCCCTGAAGGCTGAGCAGGGTTTCCTGACTCGGTAGCGTTTGACCTGCAGCCCTCCCCACCTTTTCTTCCATTTCTATTGAGTCTTTTTCATACTGGCTCCTACCTGCAAGCTCCTTTTGTCTGCATAATCGTTTTTATTACTATTTCCTTTTCTGAAAGTGCTCTACAAAACATGTCAGAGCATTAAGACCTGAACAGCAGCTAAATAGTAGGACTCCCTAATTTTAACTATTCCTGTTTGACTTGTTCTCCCCTGGAGCAGAAACTGTCTCTTTTTCTTCTCACCTCTCCATGATGAGACCATTCCTGAGACTCAAGGGACAATTCCTGATAAGTTGACCTTAAAAACATCTATGACAATAGCTCTTCTGCATTTCTTTGTGGTGCATCTGAATACTTTATTTCAAAGTTAATGAGATTTTGATTGCTTCACTTTGCTTAATTACGGCAACTGGAAATCAGGGCTTCATGTCTGGAATTAATTTGGAATAAAGCACTTAGACTAAGAACTACATGATTCACATGATTAGGATGTGCTGTTAGCATCAAGCCTGAAGTCAGGCAGGGGATAATATGATAGATGTACATTTATTGAGGTTAGAATTGTTCTGAGGAAATTATGCAGTTGCTTTTTTAGGATGGGGATGTTTTGTAATCATTTGTTCTGAATGAGTGGTGGAATAAAATAATTTTATTATTTCTGGTGAATTCTGCTTTTAGGAGAGAAGAGTGCTAGATGATATCTTGAGTTTCCTTTCAGCCGTATTTTCTGCAATTCCAGTTAATATAAACCAGATCGTTAAAATGTTTTTGGTTATTCTAGTTAGTATCCTTTTTTAGTTGTTACATTGGTTTTTTATATACTGTTTACCTAAGACTTCTTAACAGATTGGTGAAATGATTCTAATAAGATGTAGCTGCTTGCAGCGTATGAACAAATATATATGAAATACATTTACCGAAAAACAGGTTCTCAGTGGACCCAAGGGGTAGGTGTTCTGGCATGTGCAGGGACTGGTCGCTGAAGTGGCTTCACAGCCCGACCCAGCTGAGGGCAAGAAAAGATGAAGAGAAAAACTTCCATAGACCAGAAGCAAAACTGCTATGAAAGAAGCCTGGCAGTGAAAATGTGATTTTTAAGAATAGACCGTTCATCTGTCTCCCACCTCAACCACAGATGAGCTCCCTGGCTTTTTATTTGATTTCCTAGTGTTATCTGTGATTTCTACAGCTGTAGCTTTTCAAAGTCTTGACTAGGAAAAGAAAAATTAATGGATGGCATGTTTTCCATTTGGATTTTTATGAAACAGCATAGGTAATTTCACCTCTTCCAGTGCCAGAGAGACAATTGTAGGTATGTGTTCTCTGTGTATTTGTCAGTCATGTTTGCAGTTATGTTGGCAGAGTTCTGCCTGATTTTCTTGGGAAATCTTCAGCAAATCTAATACATATATGCCTTGCTGTGGAAGAGGAGCAGTCAAAATTAGCTGACAGCTCTTTGTTCCCACGTCAAAAAGGTATCTTGCTATTAATGGCCTTGGAGCATCCAAGTTAAAATAAAGCTAGAGCTAATTTTCTGTTAACTGGTTTGTGGTTGTGGGCTTTGGTGCATATTAATTTTTTGAGAGTAAAGTGAACTGTAAAATCAAAATTAGCTAAAGAGCCTGAACATGTATAATGACTTCACATCAAAGCAGATTATTCACAACTACTGAGTTTTCCATGGCTACCCTACTTCCCCCTTACATGCAAGATCTATTTTATTTTACTAGAGCTTAAGAGAAAAATGGCAACAACTGATTTGGATGGGAAGGAAATAATAAATTAAACAAATGTATCTGGAGAATATATTTTACATAATGGTTACATGTAAATTCCTCCTTTTATTAAAATAATAGTCTAAAGATTAAATCACTGTAAATGTATTCAAAGCTGCTGGTTTCTTTAAGTTTTAATTTTTTGCTTAAGTGCAAATTTAACTAATTTATGAGGAATATCCAGGTAGAATATCCAGGTAAAATTAGAAGGGACCTTAAGAGATCACTGGTAATGGAAAAAAAAATCAATAGAGCTGAAACAGGACAAATGGAGATTAATTTCTTTTTCACAGACTTTTCCAAGTCTTGCACCAAACTTCCTGATAATTCCCTTTGCATGTTTTCTCCATGATTTTCTCTATAGTACAGCTCTTTGCCAGTGAGAATGGTGAGTCTTGTGCTTAAATTCTGTTAAGAAGCTTTGCATTATCTGCTATATCTTATGTTCTGCCAGAAATCAATTATATTACCCCGTTTTATTTTTGAGAAAACTCAGGTTGTAAGTTGTGTGGTTCTTAGTCTTCTAAGACTTAGCAACTGAGTGGCATCTTGTTCTAGATGCCTGTCTCCAACTGTTCGAGCTTGTAATTCAGAAAGGCCTCC
This sequence comes from Nothocercus julius, assembly GCA_013398735.1. Classification (NCBI taxonomy): domain Eukaryota; kingdom Metazoa; phylum Chordata; class Aves; order Tinamiformes; family Tinamidae; genus Nothocercus; species Nothocercus julius. Next base: position 301,698 of record VZSV01000341.1, read on the forward strand.
CTTTTTTAAAGATGCCCTTTGGTGGGCTCTTTTCAGTCCTGCTGACCTCTACTATTCTCCAAAAATCCATGGCTAAGATGGTCATCTTAAGTATTTTAGTGTGAATGTCAGTTGATCTTGCTGCTATCAGTACATTTTCTCCTGTAAGGTGTTTAACTGCTGTTGTTGGTGTTATCCTTTGTAAATACATCCAGAAAAGTTTAAAGCAAGCATGGAAAATTTAAACTCTCACTATGTTTGCCTTTCTTAAGTCTTAAAGGACTTTTGTGTTAACTGTTTATTATCTTTATTGAAATGTTGTCTCTTGTTATCTCACTCCCCCTGTAAACTATAACTCGTGCTTTGCCTTTGTGATCTTTGTTTTTATATTCTTTTTCTGCTTAAAGTTTTTTGTTGTTGCTTCTTGAGCAATTGCTTTGTGATTATTTTTTAGTTGTCTTTAAGGATGTAGGCATTTTTGGTTTGTTATCATCCTGTCATTTTAATGGAATAGTTTGACACTGTGCCTCTCAAATAGCAAGGTACACAGCATAAAAACGTTGAAGTGTATGTGGAGGATCCTGCACAGAAGATGACACAATGTGAGAAATATTCCTTACAGTGCTTTCTACAATGAAGAAAAATCTCTATTTATTCCGTAACAGACCGTATTTAAAACTTTTCAATAGTTGCTTATTTACATATTGTGCAGAAATCAAATTACAAGTCAGACCTGTTCTTAAGTATTTGTTGGGGACAGTGGCTGCTTTTACCTACCTTTGAGCACAGTTTACCAGCTGTGCTTCCAAATGGTGCATGCTCAAAAATGTTAAAGCTTTAATTCATTAATTAATGTGCAATTATGAAATTTTAAACACTTCCAGAAAGCAAAAAAATCTTGCCAGTAACTGCTGGCTGCGTTATCATGCCCTGAACTATTCCTCTGTGCTTTAGTAAGGGACTCAACGAATGACAAGATATACTAATGATCACTGAAGTAGGAAATAAATTTGGGAAAAATGTGTTTTCCCATGTATATCAGTTATTCTGCCCACTGTATGTGTCATGGAGCTGTCAGCCTTCTTTACAGCGGTGGCTTCCATGATATGGAAAGAACTAATCCGGAAGAATGGAAACTATTTAGGGATCTATTTGGCATATAGAGGAATATAGTAGGGGTTTTAGTCCAAGTGCAGAATCATCCGATGGTCAGTTGAGGTAAGCACAGTTTTAGGGAGCTGTTTGGTAATTTCCTATAGCACTTCTCTAACTTGCGTGGCCTCTTTGGTCAGGTTCAGGCGGCCACCGAAATGGTAGAAATTAGTATCAGCTCCGCGTGGTTTAGTTCTGAGAGGCCTTCAAGTGAGATCACCTGGAATTAACACTGAACTAGGTCATTTAACAGCTGCTGTTTTCCCCTTTCCCCTGTTGCTGCCCCTTTTGCGAGACGGAAGGAGCGTGAAGGTTTAGTCCTTAGCACCCCGCTCGAGCTCCATGGGGCCTGCGCTGTGCGCCAGGACGGCCCCGCACGGCCCCATGCCCAGCACGGCTCTCGGTGCCACTGCAGCCCTTTCCCCCCGTGCAGGAGGGGCTTGCAGAAACGCCCGGTTTGGGCCTTTCCCTTGGAAAAGGATCTCTGGGGCGCACCAAGACCAGCCTGCGGGGGCCTTCGGAGGCCTGGCCGGGGCAGAGCCGCCCCGGCAGCGCCGTGCGGAGGCTGCTATTTTTAGCCTGTTTAGATTTTGAGCCCTTTGTCATAACAGAAAGAGGAAGCGAGCACTGAAATCACTTTAATAGCATATTTCCTAGTAGAAATGTCTTATCAGGAGGCCGAGACAGGGCCTGTGTCATTTCCTGGATGACTTATCTGCAGTTTGGGTGCTCTGCTGGACTGTGCAGTGTTTTGACGCAGCTCTAGTGCAGCTTCAGTGCTGAGTAAAGTAAAACAGACCTTTGGACAGAAAGCTCCAAGAAACGCCTACGTCAAAAGGCTGGTGCGAGAGAAACACGGTATTCCTGAAGTACGCGTTGACATGTCCTGGATATCCCTTATCTTACAACGTATTTTAAGTATCTAGATTTCTACTTCAGTAGCAAAATGGAAAACGGTTTAGAAGACATTAGTCTGTAAAGAGCAAAATAGAATAAGAACGTGCTCCGAGTTTAGGAGAATAAGGCTTTATTTTTAAAATGAGAAGTATGATTCATCAGCAAAATATGCCGAGGATGAATTGTGAAACTTTAATTGCATTAAGGGATTCTACAGAGTAAAGAAGCTTTTAACTTCAATAAATTGGCACTGAAAACAGCAGTCATATATTAATGCAGTTATCTTGCAATTATATTAATTGAAATATACCTTCAGGTCTTACTTGATACTGGAGTTAGGTATCATGTAAGACCACCAGTTAATTAATTATTGCCATTTAAGGATTATACCTCTTCTGGAAAGCCAGTGTTTGCTGAATAGCTTTGAATTACAGATGCTATGGTGTTATTTAGTAGGAAGTCACTTGCACTAGTTCCAGTTGGACTTGCGGTGTCTGTGTAACTCATAGGCTGCCTAAGCCGTGAGTGTTTAACAACCTTCTTAGTTTTATTATATCTTTAGTAAAAACTGCATCAGCTCTAAAAATTTGTTTAGTCTTCTGTTGCTCTGCAAGATGAATAAGATGTCCAAGAGGACCACATATAAAATATTGTCAAGAAATGAGAAATTTGGTAATGACTTAATGGGTCTTGCAACAACAATTACAGTTAAGGCTCAGGTAATTGCTATAAATATTTTTCTTAAAGTCTGAGGTTTGATACTGTGTATTCTTCATTGCCTTTCCCTTTGGCTTTTGTTAGCACTAGTTTATTTTTCTTTTAATAAGGAAACTCTAAGTGGGTTTTATGGGAAAAATGGGTTTTAAAAATGATGATTAAGATTTTTTTGATCATTGTTCTTGTTACATAGATTCAACAATAAAATTTGACATTCTTCCCTTGAAGAAATGACAGTATCTTTTAGTTTTTGGAGAGAGGGTGGTTTGTTTTTTGAGAATTTTTGTTTCGTGAGACTTCCAAATGCATCGGTGAGACTCTGATGTTTTATAAAAACCATTGCAAAGAAATAAATGTAATCCTCTCAGGAGCCTCACCGCTGAATCTAGGGAGACACCGCTGATGTTTCTGCACCAGTTTCCAACAAACACTAAGGCAAGCTTATATTCTGTAACTTTTATCAGAGGGAAAGAGATTGTAAAATCACACATGTGTAAGTTCTTGAGCAAATCCCACTTTTTCATATATAGTGTAATGATTACTACTGATATTTCCCAAGACATTTTCATTATGTAGGAGGAAAAAAGAAATCTATTGCAATTGAAACTCTTAATTTTAGAAGTGCACTTAATCACTAATGGCTTTTGTAATGAAACTAAATACCTCATTTGGGGAGATGCCGCTTGTCTTATTCATGTGTGTGTTTAACACAGCCTGGCATTCAGAAAGAGTTTAATGGTCTTTGGCTCTGTTTGTAGCTCTATCCAGGTAGCTCTATTATTAGAATGAGTATAATAATTTTAGTAAGATTTGTAATAGAAATTATCTTTTCCCATGAATGTTTAAAAAATTAAAAACTATGTAACATCATTTATGTTTATCAGATAGAAGAATGAAAGACTGTTGTTGTGTTGATTGCTTGTTAATAAGGATGGCATTGTCTCTGTTTAAATCAACTTAAATCTCTGTGATGCCCTATTGAGGTTTGAAGAACCTTAAGAAAAAAACAATGGGGATTTTATTTTTAGAGTAAAGAACACAAGTGCTGGTCCTGGAGATACATATGAAGGCAGGCTCTGGCTCTTAGTACCTGAAGCTCCTCTTTTCTTTATTTGTCCATGTATGATAAGAAAGGTCTCTGTACTTTCAAGTGAAATCTCTTTTAAGCTAAGGAAGATGGAACTGTGTGTCAAAGGAGTTTAAAATACTGTTTTTACTCTTTAGTTGCTATTCTTAAAGGTCCCAAGAAAGTTGTTTTATATGGAGCCAGTAGGAATTGGTAGCAGAATAGCAGATAGAGTTCTGGCTTCTCTTGTGTTGAGTTACTCAGAAAAAGTAATTAATTCTGTGAGCTTGAGTTCTGTGGTGAATTCTCTTCTTACATTTAGGTCATGCCTTGCGAGAAGATAACGAGGCAGTCAGTTTTTGAAAATCAAGAGTTAGAAAGGATAGAAGGCCTAAACAAAGCAAAAATGTGGATAATACCCATGTAAGGTTTGGGAATGCAGTTAAAAATGCAATGGGGGATAAATAAATAAATAAATTGATTGGACACAGTATCTTAATTGGTATTTAGGCATTGGAATAAGATTTGTTCTTCTGTTTACATCCCAGCTCCACTGATCTGTAATAATGTATCTATACTGCTGCTAGGCTGAGTCATTGACAGTCAGTCAGTGTCTTCTGACTGCTTTGCTGTGGCATGTATGTGTGCACACACATGCTCCAGGGCTAGTTTTATTAGCCTGCTAGGAATATACCGTATGCTTGAAGAATATTTGTAACCTGTTTTGGTATAGTAGTTTTAAGCAAGTCGTTAATTTCTATTTTAAAACTCAAATAACTTCTGTTAATTTCTTTCTAGGATGGCCTGAATTCCTTGGTCCTTGATCTGGATTATCCAGCGCTGAGGAAAAACAAGAACATAGATAATTTCTTAAATAGATGTAAGTTGCATGTGGACCTTAAACAATGATACTGTTGTGATTGCAGTCTTAGAAGTTATTTATTAGCAGTTGCTTATTTTCATTTTACTAATTGTTCTCTTGTTATAAAACTTCTATTTTAAAGAATCACTTAATCACAACAATATTTAATTTGGGGAAGTTGTTATATTCTTAAAAATATTCTGAAAAATACCAACTGTGGGGTGTCATTTTTACAACTCTGGTTATCAAGATTTGTTTTATGTTACCTTTTAAGTACCTACTATAAAGTAATTTGCAAAGCATGTCCTAGTTATCACTTTGTGCAGTAATTAATCGCTCAAAATGTAAACCTTTCATATTAACTCTTATCTAATCTAAGACAGAAGCCTCTGTTGACATTGAAACTGAACTATTATATCTTAGTCTGTTGCATCAGTTGGGTTATGTTTGTTCTGTAAAGACCAGTAAGCTACTTTCCGCAATAATTAGAGCCCTCTTTCAAACTCAGTGGCATATTTCCCTGCTTAAAATTTTTGTAGCTCAAAAAGTGGCCCCGTTGCTGTCCAGAGGGCTCTGTGTGGCAGGGAGAAGCAAATGCCAGCGTTTTCTTTGCTGCTCGTACACACAGAACCACTTGAAGGGGCAGGATGCATCAACAGAGCAAGTTTCGTTTGCTTCTGGATGAAGTAAACTAAGCATCCAAGAGCTGTTCTTGCTTGGTAGCAGTGCATGAAGCTTGCAGGCAACACAGCAAGGTTAAGACCTCTTCAATTCCCAGATACCATATGGCTAGGAACAATCAAAAAGAGAATTTTCTCAATAATGAGCAGTTCAGTGATGTATCCAAACCGTCACACCATCCAGTGGAAAGCATCTACATAAAAATTGCTATGAGGGAAACGTCCTATCTATAGTAAATGTGAAAAGGATGCAAATTACAGTATTGATACCCTTTATGAGCTATTTGAATTCACATGTGTTTTACAATGCTATTTTTGCAGTACAACAAAGCTTGGTGCCTTTTTAGCTTGTAAGCCATGTGTTCATGAGCTATTCAAATTAGCAGCTACATGAAAGGGTTAAGCCTTGGAAATTGTGTTTTCTTTCGTGGCCCCAAACCTTCCTGCTGTCTCTACCCTTTTCTGCTCTTGCTTTTCTCATTGTTCTCTACTGCAGCCATAGTTTTGCTGATGTCTTAAAAATTATTAAGCATCCTATATGACAAGCAGACTACCAGCAATGGAAGAAACCTACACATTTACTTTGGTTCACAACTTTGACTGCCTTGTCTTTAAATCAGCTGACAGTTTAAAGATGAAGCAGCCAAACAGCAGCTAAGGAGGATTCAGAAATACTTTATAAAATCTGGCATTTATGAACATATGAATCCTTTAAATTCACAGTAGTTAACTGTTTTGAGCAGTGTACTTCACACTTACCTGAAGTGTCTTAAAGCATGTAAAGGAGTTATTTTGGTTCACGTGTTGTAGAGCAGTGCATCTCTTTGAAGAATGAGTCATATAATTTCTGTAATCTTGTAGTATTGCCTGAGAGAGAATGGCAAATAGTGTATCTCATACACTCTGCTTAAGCTACTGCTTTTTTCTGAGTGTCCAGCAAAGGATACTCAAAAGCAGCAAAGGTCAGGAGAGCATAACTTCAAAGTTAATTCACAGAACAATGACAGGAGTCTTATAGTTCTCTATGAGCAGAAATTAACCTCTTTTAGAGAAAAAAAAATAGATTTTTTCAGCACAAGAAATCTTTCTAATTTTTTCCCCTTTTGTCATCTTAGAAATGACAACAGATTGAGTAAATTATTCCAACTCCCCTTTGCTACGATCTGAGATTTGCCAAGTGTTGAATTGTGTCGTAGTGGTTTACGCGTTTTCTTGGTGTTCTCCCACACATGTACTGCATACCCTTTAACAACAACAGCAACAAAAATTTAAACAATTAAGCAACAATCTTAGCCAACAGTTAAAAATATTTAGTTGTTGATACCCTGTGCTCAGGAATAGAAGGGAATGACAAATGAATTTAAGGATAATCCAAAGAAGGCAGGGAGTGGTTCCATCCGTGTGTCCAGTTCTGTTCAGGAACTCTGACTTTGCAAACTCAGCCAGTGCTGTTGTATGCATTAATCAGCATTGCTCAAAAATTGGAAAGCTCCATTGCTCAACTGATCTGCTCCTGTTTTGGAGGATGCTGAGCTTTCAGCTGTAATTTCTCTTTACACTGGAAGGAACCTATAATACAGGTGTTTTGTTTGTGTAGCAGTGGGGCACAAGCTCTGAAGGGGCTTCCTGGGAAGTTTGTTTTTGCCCTTTCCTTCTCCAAGTAGATACTGCTTAGAAGCTGTTCCCATTAAGCAAAGTGGATCCAGATGATCTTGCAAAGATAACAAATCATATGCCAACTCTACAGTTAATGGTATAAATGCACTGTCTAGCATGGTGTTAATCATACTGTATTGGTTATTGTAATTGATTTCTCTGGAATCTTACTATTCGTGAAACAGATGAAATGTTAGATACCAAGAGAAATCTTAGAAACATAATACGGTGTAGATCCCATGTTGAGTTAATGAGCTGATTGCCCCTCTAGTTTTCTCTTGACTTCAAGGCCACTCCCTGATAGATCATTGCAGTCACTGTGACACATTTGGCTTCAATTCTGTTTTCAACAATATTGTTTTATTAGGAGTGGTGATGAGTAGTGATCAAGTAATCAACATTTTCCAAGGAAATCAGGAAATGAAGTCAACATTTTTAAGACAGAATGTCTTGAAAGTATAAATAAGTTATATATCAGTGTTGTTAGTCCACTTTTGGTCACTTGATAGACCCAAAATTGCCCAGTTCTTCCATGAAACTCATTTTCCTGTGGTCAGGGATGGCTCCTCTGCAAGTCAGAGGGCTGCTGCTTTGTGTGTCTCCATGTCTTCGGTTTGTGGTGCCCTACAGACCACCAGATCTTTTGTTGGGGGCCCCTTTCTTTTCCCTGGAAGGCACTGAATGTCTCTGGTCTGTAAGAATAAAATGTCATTCCCTTGCATTCTATTTTCCCCATATATATATGTTTGCAAATGCCCAATATATTTTCTTTTTAGTTTCTAAGAAAATAACCTTAGTATAACATTTTTTTTTCCAGGGCAGGAAGGCCTAGTTCTCTTCTCCCCTTCTTTTCAGTCAGATATTTACTCAATTTGCACAAGTACTTCTAAGCTTCAGGCACATTCTTGTTGCCAGCTGACAACGCCTGATCCAGAATCTCTACCCACTCAGAAAATGAAGCTCAATTTCTTTCAAGGTTGCAGTATCATTTTTTGAGTTGTAAATCAAAAGCTGATATAGAACACTGCTATTACCTAACGTTCCTGGTCTTTGTTATGTTGAAGAAGAAACCTAACTCATAAGTTATGGTATTTTTCAAGTTTTAGGGCTTCTACTCAAATCTTATAGTATTTTATATGATTTTATTATAATCTAGGATTGTGCGCTTCATCTAGTATCCTCTCACTTGACATCTTTCTTCCACTGGGCTTCATGCTGGTGTGAATTTATGTAGAAATTCTCTCTGATATCTCATCTGCATCAAAGTTGTATGTTACCTTTTGATAATTCAGCCCTACAGTAAAATTCTTCTTAGGGGAGTGTTGGAAAGGTTTCCTGCACCTTGAATCTGATCATGTTATATGATACATGAACTAAATCATATGATCCAACGTGTTGCAAATATGATACTGCTTCAGGGCTTTCCTGAGGTTGCTTTGCAGTCCTGTGTGTGTGTGTGAGTGTGTGTGTGTGTGTGTGCGTTTGGTTGTTTTTTTTCTCTCCCTTCAGATTAGTTGCTTGCTTTGATTATCTGTTAAACTTTTTTTTTTAAAAAAAACAAGTCAGTCTGTATAACTCTATAAAATATCTATGTCTAGATTCCTTTTTAAATAGGATTGTTAAATCTTTTAGTAGAGCAAGTGGGATTGCTTCATTCTCATCTCTTTATAAGGCTGATAAAACCAGCCAATCAGTTATTGCCTCATTTGCTTACTTTGTGTGTGTGGTTTTTTTTTTTTTTTTTTGGTTAACTATTTAATGCTTGCTGTTTAAACATTTTCACTGGAACTATATTAATATTGTTCATAATTTCTGTTTTTTTTTCTTTTTTGAACCTAGAACAAAAGTATTTCTGTGAGTTTCCAACCAAAAATAGAGATAATGTAGGATGACCTCATCCCTTCAACGTTTCTAGCCCATATCGCAAATATTTGAAAATAAATTCGTGTGATTTCCCCTCCCTAATGAAACGTGAAATTTTATGTTCAAAACTTTAATGGAATGTTCTCTCTGACTTGAAATTTGCTCATGTTCCTTCTGTACAGTCATTTGTCCCTCAAATTTGTCTTAGTCCTTATCCTGTGCCAGACCTTCTGATCTGCAGTAGAGGAAGCTTCGAAATGCTCTTTCCTTCTCAGACTGCAGAATCAGTTCACATCATGATTGAAATAATAAATTTGGTCTGGCTGAGCCATTTTTGATGTCTTACACTTCCTGTCTAAGCTTTCGTGATTCCCTGTAAAAAGTGTTTACATTCTCTCTACTTCCTTTCCTGCCTGTATTCTTAGTCTTTTCACAATATTGTCAGCACCCTGAATGCAGCAGATTTTTCAGCTTTACAAGATATAATTATTCTTTCCTGTTGAGAAATGTGGCCCTATACTTACCTCAGATTTTCTTTTATTGCCAAGAAGTTCTTCAAGTTACTCTTTCTAACCCCAGCTAGTTTCAACTCCTGCTGAGCTTTGGCTTTCCCTGCGCGCCTGGTATATTTTCCTGGGTAGTTCATCCCTGCTCCCACCTTCCAAATCCTCCCTCTTCACATTTGAGCCCTGGCAGGAGTTCCCCATCGTAGCAAGCTGGCCCCCTGCTTTGCCTGCTCGATTTCCAGCTCCACCAGAACGGACTGTTCTTGTGCTGCAGGGCTCTTCCTTGAAGATCAACCCACTCTCCTGGGCTTCTTTTCCCATCCAGTGCTTCCTGGAGGATTTGGCCTATGCATTTCTCAAATCAGCCCAAATTCATTCTCCTAAAGTCCAGGGTTTTTCTTTGCCTCCTTTGGTTCTCTCAGGATCTTATATTCTGCCATTCCATGGTTGCTTCAGCAAAGGCTGACAGCGATTTCATCATTCCTGAGGAGATGTTCCAGGTCCAGTGGAGTGCCTCATCATGTTGCCTTAGTGCTCACTTGGGTGAAAAAAGGGTCCTCGATGGAATCGAGGAGTCTTCTGGATTGCTTACGCCCTGCCAGCCTGCGGTTTGTGAGGATCACAGAATCATTATGCTTAGAAAAGACCTTCAAGATCATCAATGTAGGAATGGTCAAACTATTTGCTAAATATTTGTTACCTTTAAATCCCCACTGACATAGTCATGTGTAAAGTCATGATTGACATTACAAATGATTAAAGGTGTTAAATGAAAATTAAATTCTCCCAAATAAGTTTTAATTTTATAGTTTAAGGTAGAAGTTGTCACTGTTTTCCAGAAAGCGTAGAAATAATTTAGCGTAATTTAAAGAATTACCAAGAAGGTTGTAATCAAATAGCTTACTTTGATACTAAATGACAAATATGAGCAAAAACTCTTGTGTTCTGTTATGCATGCATTATAATAGCTTTGTTTAATTTGTTTTAGATGAGAAAGTTGTGGAAAAAATCCGAGCTTTACAAATGAAAGCTGAAGACTACGATGTTGTTAAAGTCATTGGAAGAGGTGCTTTTGGAGAAGTGCAGCTGGTAAGAGTGTCATGATTTATTGATTAGACAGGTTTATGGCTCCAGCTGGAAACTGGGAAATGGGTAAAATCATAACTTTGTAATGTGGAGCATTTTTGGAAGATACGATTATACTTGGGATTTTTGTTAAGAAATAAAAATTCTTAAAAACAACTCTGAAGTGCTTAGAGGAGGTGCATAATATATAAAAACAAAAACTTTATTATGTGTCTTCCGTATTAGTATTGCTGAAATAATAAGACTGGAGCAAAAATTACTTGGGATAAAAAGTAGAAAAATTAAAAAAAAAAAAAAAAGAAAGAAAGGAAAAAATAAAAAAAAAGGAAAAAAGCAAGCTTGCAAGGTTTTTATTTTTCTTACTGTTTCTTTACCTTTTAGCAGTGACTTGCTCTAAGTTGCACTGACTAAAGCAGATGTAATTTTGATTCTTCTGTACCAATAAGTCAGTATTTATTTTCTTGATGAAAATAAATCTGAAAACTACTAGGTATGTTTCTTCGCTTATTGTGGTAGATGAGTTAAATACTGTATTCCTCTTTTTAGTTAGTACAATGTAAAGAAGATGAAGCTTTTACTTAAATATTCTTCCTGACAAATTGTGTAAAATGCCTTTCAAAGTCAAATGAAAAATAGTGGTGGAAAACTGTGGCTAGACTGTTTCTCTGACTCATGCATAATTTTCAAATTTAGATGTGATTCATGTAACAGTGAACAACATTTGATCAGTGATTTTTTTTAAATTTATTTTGTTTTTTTAAGACCACTTCATCCATCTATGGCAATATGAGAACGTAGCTCCTTGCTCTTCTGTTTCTTTCAGGGTCTGTTCCGCTTTGTTCAGAAAAATTAAGTGTAGAGGGTAGCATTTCCACTGATAGTCATTCGCAATCAAGACATTAAAGAATTGGTGTGTAAATTGCAGATGCTTTTATATCCTTGCTGTCAAGATTAAAAACAGCCTTCAGCAGAACACTGTGTGTTTGAAAAGGAGTTGCTGCAGGGGAGCTCCTTGGCCTCTGTCTTTTCAGTGACGCTTGTGTCAAATATCTTGTTTTAGTCTTCTAGCACAGACTTTTTATTTTTTTAATTATATATTTCTGCTATGGTAACTAGTAAAAATCATCCTGTAAGGACCAGGATGGTTCCTCTTCCATCTCTTTTAAGGGGGAAAATAAGAAAGACAATATCCCCATAACCAAAACCATCTGCAGTATTTAGATGTCTTGATGATCTGTTTGCTAGAAGCATGCAAAGGCATTGTATTTTTAATGTGCTTCAGAAGTCAAAATATATTTTTTTGTATTCATATTTATAAGCAATTAACGACTTTTTAAAAACAATTAACTACTTTTCCTTTGTTTTTTACATTTAATTTTAAATACAGATTTTAAATTTGTTCTGGCTTAGAAGCAAAACCTTGAATTTTTTTTTAATTAAGACAATAGTTCACAAGGTACATACTGGAATTATTTAAGTAGCTCAAGGGGGCTGAAGAAAAGCTTTGCTTGTCATTTGTTATCATTATAATGCAATGGTAACATTCATAATAGTCTGGTCAAGTAAAGTTTTCTTTTTTTTTTTTTTTTTTTTTAAATAAGTTATTGAAGCCCCAGAATAAGAAGTTAAAAATCCCTGGGACTGACAGGAAATTTCTGTCTGTTCACATAGAGCTCTTCATGCCAACTTAAAAGAACCTTCTTTTCCTGGAATCTAAAAAATACAAGTAGAAATCATAACACTGCATTCTCCTACTGCTAAAAAGCAAGGGGTTAATCAACACTGTAGATCTGTACTAATATTAGCTGGTGATGAGGGCATACATACCTGGATCTTTTTTGCCTCGCAGGGTATGAGTTTAAACCATTGAGCTAAATCTGTACCTCTATCTGTACCAGAATGTTAACACCACAGCTGCACGTGGTGGATTTGCAGGAATCAGATTTTTTTCCAAGCATTCTGTGATCAAAATAGAGATTTGTTTCAGTTTGGGCTAAACGAGAAAGAACCATCAATAAAATATACTTGAATATGAGTCGCATTCTTGAATTTCACCTTCTTTTGTGAGCATGTGCAGTTGTGCATTGTTCAGTATTTGTATAAGTCTCAAAATTAGGATGTTACCATATTGTGCAAAATATGCAGCCTTCCAAGAGAAGAAAAAAATCCAACATTTGTGCTCCCAGGTAGCAGTTTCCTGTGAAGGAAGCGGCGGGGCCAGAGCAGCTTCCCAGATCCCAGCTACAACAAAACCTGCGTTCAACATGTTGTGTGTTAGAGCTAGACTTACAAAAACCTGCCTCTTACCCCACATCTGTCTAGTAAGAGAGCTTTCAGTGTCAGCATCTGACTTGATGGACCAGCAGTTTTATCCGACGCCAGAAGTACTGAACCCTGCTCTGTCCATGTGGCCTTAGCTTTGCTGGCTCTGTGGCAGCAGAGTCGCCCTCAGCTGCCAGGTCCCCTCACTGATTGCAATGCAGTGAGTAAAAGTGACTGGTGTTCAAGCCAGACAGAAAAATTGAATTATGGTGCTTAATACAGTACTCGTGGGCTATGCAGAAACAGCATGTCTTGGGTGTGTCTTTATGCATTTTTACTTGAGGAAAAATCCTCTTGCTTTGAAACTGAAGCATATAAGCATAACCAGCAGTGTGAACAGATTCAGTATTTGCCATTAAGGGGTTTATATCTTGGGCAGAGTTTGCCAGCTGCAGGTACATATACACATCCATAGTAGTTTGTATAATGCTGTAGTGGTCTATTAGCTGGAATTTTTTTCAGGGTGTTAACTATGGCAGCATTTCTGTAGTAATTTCCTATGGCGCTGTTCAGTATTTTGGGATATTGATAATTGCTCCAAGCCTCACGCTTAATTTCAGCATCGAATTCTAGGATCTTCATTTTCTTTCCTTGAATAGTTCCAATTTTAATACGACGTAGTTAATGTAGTTAAGACTCGAAACAGTCATCTTAGTTCCTTTACCTACAGAATGTCTTTTGGTAGGAAAAATTACGGATTCATTTTGTGCAAACTTGTTTCTCGAACATCTTATCACTGATCTCATTTTACCTTTTATTAGTGAGGCAGATTAGAGCAAAATTTGTGTTGTTTCATGAATTTTCATAAGTTAAAGCAGGCTGTGTTACTTTATGTTACTGGCATGAAGGGATTTTCCTACCTATTTTGAGAGTGACTGTAGTGCTGTGAGCTTGGAGTTTAAATTTGGCAGTTCATTTAAACAATTGGAAGAAAGTGAAATATCATGACACTTTAATACTGGGATCATTTTCTATATGAGCTAGTGTATAAATATGTGCAAGTAGAGCTTTGAGAAAAGAGCACAGTAGCCTAAAGTGCTAAGCAGCCTGTCCAGGGGCTATGGTAGGGATGTGAGAAGTAAAACCTTTGCCAAGTCTGTTCACCTGTAAGGCTTACCAGGACACAGCCAAGCTTCACATGTGCCTGCACTCTACTTGCTGCTTCAAATCCTTTCTGTAGAGAGAAAGGGTCTATCTTGAGTCTTTCTCAATAAATAAACGAACTAATAACCTAACAGCACTGCCTTAGACAAATGCACAGACTGATTTCTGTTCCCTCCTTGTTTATTTTGCTTTTCCTGTGCAGGAGCTTGTTTCAGGCTGTGCCAACTATTGGAGACTTCTTTCTACCCTAGTAGCAGGAAGTAATTTTTCTCTCGCATGAAGTCAGCTATACCAACCACACCCAGGCAAGAGCACACAGTGATTTGAGGGATCATAAACTAATAAAATACATTAGAGATGTGTATGTATGCAGTTTCACAGATAACAGATTAAACAGCATTTTCTTTTAGGTTGACAGAGCTTTGTGTGCCTTCTGGTTTTGAGCAGAAGGACCACAACATCTCTGCTTCCCAGAACACGCTTTGGGATGTTCCTCCAGGTCTGCAAATAATCCCGTCAGGGATTAGTAAATGGAAGGCACATAGTTCTCAGAATAAGAACTAACCCACTAGTGAATGCATTCAATCTAGAAGATTAATGTCTTAAAATGCACCTGCTTCTAGAGTTACTAACATCTGTAGGTAAAGTGTTTCTGTTTGTGGGTTTGGTGGAGAGTTTTGATTTAGCTCTACAGAAGGTTGTAGGCTACTGGTCAAGTATGCAAGAGGCCAGTCCTAAAATGTTTGTACCTGCATCTTGACAGTAAAAAGCTCCAGTTTCAAGAACATCAGATGATCGCGTTTCCATTTGTACCTCCACTGTTTCCAAGCCCGTTTTTTGCAGCTAATGCTTTTCCTGTTTCTGCAAATCCTGCCCATGAGTTTGAGTAACACTAATGCTTGCAGCTTGGTGGGAGGAGGAGGCTGCTGCTTCCCTAGAGCAGAGCAAACCAAAGGTGCCTTTCTGGAGCTCTGCACTGCAGACAGGAAGGTCATGAAGTGGTGCTGCTGGGCAAAGGAAGACCCTGTTAAACATTCTTTCAAGCAGCGTGGTTAAGTCTGGATAGTGTCTAAACTAAGAGTTGGGTCAATTTCGGCAGTTGAAGTAAGTGGAGTCCCTCAGGAAATGCTCAGAGCAGCATTTCCATCCTTTGTTGGAAAGTGGGGCTTTTCTCATCCTGAGAACTTCTATTCAGCACTTACAATTTGAGCAAGGTGACTATTGCAACCACCTCCCATAGCACTTAGACACCAGCATGTCCTCAGAAGAGAGGCCCCCAGAGCTCTGAACCCCTGCAACTCCTCCTCTAGGGTTGTTGCAGCTCCTGCTGCAGTTTCCACGCTCTGACAGAGCCTCCTACGTCTGGCATCCTTTTGTTCCACCACGCTGTGGGTTTTTTTTTTTTTTTTTTTTTTTGAGCAGCTGTCAGGTTCTGCATTCCAGGTTTGGAAGTTCTCAAGCTCTTACTGTGTCGAAATCTGCATGTAGGAAGACCTTGGGTCATCGCATCCCAGAAAACAGTTTGCAAATAGGAGAAATATGCTTGTGCTTGGTTTTTAAATTTTTTTACAAGGCATGTTAAAAATACTGTTTTGGTCCTTCTCAATCAACAGGTTCGCCACAAAATGACACAGAAGGTTTATGCAATGAAGCTGCTTAGTAAATTTGAAATGATCAAGAGATCAGATTCAGCCTTTTTCTGGGAAGAAAGAGATATCATGGCCTTTGCCAATAGTCCCTGGGTGGTCCAGGTAAGGAAAATATGGAAGATACTGTAATAATAAAGCTATAAATCTTTACTAACCTTGCCTTGTTTTGGAATTTACATCTAAACTCAAATAATAGGTTAGATTCAGATTTTGTTTTTAAAGATGTATATTTACAGAAACTTTGCTGCATTTTGTTGTTTTTCACTTGTATTTGGGTGAATTATAAGGCCACAGTATACAAGATTAACTTACACATTGATCATTTCCAATGCCTCATAAAATAGAATTAAACAGAATTTTGAAATAACTACATCATTACTTGGAATGTAACATTTTTCAGGGGAAAAAAAATAAGTTACTGTTGCAGGTAACATAAAACCTTTATAAGAATGTAAGAAAAGCATATCAGCATCGTTCATAATGTGTCAGTCTTTCCCAGTGATACAGTCACGAAATCACAAGCAGTAAATAGGAGGGGACTTTGAGAAGTTAGTGTCTTCTCAGCTGCAGTATGTGTTGCCAACAGGTCAAGGGAGGGGATCCTGCCCCTCTACTCAACTCTGATGAGGCCACACCTGGAGTATTGTGTGCAGTTCTGGGCTCCCCGGGACAAGAGGGACGTGGAGCTTCTAGAGAGGCTTCAGGGTAGAGCAATGAAGATGATTAAGGTGAATAAGGGACAGGAGCATCTGTCTTATGAGGAAAGACTAAGTGAGCCAGGCTTGTTTAGCCTGGAGAAGAGAAGACCGAGAGGAGATCTGATCAACATGTATAAGTTCCTGAGGGGAGAATGGAGGGAGGATGGGGCCAAACTCTTCTCGGTGGTGGCCAGTGACAGGACAAGGGGTAATGGGTAGGAATTGAAACACAGGAAGTCCCATCTCCATGTGAGGAAGAACCTCTTTCCTGTGAGGGTGACAGAGCCCTGGCACAGGCTGCCCAGAGAGGTTGTGGAGTCTCCTTCTCTGGAGATCCTCCAAACCCGCCTGGATGCCACCCTGTGCCCCGTGCTCTAGGTGTCCCTGCTTGAGCAGAGGAGTTGGACTAGGTGATTGCCAGAGGTCCCTTCCAACCTCAACCATTCGGTGATCCTGTGAATATGGGTGATTGCACCCTCCTAGTCCCTTTGAGACAGGAGTCTAAAGCTGAGGTGCTTCAGTCATCACCAGTTAGTGCTCAGTGTTGCCTCTCAGCCCACAAAAGATCCTGTGGGCCGATTCTCTGTTAGCTTGGGCAGTTCCTTAGCACAGTTGGCTGTAACTGTCTCATGATGGGCATTATCACAGTATTTATAATATGGAATAGGCCTTTGGGAAGCGTTAGCATTCAATGGTGCAATTTGTTGTAATGGGTAAATTAGACCCATTAATAATATGTGTGGTGAATATATATGTCTTACCAACGTGGCTGGTACTTTACTTTGTTAAATACTTAATATGTTTAAACTCTTTCAGATGTGCTGCCATGCCTCTGTAGGTTTAAAAACCAAAGACAGACCTTGAGCTTTTCACATTTTTTCAAAATAATCCACTTCATGTAGGCAAGCAGTGTTTTAGGATTTTTTAATTTTATTTTATGTGTGTTGTACTATTCTGAGCATATTCTGTATTTTTGCCCATATTTAGTAGAAATAGTTGAAAATATATTCTATTAAGATACTGGTTTGCTTTTTTAGCAAAGGTTATTTTTAATTTTGTTTTTCATAATGAACTGCAGTGTCGTAGCACTGAAGGTAATGAGAAATGTATGACTCAGCTTTCAAAGGAAAGTGTAGCAAGCATTATATAAATATGAGTGTGTGTATTTGTAAATGGCAAATGTTGAACAACTTAAAATATAGTTGCAGCTGTGCTTTCTATGATGAAATGTATTCATGATATATTTAGGTATTGCAAAGGGTAGGATGTTCAGCTAATAGCTGGGGCAGGTCACACAGCTTCTTTGTGCCTTCTTTTTTGCATGAAAAATAAAACAAGAGCCCTAGATAATGTTTTTATGAGCAGCAGTGAAAAGTGATAAATACGGATGTAATGTTTGCAGTCATTACTCTATTAATATCTTTACATATGATTACATAGGGACTATTTTAATTTTTAATTTTGATTTTAATTACCAAATATGTTACCACATTATCTATATTGCATGTATTATTTATTGATGAAAACAAAAGCATCCAACAGCAGCAATACAAGATATATATGTCTTCTGTTAATAATATACAATAAATTTTATTCCCAAATAATTTCTCTTCCTACTTTTTATTCCCCCCCCTTTTTTTTTTTTTTTTTGGTTTTTTTTTTTTTTTTTTTTTAGTCTTTAGTTTAAAGGAGCAATATTTCCATAGAAATAAAGTGGGAGAGAGTTTCAGGGAGTTGTTGATGATTCTGGCTATTTTCAGATCTGGTGATGTATAACTGAAAGCCTCTAAACTTCAGTGCTCTGAAATGCTTGTTAAACAGATTAAACATTCATTATCATGTCATGAGGTAGCATGCTAGCTACCATTTATACCAAGCATTTCATTGTCAAAACAGATACTTTACATTTTTTATGGTTGTTATCTCAGGGATGCTCCTGTTCTCTTCCCCCCCAACCACCCCTCACAAACATTTCAAAGTACTTGCGGATTTGGGAGGAAATAATTAGTGGCAAGTGTTGTTATATATATTTAGGGAGATATGGCATAAAATATATGAGAAATTCAGAAACAGTCTGAGATGCTATTCACTGCTGAGTTGTTTTCAGAGCAATGCAGAGTCACTCCCGTCTGAGTTAATATTTTGTGTTGTGACTCTTAGTGATATTTTTGAATGCCAAGAAACGTGGAGATTAAGGAGATATTCATACCACCGAAGTAACTGTGAAATCTTTTTTTTCTTAGAAATGGATGTTTTTGAACATCAATAAACCTGAAACTATTGCCAAAATTAATATATAATGTGGTTTTATTTGAATAAAAAAAAGGTTGCTTTATACTCATGCTGAAAATGTGTGCTCACATGTATTAAAACATTAAGATACTTTGTTATTTTTCCTGCTGTCTTTGAAATATAACTGCCACCTTTTCTTTTCTTTCCTTGCAGCTTTTTTGTGCCTTTCAAGATGACAGATACCTGTACATGGTAATGGAATACATGCCAGGCGGAGATCTTGTAAACCTTATGAGCAATTACGATGTGCCTGAGAAATGGGCCAAGTTCTATACAGCCGAAGTTGTGCTTGCACTTGATGCAATTCACTCTATGGGCTTGATACACAGAGATGTGAAGCCTGATAATATGCTTTTAGATAAATATGGGCATCTAAAGCTGGCGGATTTTGGCACTTGCATGAAAATGGATGAAGTAAGTATGCAACAAACTAATTTATCATCTTTAAAACTCTAATTTTAAGGTTTATTTTTGTGTGGGTTATAATACCCAAAGGAATGTTCATCAAATTGTCCACTGAGTTGGAATGCTGCTCCTTGTCTCCAAATTTTAAATACAAGAGTACTTCAAATTTTGTAACATTGTCTATAATAAACTGTTCTGCCACACAGGAGAAAGAAATAAACTTACTTTTTATTATTTTTGAGAGCATATGTGTTTATGGATTTCTGAGGTTTGTCTTTTTTTTTGCCAAATCTCTGAAAAGCTTATGAGACAACTTCTAGTTTCAACATTACTAATGCTGGAACAATTCATAACTGACATTTTTCTATTAAGGAAACTATTTTAAAGACAAGCTACAGTCTCTATCAATTTTTTACCATGTCTAATTGCACTCTTAGCATCCCCTAGTGGTCATTACCGTGAGGTCGCAGTAAGGTAGCAATGGCAATGTACAGGTTGCTTGACATTTGTCTTAGCTGTTACTCAAGATGTCATATATTTTAAAATGTGCAGATTTTACCATGCACAGCCAGAGAAACTTTTTAAAAATTATTTTTAACGATATGTACTACCTTGCATTATTAAAATAGAGTTAAATATAGTGCTACTTTATTGTGGCTTGCACTTTTATAACCTTCACTAAGAAACCGTATGTTTTGCTGAAATGTAATACCCTCACTTCTGTGGAAGTATAACAGATTCTCAGACTCCGTATAAATGTATGTTATTGTTCATCTGGCTTTTGCAAGGTTTCAATATTAACATTGGCAAGGATGAGCCTTTTTAAGCTTCCTTGCATTGATGTGCTAGATTTTTTCGGAATTGCTTAGGCAGTGCCTGGTATGATCTCTGCAGTCTGCTGCATTTGCATCATTATGAAAATGTCTTCAGCTTATCTAGAAGTACTGGTTTGGGGTTGTGAGTTTTTCTTTTCTTTCATGTGACATTATGTTAACTCCATTGAACAACTGGAGCTGTTGAGATTCCCTAATCCATTTAGTTTTGCTGATATTGTAGATGCATATTCCATAGGCAGATGTATTGTTTACCTTCACTTCAGTTATTTAGCTGTCTACATTTTAATGGACAGATTTTTTTAACTGGAAAAATCAAAAATAGTATTTTAATCTCTTAATATGAGCCCCTAACTTAGTCCTTTCAAAGTTAACTTTAGTATTGAGGCAGCAGGCTGCCAATTCTTAGCAGGCTTTAAGTGATTGTGCTGTTTATCCGAAAAGGCAGTAAAAAAAGCTTCACAAGCCTCATAATATAAATCTGCCAAAGAGAAAAAAAATGGTGATTCCTTACCAAAATGTTGTTTGAGGGCTCGTATAAATGCTAAACTTAAGCTTTTTTTTTTTTTTTTCTCATTAAAGAAATGGAATAATAAAATATGGCTGATCTTGTAAATATGAGAAGCATATGCAGAATCAATGATCCCCTAAGTAAGTTAATTTTTTAACAGTTTAGATTTTAAATTCCTCTTCCTCTCAGACTCAATGGAATGGCAAAAATATTTTATACAGGAAGCTTTAGAAGTTGAAAGAATTCTGGATTGTCTCCAAATCTCATGCTACTTCTTACAAACATGAACACATCCCAGCTGTGTAAATATAATATTGATGTTGGCAGGATGATTTCTAGAAAATATATGCTTACCCAAGAGTTATTTTTTCTCTGACATGGGGTTGTACGCATTAGCATCTTCCTTTTGCTGTTGAGAGCTCAGGAAGATTTTGCTGCAGTTTGACAAAAAATGAAGAGAGATTTAATTACTTAGTTAGTTAGTTGTAGTGGAGCTGAAATCTGTATTAAGTCTTCCAGGCACTTGCAGCAGAATTCCTTCTAACCAACACATGGAAAGAATTGCTAAGTGTTTCAGTGATGTTTTCCAATATAGAAGGAATCGGTCTGTTTATGTAACTCAGTTGTGGGTTAGTTTTTGTGTTTTTTTTTTTTTTTTTTTTTTTTTAATCTTCATCAAGGCAAGTATCTGTATAATTGAGTAAGGTGTGGAGTTGGCCTCAGGGTCTCAGCAGGGAGCTGCAGTTCCCTCCTGCTGGAGAGTCGCAGGGCTCACAAACAGCAGGTGTCTGCCGGGGTTCTGGGGCTCCACACTCGGCCCGTGCTGACTGAGCGTCTGCAAAGGGTCTCTGAGGGAAAGAGAGGGGGCTGAGGGAAGAACCACCATCTTGGTGATAACCTCTTGGCTGAGGGAACTCCTTTGAAATAAGCAGCATGTTCTTGTTTCTAGAACTCAACTCATGTCTTATTAAGCGTCATTCAAAACTCTGCTGGATCTTTCTTACACCAGTTACTTATCCGTAACATGATTTATTAGCCCAAATGTGATGTTGACACCTCATCTATATTTTCTTTACCATCTCTACCAGTGGTCAGTGCCCTAGCCAGCTCTTGTTTACTGGAAAGGACTTCATGAAGGAGTCCAAGTCTAATCCGGAGAGCCCGATCCCTAGACAGCAAGTTGGTCAGATCTGGCGGAGGTGCTCCCAAGGATGATGATAGAACTGCTTTGTCTTCAGCAAGATAGTACTTCTCTATGAGGCTAGGAACACTGTGACTTTGTGGACATAAGCTTGGAGAGCACACTATGTGCCGTGTCTTTTTGAGAGCTTTATTTATTTATTTTTAATTCTGCACCGCACATCTATACTATAGCTGCTGGAGCCTCCCTCAGATGCAGCTCCAAGAGCTGTCATGATCTGTTGAGGTGATGAGAAAAGTCTCAGGCCGTATGTGGTCTTCAGACTCGTGAGAGTAGTTGCCCTTGTTCCAGAACTGCTGTGCCACATGTGCCGCTCAGGCATAAAGCTTCCTGTTTAAGGCACTGGATCAGGACTTTATCCGGAGTAAACAGCACTCTTTGCCTCTCATCAGAGGATGAAAATAGAGAATATAGAAGTCATCTCACAGAATGTAGAGAGTGTCAGGATGTCATGTACTGTGCAAAGATTCCTCTTTGATGTCAGAGATCACAGAGCTAGTCAGACTGCAGTATTAGGAGTATCCAGTGCTTCAAAATACGTACAGAGCAATGCCCGAGTTTTCTGAAAGAGTCCGTGGTGCGACCAAGAGGAATAGTGATCTGAAAATGTTGTGGCCAGGTGGTAATGCATTTTTAATGCCCTTGAGCTGGAAGGTAGAGAATTTTATGGGGAGAAAGTGCAGCCAACTCCACATGCTTGGGAGAAATACAGTCCATTGAAAACTGCTGTTACTGTTGTTAGCATGCAGAGTGTTTTTGCTTGTAGAAGTGTTTTTGGTTGTCTTGTTGCTCAGTTCTTTGATATCTTGTCTGACAGGTGTTCTTGCCTAGAATTCCTTAGCATCCATAACACCACTGAAAAAGAGATTCCTTACTGCTGAATACTGGCCATTAGACATAGGTAGGGCTCTTTTTCCTTTGGCACAACCTTGGATTTATTTACATAAGACTTCATAAAATATTGACACGCATGAAATATTAAAAAGTGATCTTGTTTTGTTGTATTAATTATAGAGGAAGGGAAAATGGTGTGTTACTAAGTGCTTAGGTATCAGGGTGCTGAGACTGGTCTAAGTACGAAGTTCTTGTAGCTGAAGGTGTCTTCAGAGAAGCCTTTCTGAATGGCTTTGATGACTTTGTTCGTAAATCAGCATCTTTCCTGGGAGGGATTCAGCCACCTCTTGCTGAGTGAAGACTCAGACTTTCCCTTTTTGTCTTGTTGCCTTTGGAGAAAGAAGGCATGGACACGCACCAGTGCTGGAGACTGTTGCTGGAGACAGTCCCGAGTTTACCTGGTCACCTTGGACTGACCTACAGCAGTTTTTCCAGTGCTCAGAGCAAAGGGAGACTTAAACTCCAGAGGACCTGGAGATTTGTGCACTGAATTCTTTTAGAAGCAGAATGATGGAATAATTGTTCCAATTGTGTGCACGATCTGGGTTTGCACATTTTTGGCTTTAGATTTCAGGAATATTTGGGCTTTAATTTATTCCCCAGGATTAAACATACTCCTCTGCTTCCTTCTTAGTCTGAGAATGTGATAAGTCTTTGTCTGTTCTAAAAAGCTGTTTCATTTCCTCATGCCAGGATGGTCAGGTTAGGTGATATACTCTAGATATACTTTAGATATACTCTGCTTTGAAAGCAGAAGCTGATCTGCTCTTCATTCTGTAACAGGTACTAATTGTATTTTGCTTAGTCTTTAGCATGAGAGTTTTAGAGTTGGAATTTTAGAAGTAGGTAAGTGTTTATGAGGAAGCATTGATTTCAGAACTCCTTAGGTCTGCAGTATTTACTTATCTTAATTTTATTATTTGGGTTTAGTATATAAATAAAAAATCCTAGCAGTTCATGTTGTGCATGTAAAGAAATCTAATAATTTGGTGTCTGATTTTTTTTCATGTCAGTATAGTTCTGAAAGCAAAATGTTTCTCTTGATTTCTTTAAAATATATTTTGTTTTCTGTTGTTGCTACTAATATTCTGTACTAATATTCAGCCAAAGCTGATGGCAACATGTATAAAGAACTTTCCAAGATGACTTAGAATAGACTTTAGATTGAGCTTCAGAATAAAAGACAAGTGGTTTTTTGGTACTTTCCTAACTTCAAGACTTTACTGCATTTATCTATCTGGTCTCTCTGGAATGAATGCTGTGAATTTGATTAAAGGAAACAAACTCCTAAGTTTGAACCAACATGTTGGCTGATCTGATGCTACTTCTGCTTATCACACTGTCTCTGTGTGATGCAAAAAGGATGAACAATCATTCCATTAATACAGCTATATTAATATGTTAATAAAAATAATACATTCTTTTTTTAAAAAAAAGAAAGTAAAAGCTTTATTTTTCAAAATAGATTTTCCGATTTTTGCTACCTTCAAATAAAAACATATAATTATAAAATTTTACCTATAACTTTGCATATTATGTACACTAGATTTAAGTATTACACATTGCTGCATGAGGCCTAACTCCAAGCTCTCAGAATTATTCAAAAGCCTGTCCCACACTTTGGTGAGATGCATCAACCAGTCCCACAGGGTCTGTAGTTCAGTTTGTTTGCATAGAAGCCAAGGTAAATCATAAATATTGTTGATACTTGGAAGGTGTCATTAAAAAGAAAAAGGCTCTGCAGTAGGCAAAGGGATGCAGGTTAACAGGTCCTGTCGCTTCACTCCATGTTGCCCTTGCAGCAGAAATGGAGATATTCAAAAATACTCCTCAAGCCAAGCATTTTGGGTTGTACTTGGTATGGTTTTCTGGGCTCGGTGTGGTCTTGGGAGGGCTCTGCAGGGTTTTGAGTGACCTCTTGCCGTTGCACAGACAGGCATGGTGCGCTGCGACACAGCGGTCGGCACCCCGGACTACATATCGCCCGAGGTGCTCAAGTCCCAGGGCGGCGATGGATACTACGGACGCGAGTGTGACTGGTGGTCCGTGGGGGTCTTCCTCTTTGAGATGCTAGTTGGTGAGTAGCAGCTTTTTTCTGCCACTAAGTTTCTCACATGGACCTTATTATGGCTTTATCTGCCCTTTGCTACAAGGGGTCTGGTCGGTATCTAAGAGCTTCTGATTTTGGGCTGGTGCTGCCGTTTCTCTCCTGCTTCCTTTGCCTTCCCATGCCATGACAGTCACTGTGTGTTTGCACGGCACTTAGCTCCTGGCCTTTGTTCAGCTTAAAACTGCTCTAAGAGTTAGTTTTAACTTGCCTGGATATGATTGAGAGGGGATCTGATCAATATGTGTAAGTACCTGAGGGGAAAACGTAGGGAGGATGGGGCCAAACTCTTCTCGGTGGTGTCCATTGATAGGACAAGAGGTAATGGGTGCAAGTTGAGACACAGGAAGTTCCATCTCCATGTGAGGAAGAACTTTCCTGTGAGGGACAGAGCCCTGGAAGAGGCTGCCCAGAGAGGTTGTGGAGTCTCCTTCTCTGGAAATCTTCCAAACCCGCCTGCATGCCACCCTGTGCCACGTGCTCTAGGCGTCTCTGCTTGAGCAGGGGGGTTGGACTAGGTGATTGCCAGAGGTCCCTTCCAGCCTTAACCATTCGGTGATTCGGTGAGCTCGGGGCTGCCTCCTGTTCACTTCACAGCCTCATAAACACTTGTGCCATCTCTGGGGAGGATATCGAGCTGCCAGGGATGCAGAGATGAGAAATGAGTTCAGAGGACAATACTGCTTTTTTTCAACACTAGCAGGAGCTTTTCTTAGGTTAACGTGACTATGAAACTAGGACCTGCTGCTTCTTTATGCCCGAGTCAGGATTTTCCAGTAAAATACACTGAACTGCTGTGGCAACTGCCATAGAAAGTAATCTGCTTTCTATGCAGAGAGATGAGTCATCCGCAGCTTAAAATACACGGAAGATCAGTATTAGAGTCTAGTAGCAAAATACTGATTATACAAGGATAGAATCGAGCATGTAATTATTCAAAATCCAAATCAGCGTGTTCTGGGAGTATTGCAGATCTGATGCTTCTGGCATCCTGAGCCAGGGAAGGTGCTTGGATATACGTTGCTGTTGGAACACAGCCTTTGGGGACTGGTGCAGTTTGATTTAGGAAAAAAATGTGTTTTATAATGAATAGTTTTTCATAAACAAGTGTAGTAATAAATAGCATTCTTACCTTGCAAAAATATTGAACGTAACTGTCCGAAAATGCATTCTCAGAGCTTCATTTTTTTTTCTTATTTAGGAGAAAGTTTTTTCCTTTATTCCTCTAATAAAAAAAAAAAAAAAATCTGTGGAGGTATAGCTTTTGCAGTCTTTTAAATCTGTATAATTTTAAGATTTTAAAGAAAGCATAAGACATTTTAGTATTCCATTTTGAATAAAGCTGCAACACCAATGAAAATTGTGCTGCTTGTGATTATGCATTTAAGTAAAGCTAAAATGTTAGAGGATTAATCATATAATTACTTTAGTTCAGTAAACTAGGATTGTTTCAAAGTGTGGCCCAAATCCAAGCTGCTTCTGAGACCTAGGGCAGCTTAGAGGAGAGGGTTTGGGGAGGCAGAAAACAGCAGCAAAGACCCACAGAATAAAGTATATTTGATCACGTATCCAGTTGTTAAAATTTGTAATAACTTCTGGCAAGCCTGTAATCTGAATGCTGGCGTTGCTGCTCTGGGATCTCTCTCCCCATGTACGCCTGAATCCCTGATAAGCCCCTAGCTTGGTTGGGAACGAGGGCTCGTGTAGAAGGTGCAGCTTTTTGATACCCCATGAAACCTTTTGCGCACTCAGCACATTGTTGGCTAACGCGAATCGACATTAAGAAATGTCGCTTGGGTCGCTGTCCCACTTCTGCCTTTCTAGGGATGTGTCTACAAAGAAGCTAACGTTAAAGCCTACAAACCTCTGGATGAGAAAGGGCAGTGACTTTTGAAGCCACCTACCCATGTTAATATGGGCACCCGAGATAATATAATTTGTCTGTCAACAAGGTTTATTAGCCTGGGTTTAGCAGTGCAGTAACATGCTGTGGATCACAGAATGTTGAGGTTGGAAGGGACCTCTAGAGATCATCTAGTCCAACCTCCCTGCTCCAGCAGGGACACCCAGAGCACGGGGCACAGGGTGGCATCCACATGGGGTTTGGAACATCTCCAGAGAAGGAGACTCCAGATGGAAGGCCCTGGCTTGCGAGGGCAAGACGGTAGAAAACACAGCAAGAGGCAGGACAAAAGACAGAATTTCAGTGGGCAAAATCTTGGCAGAGGTGTGCAGGATGGAGAAGGCTTTAGTTTGCAGTGCAGGTGTTTGGGGGAGGGAATATTTTTAGCAGTGTATGATATTTTGTGCCCTGCATGCTAATTAAAAAAAAAAAAAAAACTACTAGACTCTTCTTAGCATCTTTTATATTTCTTAACATATTTGCCCTGAACTTGTCTAAAATAATTGACCATTGTGCTATTTCTAGGTGATACTCCTTTTTATGCAGACTCATTAGTAGGAACATACAGTAAAATTATGGATCATAAGAACTCATTGCATTTCCCAGATGATGTGGAAATCTCCAAGCATGCAAAGAATCTTATCTGTGCCTTTTTAACTGACAGGTACGTGTATATATTATCTTGGTACTCTTGGTATTTTGGGTGCTATTAGCCCACTTACAGTACAAAAATGAACACCTTCGATCTGCTTGTGGTAATCTCTTCAGCAAAATCTCATATTCTTTGGGTTTTCTTTTTGGATGTTTTTGCAGGCTCAATATTTTATTTCTGTGAGCAATTCTGACTAATGTAACTGGTGCCAAACAAATCCTTACTAGCGCCATAAGATAGTTCTGGGCCTAACCCCCCAGGTTTTCTTCAGTGCCAGGAAGAGGAGAACCTCTTGGATTTCTCTGATTAACTTAAAAGAACAGCACTGCAGGTCCATAGCAGATTGATGATGCCTTCCTGCATTCTCCTGTGATTTTTTTATTCAGAAGGGATTAAGGGATTGTTTGGTCTGCTGCACAAGCTAGATCGAGCTAAGCTTGGAAGAGAGAGGCCTTTGCAGGGCTCCTGAACGGCAGAGGGAGAGAATGAGCAGAATTCAACACTGGAAAAGTGGCATCTACTGCGTGTGCCTGTCTTCCTGTTTCTTACTGCACTGAAGATTTACTTCAGTGTAAACATCAGCACACGCTGTGTGCGGGTTGGCTGTAGGGGCAGGGGAGAGAATTTTTAAGATACGTATTTTGGTTAAGCTTTGAATCACTACTCTGTGCACCAACTTAGAGCTGGCTTCCCTTGCGTCTTAAGGTTTGTCATGTGGTTTGGCAGACACAGAACTCTGCAGGGTTTTTTTTTTCCTCCAAGTATTTTTCTTAGGGATTGTTTTTTCTTTGCCTCTGTGCTCCCTTTCTTGCTTTACTCCACACGTGGCAGCCTCCCAGAGACTCCAACTCTCATTTAGTAGCTGCAGGGAGAGTGCGTGCTAAAAAACGGCAAACATTTTGTATGAAAAACTGCAGATCAGTGGTCAGGGCATATGAGTGTTTTTTTTGATTTTGTTTTTTTTTTAATAACCATTAACGTGGTTTACCTAGACCAACCTCAACTACTTAATGGACGTTTCTGTGCTGGTTAGGAGCAAAGGATTTAACTAACAAAAATGAAGAGTGCTCTTTTTCCTAATGCGGATTTGGCTTAATTGCTATGTTTAGGGATGTGCGACTTGGGAGAAATGGGGTAGAAGAAATAAAGCATCATCCTTTCTTTAAGAGTGACCAGTGGAACTGGGATAACATTCGAGAGAGTAAGTAAATTAGTTTAAAAGTTGTGGTTTTACTCAGTATTTACATAAGCTTGGATAAGATTTGGATAAAACTGTAGTCTGTGTAAATTAAGTAAATAGTTTCTGGCTATCAAGAAGCTTACACAAACTTTCTTAATCATTCTCATTATAAAAACAAAATATGCATTTTTCCTTCTGAAATTATCCCTGTGTTTAACATGTTCTTCATAGTAGACTTCTGTTTTGAACGACAGAATTGGATGTTTTTGCAATTCTGACCCAAGAGAACGCAGATTACTTTCGGAGGTGGAAGGAGAGGAAGGGGCACTGTTCCTTTTTCTTTTTTTTATACCTTCTGTAATTAAGACAGTCTCTTAATTTATTTCTGTTCTGGTAATTTATCTTTCAATTTATTGCTGTTTATTTAAGGCAATATGAGCTTGACTGTTTTCAGTAGTCCCCTTTCTCCCCCCAAATATTTCATTTCACAAGTTTGATCATAACTTTTCAAGGCAAATGCATTTACTGAAGTCTCTTACAATGTTGATTGTATTCCGTGTTGTATTCTAAAATTTGATTACACTAGCATTAGAAATTGCATGCTTTTGGAAAGTAATGTTAAAATTACATTTACTTAGGTGAAAAAATGAAATTATTGGCAGTAATATTTGCAGATCTGTTGCACAGTCGGTATATATCAATCAGCAAGACATATTATAGGCTCTGTAACGTTATAGAGATATTAGTGTATGTCAGGGCTTTGAATCTTGGAATAAAGTTATTTTTTCCTCCCCGTCTTATTAGCTGCAGCTCCTGTTGTTCCTGAGCTGAGCAGTGATATAGACAGCAGTAATTTTGATGACATTGAGGATGACAAGGGAGATGTGGAAACTTTTCCAATCCCCAAAGCCTTCGTGGGAAACCAGCTGCCTTTTATAGGATTTACTTACTACAGAGAAAATTTGTATGTGACATTTTTTTTAATATGCTTTGTTAGCAATACATTTGAGGCTTTTGCTCATCTCCTATACTTTTTTACTCTGAATACCTAATTCATTTATTGCATTATGTTTAATTATGTACAGTGGTGAAAATGGCAGTCTAAGAAGGATATATTAATAGTTACTATTTTTGTTATTTTGATAACTATAATTTAACAAATAGTATTTTATATGCATAATATTACATAGTGCCTTTTAAAAATCTGTTTTTAGTTTAAAATACTAATAGATTTGTAACTTAGGTGTAATATAGATTTTTATTAGTTGTTTTAGAAGAAAGTTTACACAAAACCATAATTTTCTATCAATTTTACCTTATTTTGCATCATTAGTCAGGTTTAGTGTATCTGATAGTTATGGAGTAATTGTGAGTGTTAGCTGAAAATAATATTCTGCCATTGATTTGAAAAGGTCTAAATGTTATACTTCATTTAAGTCAAGAATCAAGTTGGAAAAAGGTACTCATTCTGAGAGCAGCCTAGGGCAAATTAAGGCTTGAGAGAACTGATTAAAATGTGTTGATTGGCAAAGTTGCCAGAGTTGTTGAAAACTTGAATAAGAGCTGGTGGGATTTGTTTTTGGTTTTGTTTTTGACAGGTTGCTAAGTGACTCCTCTCAGTCCTGTAGAGAAAATGAGTCCATGCAATCTAGTAAAAATGAGGTTAGTACCTGTTTTTTTAAGTATTAATATATGATTTACTAACTCTGTTAAGTCTATTAAGAAAAGGCAAGTTCTGAAATAGATTTTCAAGAAATTTTGCAGGAGGCTTTTTTTGTCTTTTAATAGTCCTCAGTAAAACTGATATTTTCTGTTTACAGGGCAGCAAGGAGGTAAGTATATTATGTTGAATTATGAAAGGAACAATTAATCCTCACATAATCCAGGTAACATGAAATATCTTAATTTTTTATTCTCCAAACTGTTACTAGTAGGCCAATCAGTTTTGAATGAGAAGTTGTGCTCAAGATTTGAAGCATTGTTGTATAAAGATGAATGAAGACATTTGGCTTCTGTAATTTGTTTTGAAAACAAATGTGTAAGGCTCTGTTAGCCACAGACGTCACTCATGGGTAGTTTGTGGATTTTGGCTCCACTCCTGCCTAAGTGATTAGTGACAATTTTATCCAGGGTTTGCAAAGTAAATTGTCATCTGCAGTCACAAAGGAATATTTATGAACATAAATCTCACTCTCAGATAAAGTGAGTGAATGAAGCATCTTTATCCAGCTTTTAAAGATTGCCAGCTAAATTTAAATTTGCAGCTGACAGAAGAGTGCAATGGATTTTACATGCACTGAACTATCTGCGTTATATTACTTGAACATCTGTCTCGTTAAAGCATAGATAGTATATTGTTAACATTTGTTTCAGTTTAGTTATTTTTTAAACTCTGGAAAAGCATGCTGTAAAGGAAATTTACTCATATGTCAGCCAGCAAAAATATAAAGACAAATATTTTTTAGCTTCTGCTTCTTTACTGCTATCATTGTTGAATGGATTAACAGTTTTGAGAATCCCTTTAAAGAGAAATTCTACTGCTGCCTAAAATATGCAGGGCCATGTTCAAGACAGTTGTTTTAGATGTTGTGAGAGTGAGTGTGTTTTGATTTTGTAATTCTTGGTAAAGTTTATGACTCATTTATGACAATTTTTAACTTTTTTCAAGCAATGACTCCCAGGTTTTTGAGTCCTTTTTCAAAGTTTCAATTCTGGGAAATTGTGACAATTATAATGTGTTTTGGAAAATTACTTTTCTGCATTTTACATTTGTGGGAGTAGGGGAGATGGGGAGGAGAATGAATGTACATGAAAACTTGAAGACATTCCCAAATTCATGATTTATAATCTAATTTCACAATTTGGGGCTATTTGACATATGATTTTTTTTTTTATACTGTTTTGGAAATCAAATCAGATTGTTCCCAAAGCAGAGAAGTGGTTGTTAGCTTCTATAATGTGTTAGACTAAGAAATTCTTCATGTAGGTCATTGAGTAAGCTTAGCTCTATTCTCTGAATATGGTACATTTTGGTCATTGCCTTCTCCACTCCCTAAATAGTTTATTTTGAAAAGACTAGCCTTGAAATTTTGCTCCAAGGAGAAGCTCTCTTTACATATATAGAGTGAGTGAAGTATAGGACCAGAAACAACATTCTTTGCATGTAGGAATGTTGTCTTGCGCTCTGTGGCACATAATTCCATGGTGATCACATTTGGTGTAGCATACACCAAATTTTATTGCAGTGGATCTGTACTTCAAAAATCATCAGGATTAATAAGTTATTTAGATGGGAAATAAAAATGCTGTCATCTTCTCGTGATTGAAAAAAGTACAATAGAAAGTTGAGTTGTTATTCATCTCATTCTTGTTTGAATTAATATTCTTCTCATTCTTGTTTTTGTTATTTAATTGAATTATACTTGTTTTATATGATAGCCTTTTATATGAGGGACCTTTATGCTTTTGTTGACATTTTATACAGTTTCAGAAAAAACTAAACAAGTTAGAAGAACAGCTCAGTAATGAAATGCAAGCCAAAGATGAACTAGAACAGAAGTACAGGTGAGATTGTTTTCACATCTGTTTGCATCCTATACAAAATTAAAAAGGCACAAATAAATATTCTATTTACTGTATAATAAGTGGGTTTCAAATACATTTTTTTAAATTTCTTCAGGTCTACTAATACTCGTTTAGAGAAGATAGTAAAAGAACTAGATGAAGAGGTAAGTAAGTACTTGTTTCTTACTGGACTTAGGAAACAGCAAATTATTTTTGATTAACAGTGTATTTATAGCACTATAGCTGTTTCCTGATATTCACAACTACGAAAATAATGTCACTGTTAAAATATTTTAATCACGACTGCTGTATTATGGCTACAAATCTGTTTTACCTTTTTTTTTTTTTTTTTTTTTTGTAGGACAATGGAATATAAATATCCCATATATGTTTCTAGTAATTATAATTGAGGAGATGAGAGTAATGTTACTTGAAGAGGAAGCCCATTCTTTGCGGTTCACACAGTGTTGGTAGAAGGATCCTGTTTTTTGCCCTGCTTTGTGCTCTAATGCTGCTGCAGATTTATCCTTCGTGCACAAGTACAGCTTAACACTTGCCCATTCAGATACATGCTGAGATCTTACAGAGCACCTATGTTTTTGTGGCAGTTACTTCCTGAGTGGCTACTAGCAATATTACCAGAGTCACTGAGTGCAACCACCAAAAGGTCTGTCAGTGGTAAAAGCTCCTGGCCGTTTTCCTCCTAGTCTGGATCTGACCATGTGTTCTTATATGCTGTGTTTGCAGCAAGCAAATGGAATGTGGCTTTGTCCCTCATAAACTGAGTACATGAGCTGTCTTTCTGTCATTTAAAGAATAACATGATTCTGTGTATAATTAGCTTTTTTTAAAAAATATGTCCAGATAACTTCAAGGAAGAATGTAGAGTCTGCAGTAAGACAGTTAGAAAGAGAGAAGGCTCTTCTTCAGCATAAGAATACAGAGTACCAGAGAAAAGCCGAGCATGAAGCAGATAAGAAACGCAATTTGGAAAATGAGGGTATGTGGAGCAATATTTTAAGGGTTCTATTTGGACGAAAGTGAATTATAGTTCAATTTGAAATTTCATTGCAATGATTAACAATGTTGATTTTGTTTTAGTTAACAGTTTGAAGGACCAGCTTGAAGACCTAAAAAAGAGGAATCAGAACTCTCAAATATCCAATGAGAAAATCAATCAACTACAAAGACAGGCAAGTCAACTTCATATAGGTATATTTTGAAATAACAGTTTTTTGAAGCCCAGTGAAGGGAGTTGAAAACTGAAAGGGACATTTAAAAGCTGTTCTTTCTTATTATGTTTTGATATTTAAAAGTAATCTTAGAAAACACTCCCTTTTTATTACTTAAATCCACAAAAGCGGGTACTCCTATGAAAATGATATGCATTATATTTGTGTGAAGATTTTTTTTTTTTTTTTTTTTAATCAATCTGTAGTTGGATGAATCCAATTCTTTGCTACGATCAGAGTCTGATACTGCAGCCCGGTTAAGAAAGAACCAGACAGAAAGCACAAAGCAAATCCAGCAGTTGGAAGCTAATAATCGAGAACTGCAAGATAAAAACTGCTTGCTAGAGAATGCTAAACTCAAACTGGAGAAAGACTTTCTCAATCTTCAGTCAGCTCTAGAATCAGAAAGGAGAGATCGAAGTCATGGATCAGAGATTATCAGTGACTTACAAGGTATTATAGCAATTTTTGAAGTTAAGCTTGCTTGTAGTTTTAGAAATAAACTTCAGCATTACTTGAACTTCAAATTGTGACTAGTTTAACTGTGCATTTTATACAATGTTATGTAAGTGCTAATGCACATTCTCCACTGAAATCTGTTGTCTATATTTATAAAATATTATTGATACTTTTTATGTCTCCCTAAAGGAAGATGTTCTTAATTATCAGACACTGTTAAATGTGAATATTTTTATCCTAAATAGCTACAGTACCTTTCTTTTCTGCAAGTTACGCAGTCTCTTTGTTTTGGTCATTTTTAGGTCGAATATCTAGCCTGGAAGAAGAAGTAAAGAATGGAAAGAGTGCGTTAGCCAAACTTGAAATGGAGAAGAGGCAATTGCAGGAAAAACTTACAGATTTAGAAAAGGTAACTGCATTTTTAGGTGACGATTGGTATTTCATTTTTATACAATTTTTAAATCTATGATTTTATTACTTGAGGCAGCGAGACACAATCAGTGATTAAATAAACTTTGTTTACAGTGTTTTTATTTTTGTTTTTCTTTTTTGCTTGTTGTTTTTACAACATGAAAAGTGAAAATAAAATTACTGTAGTAATTTTACTACCTGTGGAAGAGATAATGCTTTATTTTTGCTGAAAATCTCAAGTTTTTAAAATTTTCGGTATTGCTGAAAATCCCAAAACTTCTGCTAATTCTTTTTTTAATAAATTTGTCATTGAACCAAGAGTATCTTTTTCAATAAACTTAATGTTTAAGTGCTCTTATTACAAAACGTCTCTTGTTAAGGCCCTAATTGTGTAATTAGATGCATCTAGGGATATCAGTGTGCACTCCTGAAGCCCTTTGCCATCCATACAAAAACAGGAATCCCTAAAGCCTGAGCTCTCTCCCCTACTGTTGATACACTTCCAAGCAGCGTGATACTGCTGTCCAAAATTTTTTGTCCTTAACTTGATTTGTTTAATGTTTTATTTCCATTTATTTTTTCCTTTAACAGGAAAAGAGCAACATGGAAATAGACATGACTTATAAATTCAAAGTTATGCAACAGAACCTTGAACAAGAAGAAGCTGAACATAAAGCTACAAAAGCACGATTAGCAGACAAAAATAAGATCTATGAATCTATTGAGGAAGCAAAATCTGAAGCCATGAAGGGTATGATTATGGACATAATCATAAATCTTTAATATAAACTATACAATCCTATAATACTATAATACAATCCTTAAATGCTAATGGAAATTTAAATGTGTTTTTTCCTCTTTTTTTTTTTGCATCATTAGCAAAATCAGTCATATTCCCTCTGTCCTTATTTGCTAGGGTGAAGGCATACTGCATTAGTCTCTTTGAGTAAAATAGTTCTCCATTGTCCAATTTTTACTTCTTTCTTTCAGTTAGTGAATTCTGAATTATATTTTCTTAAATTTATCTTATTGTACTATTTGGAACATTTTAGTTGACTATTTACCTGTGATTTTACTCAAGCTAGTCATACCTGTTAATCTTTTCCTGAACAAATACATTTCAGTTTACTTTGTGATGATAAAATAGTCTGCTAGTTTTGAACCTGCAAGTGTTATCATTCCAACTGTAGAGCATTAACCAAAATTTTGAGTCTGCAGGTGTTCAAAAGAAGCAGAAAATGGCTGAGTCACTTGGCAGATCAGCTTCCTGAACAGCTCTTTGATTGATTTCAGGTTATCATAGTCAAAGCAGTATTTCAGCAGATTTACATGGAATATTTCTTTAAAAATATTCACTCTTTTTCTCTCTAAGACTTGTTGCAGATAAATTAGAAATTAACTTGAAGCTGAAACACAGGAAGTAGATATAAAGCAGAAATGCTTGTAAAACCATCCTCCAGTAGTGAGTTTACTTTACAGAGTTTAATTAAATCACTTTTCAGAAATATTTCTCTTCAGTGTTAAAAAGGCAAACATATTCCTCACAGTTAATAAGGGATAGTACCTTTTGCTCCCCTCTCTACCCCAAAAAGCAGAATACACTTGATTTACACTGAAATAACTGCCATATCTTCATTCACAGAAATGGAGAAGAAGCTTTTGGAAGAGAGAGCCTTAAAGCAAAAAGTAGAAAATCGATTGTTAGAAGCTGAAAAACAGCGCTCTATGCTGGACTGTGATCTCAAGCAATCACAACAGAAAATAAACGAGCTCCTCAAGCAGAAGGACAAACTAAATGAAGATGTGAGTAATAAGGGCAAAAGGAGTCTTAGGTGGAACTGGGTTTTAACTATCTTAGCATTTTCCCTGTTATGAGCAATATTTAGGGACGTTTGTGAATGAAAATGAGACTCACCCTTTCTCTGTCCTCTCTTATTCTGGAGTTAAAAAGAAGTCTGCTTTACAAAGCATGGTTTCATCTTTCTGAAATATCTTAACACTATCGAATTTAGAGTTTTTCTTGTAGAATGTGAGAGATTGACATGGAGAAGTACCTTATTTACTGTATATTGATGCCTTTATTATTCAGTAAATAGCCTTGTCAGTGAATTATTGTGTGCACATTATAGAAAAATGTAGAAAAATCTATTAAAACACTGTTTCAAATATTGCTCTTCTGTCTAGGTCTATAAAGCACAGTGGTTTCTGTTTATTTTTTAGGTAAAAAACCTAACATTAAAAATAGAACAAGAAACACAAAAGCGTTGCCTCACTCAAAATGACCTCAAGATGCAAACGCAACAAGTCAACACCTTGAAAATGTCAGAGAAGCAGCTAAAACAGGAGAACAACCACCTTCAGGAAATCAAATTAAGCCTGGAAAAACAAAATAATGAACTTCGCAAGTAAGCAGAAATGCACAGTCCTTTTTATTTATTTATTTATTTTAGAATATTACCTATTGGTAATTTTCTTTCAGTAAAAACTGAAAGACATATTAATTTTTTTGATTTATTTTATTTTAATCATGAAAGGTTATTAGAGTTGAATGGCAGTGGTAATACCACACTGAAGAGCATAACTGTTGCAAATATCCAGTTCTCAGGATGTTTAAATACATCTGTTGAGCCTTCAAATTAGCGCTACGTTAAAGCCCAGCAAGTGCTCTTTGAGGATTTACAAGCAGTAATTGCAACTGATGAAATCAGTTGTATCAGATTAAGTCTCATAATACTGAAATATGACTTGGGAAGGGAAATGTGCTCAGTGACTGAAAAGACAAATTAGGCCTGTATATATCACAAATATCTCATTCATAGCTCCTTTATCACTTTTAATGATTCATCTCCTTGTGCTTTATTTTTTTTTTCTGTTGGTCAGATGCTCAGTTACTCAGAGAGCTACGTGGTTTTTGTTATGTAATGGACTAGTGACTTTCTGAGTGCTTTTGATAGCTGGTGAATTAAGATACAGTCCATGACAGAGTATGTAGACAGATTTCCAGAAACAGTTTTGTAGCTTTTGTTTATTGGAAGTCAGTGTGTCAGATCAGTGATGTTTTACCTGGAAATGAGATTCTGTCACTGGCTGTTTGCTTTGTCTGTATCTCTTACTGGTTACGCTAAGTGACACAGTTGTAGTTAATATATTAATGATATTAAACTGACTTATTCATGCAGTATTCTCAACTGGATAAGTGAAGATGATAGCTGGTGCCTAAAGGGAGCCTCATGTTTAATTGTAGACTATGCTTTGATCAAGGAATCTTTAAGAATACAAATGCAGTCTTCTGTTACTTGTTTGGCATATCTTCATATCTCTTCTTTAAAAGCATTTCATTTCTTTATAGGGAACGCCAAGATGCAGATGGACAAATGAAAGAGCTTCAAGACCAGCTCGAAGCTGAACAGTATTTCTCAGTATGTTTTCCACTTTATTTTTATACTAATCTGCTTGCTAAGGACAGTGTTAGCCTTTGTTCTTCCTACTCAACTTTCAGGCTCAGTGACCATTTCACATCTCTATTCTAAATTCTTTTTTTCTTGTGTCTGTCCTCAGTCTAGTCTGTAGCCCTGTCAACACTGGTTCCTCTTGATCTCTGAGGAGTGTAAAAGAGTTTATATTAAGAAACACAAGGGTTGCCCCAGCTTTTGGAGGAAGCCCCAGACTCTGTTTAGAGGGAGGGAGGAAGGAATCAAGCAGCTCGTTCTGTCACCATGTGAATAATTTTCTGCGTGTTTCAGGCCCTTTGCATTCAGCATCTGTTCCATGCTGCATGGAAGAGGCACATTCTCAGAATGATGTGTTGTAGCAAAACACGTGCAATTAAAACTTGGAAGAAAATTTTCCCGTTCAAGAGAGAGGCTTGAAAAGACCTCTTGGAAGTTTCAGTTTTCCTCTCAATTCTATAATAGCATACAATAGAGTAAATAGCTGTTGTATTTAGATATTAATCACCAGTATGTGCAGATTAATTTATGCCAGTGTACACCAGTCTTGCTGCAGGTAAAAGGCCAAAGGGCTTGCTTCAGAATTAAAGGAAATTTAGGACTTTACTATGGTCTCTGTGTCAAAGGGGAAAATGGCTACCTGAAGTTTTTGTTCATGAAAATGTTGCACGTGTCAAAGGAGAGAGGAAGGAAGAATTGAGGTCAGTTGACTGTTGTGGGGTTGTTAGAGAGATAATCTGTCCTGAGATACAATTTATCTTGAAAGTCCTGCACTAAATCTGTTTACAGTTACCTGTCAATTTACTTGTATTCAGTTATTTGAGTGTACAGAGCAATATAATTTCTCTTTCATTTTCTCTAGAGCTCTAGATTTGGATCCGTTTTTCAAAAATGTAAATATCAAATGCTTTTCAAATCTGTTGCTTCTAATTTTTCTGTCAAATAATTGTTTTCACTCTGAGGGTGTGTCTAAGTGTACAGTTATAAATATATATCTAATACATCTGTTCAGAAATACACAAGTTAAAAAGCTGAAAACACATTTGGGAGTGATGACGATCATTAGTTAAATTTAGAGAAGACATTGCACAATCACATTTAAATGGAGTCCACAACTGAAGAATTGCAATGTACAATGTCATTCTGTATCATTTTTTGTGTGCCTTTGTGGTATAACATGGAAGTCATCCTCTTTTCTTTCCTCTTTTAAATTCTAGACTCTGTATAAGACTCAAGTTCGAGAACTTAAAGAAGAATGTGAAGAAAAGACCAAACTTTGTAAAGAAATGCAACAAAAGATACAGGAGTTACAGGATGAGAGGTAGGTTTTAGTAGTTAAAATTAAATAAAACTTTAAGGTGTTTTTTTTTTTCTTTTATTTTTTCTTTAAAAAAAATACAGTTTTTGGAGTTAATATGTCAATGATTTGCAGAGATTCCTTGGCTGCTCAGCTAGAGATTACTTTGACGAAAGCTGATTCAGAACAACTTGCTCGTTCCATTGCTGAAGAGCAGTATTCCGATTTGGAAAAAGAGAAGATTATGAAAGAGCTGGAGATTAAAGAGATGATGGCAAGGCATAAACAGGAACTTACTGAGAAAGATGCCACCATAGCCTCTGTGAGTAATATGCATTGTGATCTTGGTAGAGGCTTACATGTGCTCCAGTTCTACTTGCAGCTTGAATTATCGACAGTGTCTAGTGATAAAAGATATTCAAATATATTTAACATTTTAAAAAATGTATTTTGCATGAATAAAATGAAAGAAATCCTTCTGCCATGCAGTGCTGTCATAAGTCAAGTGTATTTGCCTATGTAGTCACATATATACTTTTTGTTCTCAGCTGGAGGAAGCAAATAGGACACTAACTAGTGATGTGGCTAATCTTGCTAATGAGAAAGAAGAACTGAATAATAAACTGAAGGAATTGCAAGAACGTATGTATTCCTTGAAACAAATTCAAATTAATTTGAAAAAAAAAAATCGGCGTTTAAATTTTACACTTTTTTTTGTAAAGAGCTTTCATAGTTTTTTGTTTTGTTTTTCTTACCATCTTGTCACAGAAATTACAAAGCTAAAGGAAGAAGAAGCAAATGTAGGAAATATTAAGGCACAGTTTGAGAAACAGTTGTTGAATGAAAGAACACTGAAAACCCAGGTAAGTAGCTATGTCTGAATGAAGAGGGTAGTGTTCATGAAAATTTTTAACAGATTATAAAATAGAGTTCATATTTTATTGTTACGATCTTGATTTATGGTCCTCTGTAAGTTCTATAAATTCTGTTTTTTAACCCAAATTGTTTTTACAACAAGAGACATTTTAATTCACATATATATTTTGATTCTAGCTAATGAAAACTGAAGAAAATGTTTAAATGAGTAGAAGTGTTCTAAGCAAATGTTTTCTTTAAAAAAAAAAAAAAAAAAAAAAAGTTGTTTTCACTTTGAGTAATGCATTTAATTAAATTGGCCTTATACCACCAGATATGAAGAAGTTTGAGTTTATGGTTAGATAAAAAGTGCCTGGGCATAGGTAGGAGATGAGACTTCTTCATTTATTCATGATATTACTCTCTGTAATTATTGCTTTGGGATTTTTGTCCATCCCCCCTCTCTTTGGAAGGCTGTGAATAAACTGGCTGAGATCATGAATCGAAAGGGTCCGGTGAAACGCGGAGCCGACACCGATGTGCGGCGGAAGGAAAAGGAAAATAGGAAACTGCATATGGAACTGAAGTCTGAACGAGAGAAGCTGACCCAAATGATGATTAAGTATCAGAAGGAGATCAATGAAATGCAGGCGGTAAGACCCTCTTTGCAAAAATAGTTACTAGTAATGTTTTCTGTAATTCTAATTGAATCCAAACAGACTAGCATATGCTGTCTGTATTTGTCTGAATTTTCCATGACCTAAAGAAGTTTGCTGGGTGTGTATTAAGACTGGTTGCAGAGGCTGCATTATCTTTCATTTATTTGTTCTTTAGTGAAGTGAAGATAGTGATAAGTAATCTTTTCATTTATTCTTGCAGCAAATAGCAGAAGAGAGTCAGATACGAATAGAGCTTCAGATGACTCTGGACAGCAAAGACAGTGACATTGAACAGCTTCGTTCCCAGCTGCAGTCACTGCACATTGGTCTAGACAACAGTAGCATAGGCAGTGGACCCGGAGATGCTGAGGCAGATGATGGATTCCCTGGTATGTTATTTTTATTAACATTTCTGCATTAATTGGTTTTACAGTAATTTTACCATTAATTGTTGTTTTACCATAGAAACTGAAGTATTAAATTAATCCTCTGGTGTTTCTTTTCATCTTTGCATATTTCTAGCACTTTCTCAATGGTTTGATAGTGCTCAATATCCACATGCTAACTAAATCTGTCTGTAACGTAATCATACTTCATTCTTAAATTTATTTTGATATTTTTTTTTAAATGTAACATATTCTGTCTCAATATTTTTTTCATCTTTATTTTGGTGGTTAATTATAAATCACTGTCTTAAATGATGAAATGTAAAGCTAATACTCCCTTCTTAGGGATTCTCTTTTGACTTCTTTTTTACCCTTTTCCTCTTTTGTGCTTTACGTTTAGTCCATATCACTCAGTCCCACACTATGGAATCCATGTCTTTCACGTACCAGCACTCTTCCACCTCTGTCAGTATTGCCACTAAGCCTTCCAGTTCTCGCATGCTTCTCGACTCTGATTCTGACTCAGAGGAAGAGCCTTTGTCTTGTTCACAGAGCCCTTCAGATCTTGATAGCACAGGTGACATCCCAGAGAACCTCTTGGTTTTGTTCTTACTGTGTCCTTTTCTGTTTCTAAACTAACACTAATAATGCTTTGTTTAAAGAGAAAACCTGACAGGAAGCATTCCAATCAAAAGCACTCACTGAAAATTTTGCATGACCTATTTTATCTAAGTGTTCGCTAATGTTTGCTGCGGTAGTAGGTATGTTTATAGATCATCGGTTTTATTAAAGCATTGAATAAATGATCCTCACGAGCTTGTTTTCAAAGTAGTTTTTAATCCAGTATTTACCTCTTTTTGTACAACCTTCAGATACTGGATACTGGGGAAAAAAAAAAAAATCTTTGTGTGAAGATGTTTAATTATCCCCATCTAGACATATATTACTTGCTCATGGAAGTTCTTTTGGGTGTCAATTCTTTTGTTTGTTTGTTTTGTTCAAATTTGAATCCTGTTTTTTATTCTTAATGGTAAGGCAAACAAAATCAAAGGCCCTTAAAAAATGGTCTCTAAGTAAGATATGTGATGTATGGAGGCACCTGCAGGATTTATTTTTCCAGATGAGGAAAAGAAAAATTGAAATTATGTGGCTGTGGTAAAACAGATCTCTATAAATTCTGTATGACTGCACATACCCTATGTTGAACAAAACTTCTGTTTATTGTTAACATGAGAGATGGGTTTTAAAATTATATTCAAATTTCTATATTTGACTTGAGGTTTCTTAAAATGTGAACACCTTTCCATTAAAGTCAAAACTCGCTTTGGAATATTGTCATTACTTCATCAAACTGAAGTAAAGATTAATTTCCTCTACTTTTCTACTTTCCTTATTCTGTATTTTTTGTTTTGTTTTGAGGCGCCTGGTAAGAGAATTATTAAGCACATAAATTTTTTTTGTTGTCAGCTGCTGTTGTGGTGCCTGCATGGTTTTGCTTTGTTCTAGAATCAAAATCCTGTCTAAATTGGTTCTTGCTGACATAATTGCAATAGATGTGAGGTATGAATTTTACTAGTGCTTATGTGTGTATATTATGAACATTTCAGATTATTCTGGTCTTTCTGATCTGTTAGTGTAGAGTGGACCCCAGAAATGAAGAAATATCCTAATAAGCTCTCATTTAGAGCAGTTTCATGGTTTCCTTTTGATATTACAAAGGAAAGTAGGAAAAATCCAAACACTTTCTTTTTCACCCGAATAATAAGTCCCTGCACATAGGAATGATTTTTTTCTGTGCATGCTATGCTTGCTACCCTTTATCAGGCACACTTGAGGGGAACAATTTGATGTGACAGCTATAAGGCAAATACACATTATAGAACTGGTTCATGTAACATACCTTAAAATATTATATAGCACACGTATAAGGTAATACCTTAAAATGTGTCATCAGCAGGAGCCTTGCAGAGACAGCAACGAAGTGGGAATTCTTTGAGCAGTCAGTAATTATTTGCCACACTGTGTTACATGTGGGAGTGAGTCTGCACATGCACATACCCTCTCATGACTTTTTTTTTGCTTGATTTTAGTGTTTTTTTTTTTTTTTTTTTTTTTTTTTTTTTTTTTTTTTTTTTTTTTTGCTGCTGCTTTTATGGTTTTGCGGTTTCTCCCCCCCTCCCCAGTTCCAGGGCATTTTTGTGCCCCTTTCACAGGTTGATGTTAGTAGCAAAGTCTTCAGAATTTTCCACTTGGAGATGCTAGGCAGCAGCAGAGGTTTAATATGAGAGAGATCTGCTGGAGCATTACTAAGCAGTAAAATATTATTGCAGTTGAGCAACTCTTATTAAGCCCTAGAGGAAATAAATTCTTTTAAGTGAAACTATGAAAATAGAGTCAAGGGTTATGAGAGCCTGTGTATTGCTAAGCACAAGAATAGTCTGATTCAGGTTAGCTTTTGGTTACTGCTTAAATGTATATGTCGAACAACAGTTGAGCTATTAATACTGCTTGTAAGCCCAATATGACTAGCATGATAATAAAAAAAAAATATTTCAGCTGTGTGAAAGGGTAGTGATTGCAGACAAGGCCTCATGACTTATTCTGGAGTAGAAAGTCCAAGAGTTTTAGGCAGGTTTAAAAAAAAAAAAAAAAAANAAAAAAAAAAAAAAAAAAGTGACAGAGCAAAACATTAACATTATAATACTAAATTTCCAAGATTTTATTCAGAGAGTGGATAAAACTGGTTTGTTGATGGTGATAGTTTGCATTGCTTTGGCTTTTTCCTAGAACTGAATGTTGTGTGTTCTATACTAATGTCTTCAGAGATGTTGTTCTAAGGGGTCGATAGACCCTTTTGAAAATTAAAAATAAAAAAAATTACTAAAGGGTATGTGTGTGCTATGGTTGAAAGCTTGCTCTCCTTCTTTCCCTATGCCAGCTTTTTTTTAATTACAGCAGTTATTACTGGCCATGTTCTGGAATACACAATTTAGGTTTATTCCTGAAAATTTAGTGTAATAAACTTTATAAGACTTTTTTTTTTAATGTATTTATGTCTGCTTTTTTGCTTTATTATTGATCTTCAATATTATACATGAATCTCAAAATAATGTGTTTTGCAAATATTTATGTTTTTTGATAATACATCTGTTTTCAGAATCAAGATTGGAAGGCTGGCTATCGCTCCCTGTACGAAATAACACTAAGAAATTTGGATGGGTTAAAAAGGTAAGAAAAGCAAATTTTTAATTTTGTTTCATGCATAGTCTAGATTTTACACTCACTTCAGGATTTTCTAAACTGTTTAATTTTTCTTTGATACATGTTCTGTCATTACTCAATGTGTCATCTGAGACTAAGAGGTTAAGACAATTTTAGTAGTTTAAGGCACTTTGACG
Source organism: Nothocercus julius (assembly GCA_013398735.1). NCBI lineage: Eukaryota > Metazoa > Chordata > Aves > Tinamiformes > Tinamidae > Nothocercus > Nothocercus julius. The sequence continues at coordinate 345,623 of VZSV01000341.1, forward strand.
TCCAGCCAAAGACAGGAATGGCCACTTTGTAAGTTTCAGTTATTTCTACATTCAGTAATAAGCATCCCAAGAGGATCATGGAGCTGGAGATTAGCGTTGTTTGAAAGTAGATACCCTGACAAATTCTTTTTCATTATTAAAAAAGTAATGGCTAATTATTTGCCTTATGTAGCACCCATCTGGTTACTGTTTTTCAGTAGCTTCAGTGGTTCTTTATCTAAAGAATAGTATACGTGGTGTCATGCCATTTCACTTGCTGCTCAGTAAAACTGTTCATTCTAGACAAAATTCTTATAGGTAACTAATCATGAACCTTTCAATTATATTTAAAATTTTAAATAATATTAAAGAAAAGCAACATATATTTCATATACTAAAATATAATGCAGTATGATCTGGTGTATGATATACTATGTATATCAAATAGTATTTGATTTTTTTTTATTTAGATTACAGCTATTCTTACTACTAGTCTAAGTAAAAACTAAATCAGTAACATAGAAATGATGTTTTACTCTTTTTTAGACTTGTTACCTCCTCATAGCTACTTTAATTTGCTTAAATGCAAAATAACTGATAACATCTATTGATTTACCAAGTAATCAGAATTTTGTTTGCCATGCAGAGAATTTATTGTCAAATCATGGACTTGTAAGGAAGTACTACTTTGTCCGTTTACTTATCGTTTAATAAATTTATATACAAATATTGCTAAGGAAATATTTCACTTCTGTAATCAGCGGAATTAAAATGTGCTCTTTATCCTATTCTGTCTCTTAACAGTATGTAATTGTAAGCAGTAAGAAGATTCTGTTCTATGACAGTGAGCAAGATAAAGAGCAGTCCAATCCATACATGGTATTAGATATAGAGTAAGTATTATCACGGGAGACTGCATCTTCTGCTTTACAGGTGACTTCTGGCAGAAGAGACCTCTTGAGAAAATGTGTGTGAGAGTTACAATTTTCTATGCACTTGTATTATTCAAATCATGGTTTTCTGCCTAGACCTCTTGGCCAGTGTATGTAGGACCAAAGCACAACCTCAAATGGGGCACATTTTTACAGGTCAGAGAGCTGGGACCTGATGTGCCCATTGTGATACAGTTTGTCTGCTGTAGAATCATAGAATCACTATGGTTGGAAAAGTCCTTTAAGATCATGGAGTCCAGCCATAAAGCCATCACCACCATGCCTTCTCAGCCATGTCCCAAAGTGCCTCCCAGGCAATGGTGGAGCTGCAGGGTGGTCCCGAGTGCAGCACAGCTCCTGTGGGACAGGGTAGTAGCCCACACAGAGCGCTGTGCTGAGCTCGCTGAGCTACACCTACCTCACACACGTGTTGTGCCAAGAACTGTTAAGAAATCTGTAGCTGGGAGACTATAATTTTCCGTGTTCGTATATTTTCATCTATGACACTTGCTTGTTGGATGGTTGTATAGATTTCGACCTTTAGCAAGTACAGAATGTGGCTATTCAGAAATTGGAGGGAATTGCAGAGAGGATTGTGTGAGAAAGCTGTGAAAAACACTGAAGTCATGTCAGCTTTTCCAGCAGTTTTTCAGAAATATGGTTTGACTCTTAAATACAGTACAGGCTTATAAATAGCAACTCTTGTGACTTGTTTTTGTTTAGGGTTTGGAAATTGTTGTGAAGGATTTAAGAATAAGGCTTTAAAAAGTGATCCTAAATTTTTACTGACTATAAGTAATCTTTAATGGCTGTAAGTCTTTATTTGGTAGGATATTTCCTAACTTTTCCTGTCAATTTAAATTTATTGTTTTGGTAACATTAATTTTTATCTTTATTGAAATCATTTCCTCTAGTAAACTGTTCCATGTTCGGCCAGTCACTCAGACTGATGTGTACAGAGCAGATTCCAAGGAAATTCCTAGGATATTCCAGGTATTCAATAATAAATTAATGTTTCTATAGTAACAAATGATATTTCATACATCATCAAAATATATACATAACTTTATCTAATACGGAATTTACTACAAAATATTTGAAAAAGAAATTCCTGGCATTATTATTACTCAATCTTTCTGATTAGATAATTACACTGAATTTGCATTTGTTGTATAGGAATATTGAGAGTATTCTGTTTTGATTCTAGATTCTCTATGCTAATGAAGGAGAAAGTAAGAAGGAACAAGAATTTCCTGTGGAACCCATGGGAGAAAAGTCCAATTACATTTGTCACAAAGGACATGAGTTTATACCAACTCTGTATCACTTTCCAACGAATTGTGAGGCTTGTATGAAGCCATTGTGGCATATGTTTAAACCTCCCCCTGCTCTAGAATGTCGCCGTTGCCATATCAAGTGTCACAAAGATCACATGGATAAAAAAGAAGAGATTATAGCACCTTGCAAAGGTAAATAGCAAGTATTTCAACATGTATGTGGTCAGACTAAATAACTAAATAGGTCAGAGGGTTCTAGTACTGTTCTGATGCCAACCAAATGTAAGCAGTTAGGTTTATCTTTTAGGTCTAATGTTTAGTTTGTAGGTGTCAGAACCATGCTACAGGTGTCTATAAGAGGAGCAGCTCGCTGCTGTGAGTCAGTGGCACTTCTCGTGTTGTCAGCATCACACAGGGAGGCAGGATAGTTGTAAGGCTGCTCACACTGTGTTGTGCTGCATTGCTATGTGGTGCATGTTATGAAGTAAGTGATTTCAGTGGAGTTTACTCCTTTTGATTTAGGTTACTTAGTTTCTTATGCTCATACATACCTCTTTGGATGTTCGTCTTTAAGGTCTGGCAAAATATATTTGGGAAACATTGCTAATTATGACAACTGAAATTTGGTTCACTTTGCATTTTGGCTTCTCTACTGATTTCTTTTTTTGTATGGATTGTGAGGATATGGTGATCTGGTCACTAATTTTTGATACACATGTTTAGAATAATAATTAATATATAGTTTTTATTTGAAAATTTCCTTTGACAGTGTACTATGATATTTCAACGGCAAAGAACCTACTACTGTTAGCTAATTCTACAGAAGAGCAGCAAAAATGGGTGAGCCGACTGGTGAAAAAAATACCCAAGAAGCCTCCAGCACCAGACCCCTTTGCTCGATCTTCTCCAAGAACTTCCATGAAGGTACAGCCAAACCAATCCATCAGGCGACCAAGTCGACAGCTTCCTCCAAACAAACCAAGGTGACACAAAAGCTGGTGTTAAGTTCATAATTTTAAACATTTTACTACCATTAGTGTGTTATGTGTTGATATGGACAGTTAACCCTAGTGGCTGTGGTTCTTAATTAACCTGTGGAGAGAATTAGGGGCCTCCAAAGAACAATCTAGAAAGACTTATGTGTAGCTCAAAATGACTTTGCCTTTTGTTTCTTATTGATTAGTTCTGTAGAATGCCTGTCTCTAAAGCTTAGACACCTGATTCAGGACTTGTGTGTTAAATTGAAAGAAATTCATCTAACCAAGTGAATATATCTACATCTGATTCCTTTATAGTTGATACATAGAAAGAGTCATTTTTAGGGTTCCACTGAGCTCATCCTAATGCAGAAAAGAAGCAGACAGAGCTTTCTAGGGCATCTACAGTGAAAAGTTGTGCCATATCCATAGAAGCAATGATATATGCAGTTAGTGCTTATGTAACTGCATACTAGAATAGGCATACAGCCAAATCCTTTGAAGGAACAGTTAAGGTTATAAGGCTGATTCTTTGTCATTTTAGTCACCAGGTGTTGACCACACAGGACAAGTTGGGTCTGTCAGACTTTCGTTTGTTGCCATGTTTCACCAACAATGCACAGCTCAACCAAGGCTTAAAATGTCCTCCAAAAAGATAGTTTGAAAGTGGCTAGATGGCATTAGTCTTGTTTCTGTGGCTAGACCGCCACCAATATCTGAGCTCTCTGGTTTAAAGCTAAGTTGGATAAATCACTGTAGTTAAAATGGTGAATGCAGTGTAAATATGCTCTATTTTCATCTATTTTTATCAGAAAGCAGCCTTATTTAAATGTGTGGAACTGCATAGAGTACTTTCACTTCTAATTTATAGACATTCTAATTTACTGTGATTTAGAGGCTTTAGAAAAAGGTGTGATCTGATGATTTGCGTTTTACATTATTAGATTTTTCCATTAATGTAAAAAGTTTTTTAATTATCACTTTTAGAGACTTACTAAATGGCTTTTAAAAGCCAAATCAGTTAAAATAACAGTAATTGGATTAAAGTATTATTATTTCTCTTATTATTTGATATATAAAAGGTATACGACAAATTGATTTTTCCACAGCTACTTTTAGGTGCTCAGAAAGAAATTTTTTCCTTTTATGCTCTTCTTTCATCTTCATGACATTTTTTACAAGATGTGTTTATAACATAGTATTTGTAGTAATATTAACTCTTGCTAATTCTTTTAGTTGTGGTCCTCCTCCCCTTCGAATCATTCTTCACTGATTTTTTTTATCTGTATATTTTGCCTTTGCAACAGTAAGTAATAGGGACCATGTCTCATTCAGCTGTGCATGCTTACAATATTAACTGTGAAAACTTGCAAAAAATTCCTAAATGAAAATATTTTGGAATTTAATTGCACATCAGTTCAGTAACTCACTTTTAAATGGACAAATTTATCTAAAATATTTTTTTATGAATGACTGGTGCATGTTAAAAGTTTTTGTCAGTTTTGGATTTCATATACTGCTTGTGTGTTGCTATGTGGCAGTTTTTCTCAGCGATAAGTGCTTCAGTGCCCTCCTTCTGGGTGAATTTAAAAACACCTAGAACTAGGCTTCTTGCAACCAAATATAGCTGCGTAATTTCTCGATTTAACTCTTTCAGTGGAATTTTACCAGGAATAAATAGGACCAGGATATTGCAGTGAGGTATATCTGAAATTTCATGAGTAGGAAAAGGAAGAGGAGGAATACTTGTGCAAACAATTTATTCTTGCTGTAAAACCTTGCAAGTATCCGCAATGGAAAACTGATGCGTAACAGCTTTGGTAGTTAGAGGTGGAGAAGGGTAGTTCTGTCAGGCCATCACACCTGTCCCCTTACTAATGCACGTGTGTCAAACCAATGGGAATTTGTACAGATTTAAACATTTTTAATTACAAAACAGGTGACTTTAAATCACTGTAACTGTTATGACCAATTATCCTGGTGAAAGACTGGTGCTTTGGTGATTCTGTTTAATGTTTTGGTGCCCCAGCCCGCGCTACAGGGCAGCTGGCTTTCTGCTGTGACCTTCCTGAAGAGTGAGGGCCTCGTTGCCGTCCCCTGCCCGCCGGGGAGCAGCTCTGCAGGGGAGGCCCCGTCGCCCTGGTCATTGGGGTGGGTTGGCAGCAAGGCACGAGCAGGGCCTAGGGAAGGGGTTACCCCCCACTACTCGGCGCTCGTGAGACTGTGGGGAGATACGGTGTCTGGTTTTGCCGGGACACAGCCCATAGCAACCTCCTGGGGCTTCACAGATTCATAATGGTTGGAAAAGACCTTCCAGATCATCAAGCCCAACTGGAAACCCATCCCGACCGTGCCTGTTAAAGCACGCCCCTCAGTGCCTCATCTACACGCTTCTTGAACGCTGCCAGGGACGGTGACTCCACCGCTTCCCTGGGCAGCCTGCTCCAATGCTTCACCACTTTTTCCATATAGAAATTTTTCCTGATGTCTAACGTGAACCCTGCCCTGGCACAACTTGAGGCCATTTCCTCTTGTCCTGTCAGTAGTTGCTTTGGAGAAGAGACGGACCTCTGCCTCCCTGCAACCTCCCTTCAGGTCGCTGTAGAGGAGTGTCACAGTGTTCATTGCGTCCTTGCTTTGACCAACAGGCTAGAGTTTGCCTGAAGCCCCTTGCAACCTGCATGATCCTATAAATGCTGTCTCTGCTGAGAATTTCACGTAGTTTCATGATAGTTTCTTCTTCTTCTTTTCATGGCTCTTGTGCTTCATGAGGATTCAAAAAAGAGAACCAGTTTTTGGTACAGACCGTGTAATTTCTAGTTGTCCATTCAGCTGCGTAGTGCCAAAAGAATAATTCAAAAATTTTAAAAAAAATCAATTTTAATTTATTTTAAAACTCAGTGAACCCTGTAGGTGTAACAGTAATTACAATTTAATAATAAATTAATATTGAGTCTTTTTAGGGATATATTAATTTTAAAAGTGTAAACGCTTCAGAACTAGAAAACCCAATAAAAACTGGAAGCTGTTGTTTAAAGTGTGTGGTTAATTGTATTAAACCCTGTGGCATACCTTATTTGAAATATTTTAAGTGCTTGCTTTAGGGTTCAGTTTCTCTTTCTACCTTATGCGTTTGGCATATAATCCTCATCTAAAATCACTGAGCTCACTGGATTGGGCTTCACTTCTTTAGATAATGTGAAGCTAGTGTGCAATATTTGTCTAGGATACTTCTATAATCAGCACAAAGAAACAAGGCAGTTGCCTCTAAACAAGACAGTGATTCATCCCAACCAAAAATAAATGTCTACAATCGGTGAAATGACTCATTTCCTGAACAAATTCCTTTCCTTTCCCGGTCTGTCAGTATTGACCATGGAAGGAGCATAGGCACTGACTCCTAGAGAACATGTTGATATATAACCTCTTTTGACATTGCTAAACTTTAAATAAGGAGCTACAGGATAAATAGGAAAATCCCATTGTGTTTGTAAATTCAGATGACTTTTTTAATTCGTTCTGTTCAACAATCAAATTTATGTAATTTTATTGGAAAGATTGTTAGTCCTGCATTATTTTCTACAAAGGAATGGTACATGAATATAACTGTACCACAGTCAACAACAGTAGTAGGAAAACAGAACTCTTGTTAATTTTATGAAAGATTGGTCTCTTCTACTGAAATTGAGAGAAGAATCAACATGGTAAATATTATATGTGATTTAGTGATTTGAGAGGTATGTGTCCAATGGATAAAATGTTACTGGCTTGCATGAACACTAACTGAATCTTTGCACTCTATGATACGCAAAGGAAGAAACTCATCTTCCTAAGACAGTCTTTTATTTTAAAAGTTTTAGTGATAAGTGGAATTTGGAAGTCATTCATAGAAGTGTGTTGCATATTAAATATCAAACCCTCCTGTTGCAGATTACTTGATCTGGCATTTAAAGACTGGGATTGGTCATTTGATGATGTTGATGATATTGATGATGATGATGATGATGACGATGTTTTTGATTTCTGAAGAAGTAAAAGGGGTAAATCTGAATAGCGAGGAATGGATTTGTTTGCCTTTGAATACAGCATGCTGTGTTGGATTTTGTTGTCTCAAAGCAGAGAGAATGCAAGATCTCATTTTAATATTTTATACACAAAAAATGAGATTCTGTTTGTGGTGAAGATGAATTTTTGGAAGAGTCATTTTCATTAAAAGAATTTGCTTTTTCAATGTTTTTAAATATTAGATCTTTTTTCAAAATTCATGTCTGCCTGCCCAAGAAGAAAGTATCTGCTGCTGTTAGAGTAGGTGCTCATCTGAAGTGATAATGTTGCTAACCTGTGCAAATTACTCTGAAGACTAAATGGGTGATTGTAACTTGCAGATATTTACTTGAAATAAAATTGGTGTTTGCACATACCTTTTTTTAAGCTTTTAACAAAAACCGACTTGCCTGTGGCTAGCAGACATGAAATCACAAGAGTGGTGTCTTTTGCTTCCCCGATGTGATGAAGTGACTTCCACGTGGCTTTCCCTTGCAGTGCTGTGCTTCTTGGGGACCTAACCGTGTGCTTGAGAACAGTGGAGAGCAAAGCAGCTTTGCAGCTGCCATGTTACGGGCTCCTTGACTGCTCTAACAAAGACAGAGCTGTAGTATCAACCTAATTTGTCCCTTGGCTAACTTAAATATGCAGTGTGAAAGTAGTTAGAGCTATTTCGCAGTGTTTAGTCTTTTTGCATTTTGTTTAAATTTGATTAAATATGTTCATAGTGCCAAAAAAAAAACCCTGTATGCTAAACCCTGACCTGCCTTCAGTTTTTTTTAATAGTATGTAAGGTGTGTCTGCTTCATAAAAGATTGAGCAATGGCAGCAGCACTAGGGCTGTACCTCAACAGTGCACTCAAATTGAGATATTGGCTCTCATAGAATGTATGTGGCTTAGTATTTACAGCAATGAGCATTGTGTTAATTAAATATACTGCATTTTTAGGTATTAAAAGTATATAAATTGCGAAGTGAATTTAGAAGTGAAAATAACATTGTGTAGATTGTACTCTACCCTCTTGTATGTTACAAGAGGATTTAGCTGATTTAGCATTGTAACACATCAGGATGTAGTATATTTAAGTAACTTGATGCTGAGGAATTTATCTTTACAAAGAATGCAGAAGAGTCTATTTTAAATAAAGATTTGAAGTTGTTGTTTTTGCCTTTTTTTTTTTTTTTTTTTTTTTTTTAGATTTTTTATTGCATTTACTGACCAAACTTCTGCTTCTTTTTCAGCTAACTGCTTTCCGTGAATGCAGACACAAGTCAAGGTGATAATTTTCTTCCCATTAAAGCAAGACTGAAACATATCCCAAAATATATTAAAAATATATATTTTCCTGAGAGATTGTGCTATATATATCAGAGGTTTACATTTTTTGCTGCAATATAAATTACTAATCTCTGAGGGTTTTCCTGTATTCCCTTGAGTGACTGATCAAATGAGGAGTGGTTGGTAAATAGTAAAAGGATATGTTAGGTAACCTTTGAAACTCTGTTCCACAAAAGCTTTCTTGGCAAGACACACACACACTACATTTCACAAAAGGATTGAGAGGAATGAATATTTAAACTGAAGAAACTGACTTTTCAGCTTTCATAAAGATGCCACCAGCATGTCTGCAGGAAGAACAGGAGAAAGATCCACCCTAGTGATATAGACTGCATCTGTAAGAAGTGACCATTATACTGTGTATATATATTGTACTGTAATACTGCAAGAGGGTTTTAAAAATCTTTCCACTTTATTTTTTTATGCTTGTTGATCAGATACCGTTACTTATTGCAGTTGCAACTATGCACTTGTATAAAGCCATAATGTTGAAGTTTATATCATTCTTACCTGTCTATCAAAGGCTGCATGTCAATGTTCAGCAGCAAGTATAAGTTTGAAGTTTATTTTAGTTTCAGCTACTTCATCATGGACAGTCCTGTTTTACCTGTCTAATTGCCTTAATTTAATTTTTTTTTTCAAGTTTTTGCCCATTCTCGGTATTAGGGAAAAAGAAGGTTTACCAGCTCTTAGGATGCAATTTTGCTTGTGGCAGAAAAAATAGTGCACTATTTTTACACCTAGTAAGTATATTGATGTCAGCCTATTTTGAATGTATTATCGACTGGTTTTGAGGGTGGAAAAATGTTGGTTACAGAAACAATGTCTGATAATATTGGAATTACTAGACCATCTGCTTGTACATGTAACTGCTCATCCACCTCTTTACAAACCTCAATATTAGTTATTGACTTGTATTAACCCTCATTAAGTGCTATGAAACTTCATTTTGCCTTGTTTTTGCATACTCTCCTAGATGTGTTTTTATTTCTGGAAAAAAAAAAAAAGAATCTGTGACTATTTTTACATTTCACAACTCGATATCCAT
>VZSV01000341.1:355518-390189 GCA_013398735.1 Nothocercus julius
CTTTTATATATATATATGTATTTATATATATATATAAAATATATTGTGTGGGAGTGCAGTAATTTAAAATATGATCTAACACTTCAATGAAGGAGGACATTTCACTTTAAAATTTTGTTTGTTTTTGTTTTTTAAAGAGTGCTGAAATGTTTGGAAGGATAGGACCATGATTTATTTAACACTATCATGAAAGGTGGACTTGGAAACACTGAAATACTGAAAATGAATAAATATATTTACATTTTGTAACCTCTACTACAGTTCGGTTTAACAGAGCCAGAATGTATTCAGTCTTCTATTTATACACTCACAAAGTACAGTGTTGTTTGTGAGTTCTTAAATTCAAAACTAAAACTTGCATATAATTTCTGTTAAGGTATTATAACCCAACGCACAGCTGGAGTGTTTTGCCCTGCTTGTTTTGATTTACAGAAATACGGTATATTTTTAGGTAATGCAGATTTGCATATAGTACAACATTAAAAATGTATGCAGTAAAACTGTTTCCATTCACTGAATGCATAAATATTTTATATATAAAATTTTGTTACATTGTGGGAAGTTCTATCCTTTTCAGAATTGGAGAATATTATATATATATTTTTAAATAAACTATTTGAGTAAGGTAAAATAGTTCCTGAACTTGACAGGCTGGTAATTAATTGAAATACGTAAATATATAGGCAACTACTGCAGCAGGCACGGGAGACGCAAAGGTTACTTAAATGCTGTGTGTGAGGGAGGTGGCAGGTGGGCAAACGGAGCTGCCTTAGCAGAACATCTGGTGCTGGGGACGCATCTGTTGCACTTTCTCCACTTGGCTTGTCCTGATTTACTGTGGATCCATGGGGTCCTAACTAAGCCTGACGTTTTAGGAAGTGTGTTGTAGGATATACATTGCATATACGTACCAGGACTTACTAGTTATACATGCAGCAGGCTGTGGTTTAGAAACTACTAGAGATCTAGGCCAGAAGTGAGCTCTGGAGGTCCTCTGGACCAGCCTCTACCTCACAGCAGGACTAGTTTGCAGTGGATTCGCTCAAGGCCTTCCCTGTTGGAGTTTTCGGTGCCTCTAAGGGTGGAAATAGTGCAGCATTCCTCAGTTCTCCCTCGTGGTGTAGCTTGTCCCAAAATGAACGAGCGCCGTGGGCCCTGCTGAGCTGTGCTCTGGACGTAGTTTGGTCAGCGGTAGGGTGCACACAAACCTGATTTTGTGCCCAGAACCCAAAAGGAACAGCTGCCCTTCGGCTCGTCTGGTCATTGTGCCACAGACGGAGCTCCTCTCTGCTCATCTGTGGACTGCAGCAAGCTCTTCGTAAGCGTTGGCTCCTGAAGATCATTTTGTTTCCCTACTGTCCAAGGATAACCTCTTAAGTTTTAAGGGAGGGGTATTCTTGGACTAAGGAATAGTTGTCTTGAGGTCACTGAGGTTTAAATAGTAGATCTTTCCCAGAAAACTGGATTTTTTTATGGCCTGAGTGATAACATCTGTAGAAATTCTCTCCTTGCGTATCCTTTTATTTCACAAGAGTACAAGGACAGTGCAGACAAGCTACGGATCAACTCCTTGAAAAAAGAATCGAAGGGCCAAACCTGCAGCCAGGAGGTCCGGACACTTCTGGGTGGTTACTCTTGGACCCCATCCAGCGCTCAGCAGCACTGAAAGAGGACAAAAAAAAAAAAGAGTTGTCACCTATGTCAGTTGCTATGTCAGTTGTCCCAAAGGCCTTTTCCGGAAGGAGATTTCCCCGCCCGTCCTACCTGTGTGCTGTGAATTCCCAATCCCCGCCGTGCCTCCCGAAGCCGGGCCCTCGTGCTGACACCAGGGCTCCCGCACCCAGCATGGGCTGCAGGAAACCTGTGGCCCTCGCGCCTCTGGGCATGGCCGGTGCTGTGACCGAACGTGGTGCGAGCCGGAGCGTCGCCTCGGTTGAGCGCCGACGGCCCTCGTGCCTCGGCAGGCAGTGTCAGCGGCCAGATGTAGAAAGTCACTAAGTTTCATCTCAGCTGTTGGAACCTCTCACGTCGGCTGAAGATACCGGAGCTCTTGGATTGTGCAGCGCCCTCGCCAGGGCCGGCAGAGCTGCGGCTGCTGCTGCTGGGGATAATTCGCGCTCTGTAGTGTCTCAGTTGATGTCAAGCAATAAGTAGGATTTTGAGTGTTTTTGCATAAGCACTCTGCAATGTACTGATTTTCCATATAGCTCCCAGCTCCTTGGAGAGGATTATCATCCTGTCACCCATCTGTGCTTATGGTTTGGGGGGAACTTATGAAAATGGACTTCAGGGCTCTGAAGAGGCCTTACCATCACCTGTGTTCTTCTGTTTTTAAGTGCAGTGCAGGAGCAGTGCAGAAGGGAGCTGCCCTCTGGGCTCCTGCATTGTTCAGGGCTACAGTGATGACAGTTCCTTACTCGGCTGCTGACCATGCACACAACCTTAAAGAAAACGTCACCGTCATTGAGATAGGAAGACATTCTGGAGCTCAGAGAGGCCATGAGGACTGTAAATCATGTTGATAGCGCATTTCGGGGGAAAACAAAAGCTGTCAAGATCAGTCGTCGTCTTGAAAGCCAGCTCCATGCAACGCACATACAAGCAGTTGCTCAAAGGTGAAAGAGCCAATAATTTCTTTAGAGTAACAGGAATAATTTACATTAGCTCATTCCTTCTTCAGTGGAGCTCAGACTCTGATTTACAGGACAGGCAGAGTCGTGTAAACTGATTACAAGGCAGGTGCAGTGAGGCAGAGGAAGCATTTTCTGAGGCATCTTCTGCCGTTTAGGCCTTTTGTGGAGCATGAGACAGGTGAGCGTCTCAGTGCAGCTGATGAAAGCTCCACGCTCAAAGGTGCAAGGCGTCTGCGCACCCCCGAATACTAATATGCACAGACTTGCAACTCCAGTACAGTGGTTAATGGTAACCGTAGCATGGGCCCATGTTACTACTCCAAGCTCGCTTTTCTTGTCACGTTGCTTTGAACTAGGTTGAAGCATACTTGCCAGGTGTAACAAGATGACAGGCGTCCTGCCTAAACTGTTTTCCTGTGAAAAGGTAATAGGTAGAAGTTGATTGTTTGGCTGACTGACAGTTTAAAAGAGATTAACAACTTTAAAAAACAAAAAAAAAAAGGACAAGAATAAACTTGTGTCCTTGGGATATCTGCAATGGTATTTCATCAAAAATAGTATGTAGGGTATAAAAGGTGTTACTCCAAAAATCGGATTTTCTGCCAGGGAGGGAGGGTACTCATCCCAAACCACTTCCAAGGAGGAGCTGACGAAGCCTATGTCCGTGCTGCCATGAGGCAGGAAGCACCTGAGGTCTGGCAGGACCACTGCTGAGGTACTGCAGTTTGATCCAAGGAAGGGATTAGCTGGCAGGATCTTTGGGATACAATTATTTTGATCCATAGGTATTCACAGTTTTCTCCAAGACCTTTTATCTCAGAGAACTTTTAACTAAAAGCCAACAAATTCTGTGCACACCAAGAATTGAATGTCTTCCAATTTAATTTTTTTCAAACATTTTCAACATCTTCATTTTCCAAACAGTGACATTCTTAGACCATTATGAGTGATGAAGGCAATGCTTCATTTTCCCTTGCATTGATAAATAAAAATCTTAGTTACCATAGTTGGAATAGGAACGTGGAAGAGAACAAATCAGCCTAAAAAATAGCAGGAAAATTGTTACACATCACCATAGAAAACCCATGCAGCTTTTCACCTAAAGTAGTTCCTCATGTGGGCTCCAAGTGCTGCTTCCTTTTTTTTCGGTTACATCTCTGAAAGGATAATGACCGTGTGGTGGGGGAAGAGTAATTTTTCCTCTTAATAGAAGATGGGATGAAGGCCCTTTGCAACTGGAGGGTCAGTTCTAAGACCTTTTAGCTAATTGCGGATGAAGCTGTTTCTCCAGCCCCATGGTGCTCTACGAGCCGGCTGTGAGCGCCAGAAGTGTCGCTCCCCCTTTCCCTCCCCTTTTAATAGATGACTTCAGCAAAACCAGGTTAGGGAGCAGCTACGTGCATGGCTGTAGCTGCCAGGGAGCAGGACAGGGAGCTCTGCACGGTCAGAGCACTAAAATCTTGGGATTAGCGTAACAAAAAGCAGCGCACCTGGCCGTGTCTCTAGGGGGCCCGGGACGCGGTGCAAACGCGAGGCACGTGGAAGGTCTGTAGGTCTCCCTGTGTTCTTTAGCGCTGGTTTCTGCGTTTGGGCGTGATTTTCTGTTCATTGAGAGCAGTTCAGAAAGAGGCTCTGTAGAAAATTAAACCACGCATCCCCCGCTGTCTGTATTCTCATTTTCTAATCGGCAGCCCTAGATCTGCTATCCCTAGAATCATGTCCTTGTTATTTTTTATTTTTTTTATCCTGTCTAAAGCTGTTACCTTTAATCGGCTACTGAGAAGACTATGGGCTATGTATTTTAAAATCCCATGGTCCGCTGTTTGAGGTTTGTGCAGGATGCTTCACCATATTTTTGCCTTACAAAAGTGAAATAAATTATTTTCTGGCAAAACAAGTGCACATAAACTGCGCTACTGCTACCTTCTGGTTTGTTTTCATGAAGCTTGCGAGAGAACTGATGGTCCTGTTTTCCAAATCCACAAACTTACTTTAATCTTGTGAATTATCCAGCTCTATTTCTTTTCCTCAGTCTCTTTTTTCCACAGGTTTTTAAGCTGACTTACTTAGTCTACTAAACATGTTACATAACCTGTGAAAGACTTTTCCAAATGCATTTTCAGTATTTTCTGCTGAAGGAAAACCCAACTTGAAGTGCTGATCTTCACAGTGAGAATGATGGAATGTCTGGATTTCGCTGCAGCTTCCCTCGGGAGTATGAAAGACATCCATCCAAGACTGATTTTTGACTTTAAGCAAGTATTTCTCTAGCACAATGATTTCTATCAAGAGGAGGCTTTAATTCAAAGAAAGATGTGGATGAGAAGTAAGTGCTTTTTTTTTCCTTTAAGATATGTTAGAGCTCTTTAGCATTGTACAGGTTAATATATGACACGATGCTTCAAGGATTAAGGTTAAGCTGCTCATTAACGACCGATGAATATTCAGTTTTCTCTCCATATGTGGGAATAAGAAAAATAAATAAATTGAATGAAAATTCACTGTAAGAATGACATTAATTCATCATGAAGAATATCCTTTATTAATATGACCTGAAAAAAAAAGATCACAGAGTATTTAAGACATTTAGGATATTCTACACAGTTACAATAAAATCAGGACCAGAATCTTTACAAATAGTTTCTCAACCAACATAGACACTTCTGAGCATTTATACACGTTACTGGAGTACCGGAAAAACAAATCCCCGTTTTTAAACTTGCAAATAATTGCGTAATTTCAGATACCTGAGATCCCATGTCCACAGACTCCCCTTCCCGCCACTCCACGGGCAAAGCTCACACGGCAGCTGCCTGCTCCGACACCGGAGGTCTCCGTCTGATGGCAGCACTAGCCCTGGCACACGGGTCTGCTCTGTGCATCCCACCGTGCCACCAGTGTCCAGGGATTTCTAGCACGTTAGAAAGAAAACCTGCCTCGAGTACTCACTGGAGTCTTCCCCTTCCTTTCAAGGGTGTCGTTGTTCCAACATGCCGTTATCAACAGTAATTCCAGAAAAATCTCTTCTGAAAAGGGGTGTTTTCTCCATTTGGTGAATGCAGTGATGAGAAATGAGGGCAAGCCCCACAATTACCAGCTGTAGCTACTGGTTGGAAGTCTATCACTTCCGAAAGCAAAATCCCCCTTTAGGAGTTACTAAAGAATATCCTTTCCCCCTTTTTAATATACCTAGTGCAAATATACCTAGCATTAGTCCTAAGTAAAAATCCAAGTGCAGTCTTTGCATTCTTCAGCACAGAAAGGTTAAAAACTAACAAAGCACAGAATAATGTCATCAAAAAAAAAAATTCTTCTGAGACAAGGTTGCTTTGGTGCGTCAAACTGCAGGTTATCAGGTCATCAGCACGGGCCACATTTGGAGACTCTGGGTATGAGTTCAGGAGCTTTGACTTGGACACAATTTCTATCCCCATTAGTCTCATCCACTTCTATACATTCTAGTCTCTGCTATTCGTTTGAGAGTTCAAATTGCAGTGTTGGAAAAGAAGAAGTCGTAGTTGAGTTTTGGCTGTTACCCTAATAAAAACTGGATATATTGAAAAAAGTGACCATGGGTATCCTGTATCAGCTGTGTAAATTATAGTATTTAAGTGTTGTGTGTAAGTGCTGCAATCCCAAGTGGATCTGTGACTTAATAAAACATATTTAGAACCTTATTCTGAATTGAGCCTTGATTCAGATTTTCTTTATCCTAAAATACTGATAGTTAATGTCTAATAATGAGTTGATTGCAAGAGAACAACAAACATTTACTGTTGTTTTTTGCAACATGGCAGATGCGGAAAGGTGAGTTAAAACAATGGTGCAAAATTGCACTTGTGTAATTGAAGAAAACTGCTTATATGTAACCAGAAAGTACTGAAGCAGTGTGAAAATATATAAAAAAAATCTAAATACAAAATAACTTGTTCATTTAGTAAAAAATTCCACAGAAAATGTGGTATCAGTGTCTTAAATGAACAACTAAAAAAATGCCACTTAAATGGAATATCTTATTAGAATTATTTCTATCAGAAAATAAGCATAGCTAACTGTATTAAGTATGTTTAGGAATAAATTCCAGACCAGCTCAAGAGAGAGAGCTTCCTCAAACCCTGTTTTGTTGTTTAAGCTCAGTTATTCCTTTTTTTTTTTTTTTTAACGGTAACTATGTTGTGTGCTCGGGGGTGTCTTCTAGTCAGTCTTTTTCATTTTCCTGTAGTTCAGGATTGTGGCTGTGACCCAGATATTGAGAATGAGCATGATTATGAAACGGATGAGAACTAAAAGGGGAGAAAAAAAAAAGATGTAAGCATAAATGCAAAAAAAATGCTGTCATTTTCAGAATGCAATTTGTTTCATAAACTTTTGCCATTTTGCAACTCATTGCAACTAACTGATTTAAATTACTGTGTTCAGGACCCAGAAATTCTTAGAGTAAATTCAGTGTGTACATTTTGTTTAAGAAGGGAGAAACAGTGGAGAAGTCATAGCAGAAAAAAAGCATTTAGCATTTGCTGGGTGACAGCTGAAAGTAGTACACCCCAGTATCTTTAATTCTTTTGATACAAAAAGTTTGAGAAGTTCCATTTAAATTTATATTTACACCCAAAACAAAATTCAGAGCTGCAATTCATGTCCTTTATACTTACATAGGTTATTCATAATAGAAGGATTAGTCAATAATATCAAGTGTTAAGCCCCAACTTCAGGGTTACAGGAAATATTTTATACTGTCAGATTTTAATGAGAGAAAATCTGACAACTCAGTAAAAAGTACTGTTTGCTCGCTATCCTGATTAACTTTCAGCATTTAAAAAAATAAAAATAAAACACAATATCTCTGTGAGACTGTTATCTGCAGTACAAATATACATAATATCCAGTCTTAGTAACCAAGATGAATACAACACAAGTGTCAAGTTTCAGAAGTTGATGAGAATCATTTTCCTTTAATGCTGCTGAATTAGTGTTTGTTGTCATCTCTTTCATGTTCCAAAGTATATTCTAATAATATTTTAAAGCACAGCTTTAACCAGCTTTAAGCCAGCTTTACTTTCAAAGGTTTCAGTCTCCCTGGCACTTTTAGACAGCATTTTTCCCCTTTCGTCCCCTCGATAGCTCTCCCCCTTCTTTCTTATCAGTGCCAGCCTGCAGCTGTGCGGGAACTGGACTCAATAACTGACCTAGATTAAGCTTTCTGTGTGTGCTTTGCCATTTTTCTGGTGTTCTAGTCAACTGAATACAAGCTTATATTTTGGTGCAGAAAAAGCAGCAAGTGCAGGAACGGAAATGAGCAGCTGAAAAAGGGACTTCCTTTTCCAGTGAAAGAGCCATCTTAAATGCTTGCAAAACTAGAGCCTTATTGTGCTAAGAAGAAAAATCCATTCAAATGACGCATCTACTGAAATACCCGCCTTGAACTAGAACAAAGATGCACCAGATAAAATGCAATGTGATTTTGTTATTGTCCACTAAATCATCTACATCCACTAAATCATAATTTTGGATCATATATAGAAAAATCTGCTGCACTCCTTAGCCAGGATCACTTTTTTTCATGGGATGGTAAGAAGCTGTTAAATATCTTTGCTTTGTAATGAAATTATCTGCTAATTAAATGTTTTAAGTCAGTTTGGGATGAGTTTTCTACTAACCTGCTCTATCACTTTTCCCCCATAAATTCTTTGTAAGTAAATCTGGTAGTGCTTTCTCAGTTTGAAAAGAAATGGGCTCCAGAACCACTATATCAACATATGACAAGCTTAGGCAGGTTTTCACCTGGTGCCTTGCTCATTTGTACTCCTGTACTACCTTTTTTTTAGCAGTAACTCCTTCCCTCACTGTATTAAACTCTGTTTCATAATTTGTTCTTCTGAGAACAGAAACTGCTTTATACCAGAGTAACTACCTTGGCAGCTGCTATCTTTGAAAGGCAGACAATTTCACACTCTACTTACCTATAAGATCATTCGTAGTCATTAAAGTTGTAAGTATTCTTGCTGTAAATTGAAGGAATTGTGATTAGTGGACTAGATATGACATGCTTATATATTAAAATATTACAAAGTAACTATTTGGCTATGGAGGATAATCTTGAATGAAAATATACTTTATATGAACATACTCATTTTTAGTATGTCCACTCTTCAGTATTTTCACCTGAGTCCAAGCTTTCAAACCTGAGTTATGCTGTATTGAGGATATTTGTCCTGATATAGTAAAATGGATCTATAATAGATCATAATAATATATAGTATATGCATACAAATTCAAACTGTTTGATGTGGCAAGTGTTTACTGCTCTCTTTCTGTTCAGTCCCTAGGCTACACCCACAGTCATTTATGACTTAGCATCGTAAAGTGTAAATGTTCACATTCGTGCTGTTAGGCTGTTGCAAGTAAGAGGAAATCAGCTCCCACACAACAGAAGATATCTAAAAGTTACGTTTTCATATTTGTGGCTTACAAAGATCATTACTATTGTTCATCTGACATCGTCCAATTTCTAATTATTGACTTAAAACCATTTTTTTCACAGAAGAATAGGTCCAACAGCAATACACTTTATTTAAGAATGTTTTAAACAAGTTTTGTGAATACACAATGTCACTTCTGCTGAACAGCCATAAAAGTGTTTATGCTGACCACCAGGCAATTAACCAAACACATACATGAACGGCACAAACTACTGCTCTCAATAACATGCTTAAATTCACCCTATTGAGCAAATTATTTACACCCAGTCATAAAATTAGAGGGATTTAATATTAGATGTGTATTTGTTAGTAGATGCTTTTCAGAATCATCATTGTCCACATAGCTAAAAAAGTGTACCTTTTCATGATAGATCACTCATAATTTTATTAAATCCTGGAACGATGAGATCTTTTCTTCATAAAAGCACTCTCAATTTTTTCATCTTTACTGGACAACATGCAATAATGGTCAAAGGAACCCAAGACAAATATTGACCTAATGCAAAGATAAAGCTTGATTTCAAGAGACGGGGTGGTGTCTTAATCTCACAGAACCACAGAACAATTAAGGTTGGAAGCAATCGCTGGAGATCAGCTGGTCCAACTCCCTGTTCAAGCAGGGCTGGCTGTAACAGGTTGCCCAGGACTCTGCCCCATCAGGTTTTGAGTGTCTCCAAGGATAGAGACTCCATAGCCTCTCTGGACAGCCTGTTTCAGTGCTCTGTCACCCTCCCAGTGAATTGCTGGGAATTGCTGGAATTTCCTGTATTTCAGTTTGTGCGGAGTATCTCTCATCCTTTCACTGGGCACCACTTGAGAAGAGTCTGGCTCCATCTTCTTTAGTGCCTCCTACCAGGTATTTATCAGGATCCCCTTTGAGCCATGTTTACAACAGGCTGAACAATCCCAGCTCTCTCAGCCTCTCCACATAAGAGAAATGCACCAACCCCCTGATCATCTTTGTGGCCCTTTGCTGGACTCGCTCCAGTACGTCTGTGTCTTCACTGCACTGGGGAGCCAAGCACTGGACACAGCTAGAGCTGAGCAGAGGGGAGGGATCACCTCCCTCAACTTGCTGGCAATGCTCTGCCTAATGCAGTGTCACCACTGCCCATCTTCACCACCAGGACATATTGCTGGTTCAACATAGTGTCCACCAGAACCCTCAGGCCTTCTATACAAGACTGCTTCCAGCTGGTCAGCTCCTGGGCACAGGGTTATTATACCCCAGGTGCAGGACTTGGCACTTCCCTTTGTTGAACTTCACAAGGTTCCTCTCTGCCCATCTCTCCAGGCTCTTCAGATCCCTCTAATGACTCACTGATTCACTGGAGCACAGTCCCCCAGTGAATCAGCCACTCTTCACATTTTCCTGTCATCTGCAAATGTGCTGTGAATGCATTCGGTCTCATAATTCAGGTCACTAGTAAAGGTATTAAATATTACTGGACTTGGTATTGATCCTGGAGAACTGACTGGCTTCCAGATGGGCTTTGTGCCACTGATCACAACCCTTTGGGCCTGAGAGCTCAGCTCCTCTACAGTTTGCCTCACTGCTTATCTAGGCTGTTGTTCATCAGCTTGTCTATGAGGATGTTACGGGAGGGACAGTGTCAAGAATCTTACTAAAAATCATGAAGAGAAAAAAACAAACAAACAAACAAACAACAACAAAAAAACCCCACATCCACTGCTCTCCCCTCCTCCACCAAGCCAATCTACTCACTGTAGGAGACTATCAGCTTGGTTAAGCACTATTTCCCCTTCACAAAGGCATGCTGACTGCCCCTGATCTCTTTCCTGGCTTTCACTTTTCCAGAAACAGCATCCAAGTTATTTATTCCACTATCTTCCCAGGGATCAAGGTGAAGCTGTCCAGTCTGTATTTTCCTGGATCTTCCTTATTGCCCTTCTTGCAGATAGTAGTGACATTTTCTCTCTTCTAGTCTTCAGGAACCTCTCCTGATTACCAAGAACTTTCAAAGATGATGGAGAGTGGCCTTGCAATGACATTAGCCAGCTCCCTCAGCACTCATAGGTGAATTTGGCCAGGGCCCACCCACCTGTGCTTGCCCAGTTTCTTCCAGGATATTTCTTCCCACCTCCTGTGATCTTCTGCCATGGAGGGTAAATCTTCATTGCTCCAGGCTTCCCCTCAGGTCTCAGGGACTTGAGATTTCTGAGGGCTGGTCTGTGGAGAAGAAGGCATCAAGTACCTCTGCCTTCTGGGTGTCCTTTGTCACGAGGGCTGCTGCCCTGCTTAGCAGCCGGCTAAGTAGTCAGTATGGAAAACTACATTAGCCAAGATTTTTATCCATGGTTTAGCAAAGACCTGTTGACATAGGCATTGGGAGCAGGAATGGTTGGATAAAATGAAACCTCAGTGCTTTGCACCAGGTTGCCAGTAGCTTACTTGCACAGGTATATGCAGACATGCTCCAGGTCAAGGCGCTCGCTTGTCCAGAATCTTTGGTCTGCCAGAGACACCGCAGCTGAGCAAACTTACTCGCTGCACTGATCAGTGTGCACAGATTCTGCAAAGCATAAAAAAAGAGAGAACAAACCTCTGTCTCCACCACAGTACTATCTGAGTTTTCAGCTTACGGTTAACTGTTCGGATGCACTTGACTCATAATTAGGAACAGCTTTTTCATTTATAATGGAAGAAAACACCCATGCATTACAGCTTCCTATTAAGGAACTGTGAGGCAAAAAAATCAAGTTGCCAGAAACCAGTGACTGAAACCACCCCAGAAAGAAGTTCAGAGAGCACAACAATTACTACTGTTGGCAAAGCACTATAAAAGGAGGTGCAAAGTAATAATTCCCCCCCACCTGCTACATAAAACTGTTTACAAAAGTCAGCTGAAATGTGACTGATCCAGTCTAAACAGAAAGGTTGATTCACACTGTCTGTTACCATTCTGCCTGGCAAACAAAACAACACAAGAATGAAAAACTGACAAGAATGTGTGGAAAATTAGTCCAGCTGATGAGGAGAAAAAAAAAAAAAAAAAAAAAAAAAAAAGAAGGGAAAAGGACTGTCAACCTGTCATCCTTTTAAGGCAGATTTTGCAAATGGAGTGGGTAGAGAGCAGACAGGATTTCCACATAGGACTTTATGCCATGCCTGGCTTTCTCCTGCAAATAAGGATCAGTATCAGGCTTAGAAGCTTTTATCCCCATTTGTGTATCTTTTCCAGGAGAAACTCCAGTTCATCTCAATTCACTTTCTTTCTTCTCATAAAAAGGGCAAAAACTACTTTTCATACTACATAGAACATTATCAGATGATACTTTTCCTCACAAAATTCTCTGACCAAAGGGAAAAAAAGAGCTTGTGAAATATTTAACCCTCTCCATTTCAAATACTTTGACACTCTCTTCTTTTCCCCTCATGTTAAAGAATGAGGATCATGGAATTTGGCCTAAGGAGACAGGCATCTCTCTTTTTCAACATCTTACACTTCTGTTAGGTTTAACACTATACAGTGACAAGATCATGCCAGCAATTTTCACACTCTCAACTTGCTATAATTAACACAATTATGGCTCAGAACATACACAGGGTGTTTTTTTTGCGGAGTCTGTGCTGCAAGTGCAGTGTTTTCAAGCTTCACACAGAAGCGAGAGAAACAGCTACACTTGAAAACTGGCTGGTTGCTCTGAAAGCTTAACCTAAATGATGAATTCTTTCAAAGACAAATATAAGAGAAGTTGCTCGCTAATAACGACTTTAAGAAAGAATGATTTTATACACGGTCCTAATTTCAAGTAATCAAGTAACACTTACCATGGCCAGGTCTATTATCCACTTCTGCAGTGTCAGCATGTACCACCCCCCTACAAATCTTAAGTAATGTTAAGTTTCACAGCACTGAAAATTTTAGGGTACCCAGGCTCTCAAAACTGGCTGTGAAATTAGTTTTTTTCTAACATCTGGAAATAATCTTACTGAAACATTATACACAGCCCATACAATCTGGATAAAACAAATTAAGCACTGAGTTAAACAGTAAATGCTCCTATTTTTCACACTGTCATTGGCTGAACAGCATGTGGAGTTTCTCAAGACCCGCTCCAAAGGTCAAGGCTTGAGATTTAAGCACAAATTCTATTATTTAAAAAAACAGACGAAACAACAACAACAAAAAAACAGCTACTGTGTTCATCACTGCAACTGTAATCTGCATGGGTAGGAGACAAAGTAAGAGACATCATCCTTTCCGACCTGCCTTTCTAGTAGGGATGTTAATTAAGAGTTGGTCTCACTCCTCCTCATCTGTTGTTGGTCTCACCAGGCATAGTCACATGCTATGATAAAAAGGAATCAGCACATCAATGCAGAATGCCCGTAAAGGGATGGCTGAATATAATTTACAATGGTTCTACAAAACAAATAATGACATAGCTACGCAAACAACTATCAAACCAGCTACATAAACAGATATTACCAAATCCAAAAGGATACATGACTGTGTAGAGCAACGCTTGTTTCATGTTTCCACTGAAATGCAGAATAAACAAGAAGAGAATGACATCTGAAATAAATAGAAGATCACTGGTTACAGAAGTGAGGAAAAGGGCTCAAACACAACTATAGGCAGAAGGCAGTAACTCTGCTGAGGGCCATGCCTGAGGAAGCTGCTTTCTTACAGCTTTGACCCTCAGATTTGACTGATGTCCAATATCATGCAAGCACCTAAGTACAGCTTTTCCCAGCTTGGAACATTTATAACGTTTCTATCCCATGTGGACTCACTGGATTAATAATTCATGGATAAAGAATAAACCTGCACTGCAGCTCCACTGTAGGCAGGAGAAATTGATTAGATCTTTCTCCTCCACCTGAACACCTATTTTCATAAAATGAACAGGAGGAATTCAATGGCATTTGAGGTGTTCATTTTCCCTCCAACTACCCCGGGCCTAGCTAGAACCGGACAGTGGATTCACATGAACCATACGCACACACAGAGCCTTGGCATGTTGTGTGAGGCCTGTTTTATTTCCAAAACTGGCTTAAAAACATTACCTTGTGCAATGAGGATAGGATATTCCAGGTAAGTCTGCAGAGGGTAACCATAATAAATCTGGTACTTCAGAAACACGAGGAAGCTGAAAAGGAAGACATAAAACAGTGTCACAGCACAAAATGACAGGACAGCTCCCTGAAAACTTCACCTTCTCCTTTAGAAATAACTTTCGATGGTGCCAAAAGGCTCCAGGCAGGTACAGGTCCTGCTGTCAAACTGATGAAGCAAACATGAATACAAGGCGCTGGCCCTGATGATTCTGCAGTCTATTTCTGTTACTCTCAGTTTGAATAAAATGTTGAGAGCTGCCTGTATTTCTTGCCAAGGTCTTTGTGGCACAGTCTTAAAGGCATCATTTTATAAAGAACTAAGGAGAAAGAAATAAAGGCTTCCAGATCTACGAGTTACCTTCTCTTTGCAGTCCCCTTTGGTAGACCTTGAGAATAGCTCTGATTTCTGTTTATGTAGTTCAATCTATAAATCAAGTACATTTTTACAGCAGTAGAAAACATCTTCCAAGCATCCAGCCTACACTGTTCTAACACTGCCCAGTGTAGCTATACTGAGCTGACTGTGTCTTTAACCGTACCAAATAATGGCAGTTCTTCTTTTCTGCTATAACAGTATTTGCAAGAAATCAAACTTTTATCATTTTCTTTACCTGTCTGAGCCTAAGCTTTCATACAAGTCCATGGAGATGGGCCAAAACTCCAGAGCTGGCACAGGAAAAAGCAAGTACTCACAGGACATAGTTCTAGGGGGGGAAGAACCCATTTCCCCCCTGAGCAGGATGCCATGAGGAACCTTGTGGGAAACTGGCTGTTAAATATCCAGAATTTAAATATCGGAATTCTCTTGAGAACTTCCTAGAAATCTTATTTTTTGCAGCAGGGTCAACTTATACTCCTTGCAATCTATGCCACTTATCCGTCAGACTGCTGAATTCTGACAGCAGAACCAGCCTCATTTCTACCATTAGATCAAAAAATCCGGACCCAGACTATCTTTTATCTACAGTCACCTGTCTTTAAAGGTTGCAAGAGAAACAGCTCCGCTAAATAAACAGGGGCCCCAGTAAATTAAAAAAAAAAAGCCTTTTTAAACCATAGCAAGCAGTTTTGTCTCAAAGAGGGAGCAGGAGCAGAACCCACAATGCTGTGCTTGCCACGCAGATGGTGGGGTGGTTTTGTGGCTTCCCCACACTCATCTGGAGTACTTACAGCACATTTTTCATACACACCCATATAGATAATTATTTTAAAAGGGAACTACTGCTTTCTGGCTGGTGCTGCAGGGTTAGTTATGCCCTTTGTCAAAATTTGCTGTTTTAGCTCCAATTCAGTTCGCTTACGCTTAGATGTTTTAAACGTAGGGCCTAAATAACACTAATAAGCAGCAGCATTTGCTCTTAGTGGTAAAGTATTCATTGCTGTAGAGAAATACAAGCTTGCACGTATGTGAACAGTTACGAGAAGAGATCAATAGGGAGCCTGTGCAATTAGGTACAGACAGGTAGGAAGGCCCGAAGGCTCTGCAAGATCGTCTCAGTCGGCAACTGCACCTCTAATGAAAAACAAGGAACAGATGTTCCTAGGAAGAACAAGCCATTTTTGTAAGGTGTTTTTTCTGCACAAAAAAAAAAAAAAAAAAGTGCATTTTTAGACTGATTCAGAGAACTGATCCAGCTGCCGCCTCCGTGATTTGGTCTCACAAACCCAGTGCTTTTCAAGGTATTTTCCCCTCCTGGCTGCATATACACCCGCACAGTTCAATTGCTCAGCTTATTTCCTACCTAAGCAAGATTAGTAACTCTAGCCAATATAAGATTACTACCGTTTGTCTGGAAAATCTTGCGAGATCTTGTGAGAATTATGCGTTTAGATCGCAGCTTTCTTACGGAACAACTAGATTTTACTCAGGCGTGCGAGAGGCGCCTGTCTATCCGTTACAGCTGTACGCACGGACCGTTTCCTGGCCTAAACGCACGGCTCGAACAGGGGCTCCCTCCCCGTACGTGGGCGGCACACAGGGGCACCCGGCGAGTCCTGAAGCGTTTTTGCTTCAAGTGACGGCGCAGACCGGCTTCAAAACGAGAAGCGGCCGCCCCACAGGCTCCACGGGCCGCGCGAGGGGCCGGCGCCGACGTGCAGAGCGGCTACCGGCCCCGCGGAGGGTGAAGCCGCGCGGCTACACGGGCTGGAACGAGTTACTGAGAGGGGCAGTGAGAAACCCCGCGGGGCCGGGGCCTCTGAACAGGCGCCCCACGGAGCACGCGCGTTCCCTCCCCTGCCCTTCCCTTCGCTTCCCCCGTACCCGGCGAGCTCCAGCACGAGGCTGCCCACGCTGAGGCCCCGCGCCGAGCGGGCCGCCAGCACCGCCGCCACCTGCGGCACCTTCATCACGGCGCACACGGCCCAGGTGCTCCAGTTGGCCACGTCCAGCAGCGCCGGCGCCATCCTGCCGCGCGGCCCGGAAAGGGGAGTCCGCGGCGCTGCGCGGGGAGGAGCGAGAGCGGGGGGGCCGTGCGGCAGCGCCCCGCGCGCGAGGCCCGGCCCGGCTGCGGCCTTTGGCACCGGCTGCCCGCCAGGACGGAGGGGAGGGGGTTCTCCCCTGGGTTGTCTGGATGCACGGGCAAGGTTTCGGCTTTGCCGCCTGCCGTGGCGCGTTTGCGTCGCTTCAGCTCCGGCCGTTTTAGCTCGCGCTGCCTGAAGCGCTGCCGTGTTGGGCCCGTGGTCCTGACAGCGCCGCTTCTGGTGGCGTGGGAAGGAAGCTCGTAGAAAGCGTTCCTGAGCGTTGCAGGCGCCGGGTGCTCGGAGACGGAGCGGCACCCAGGGGAGCGCACGTACCCACCCAACGCGCTTACACACAAACACAGCAAAGCTCGTGTTTTTAAAGCTCTTGTACTGCTCAGCCTGTCAGGCCTAAATAAGGGCCGTTCTGCGGGGAGCGTGCGCTTGTGCTGACCGCACGCTTGGATGCGGCGTCTTGCCTCTCTTGGGCCTGTGTTTTGAGCCGTCGGCGCTTAAATGCTTTGCATTAATTCAGATTTTTAGCCAGGCCATGTTTCTTTGGCGTTGGTGGTTATTTGCAGGCAAAACCCCCCCCCCCAAAATTCTTCCTAGTTCATTCTTGCAAGAGATATGTTTGTATGTGACTACTAATAATTCTTATCCAGTACAGCATCATCAATCCTGCATCTGTTGCAAGTTATTTTCCATTATTTTCATAGTATGTTTGGACAAACTGTTTTATGGCATTCATTTCAGTTACTTTTAGTGTCGTTTTAAAACAGTAACATTAATGCTTAATTTGTAAATCATGTTGCTCTCAGTTGAATTCACTCATAAAAGAAGCTGGTACCTGGTAGTACATGAAACCTCAAAATTCTGACTGAAAGCTATGGAAAAACTACATAATTCTAATTTTAGAAATGTAAATCTGTTTTAATAAATATATTAATTTTAATAAACTTAATGCTTAATAAATACATTAAAAACAGAGTGTTCAAAAACAACTCTAAAAGAAAGGAAATAATGAAATTATCTCAGAATAGTAACTATTTCATGATGTTTTTGATGAACTGAGTTCTCAGTCTTGCAGCAATATTATGTACTTGGAAAAACAGTTGAATAACTCATCACACAAGATGAAGTTGTCGCTTAAAATCAGGCCTGTGGTATAGAGCTGTTTGACATTTCAGGTAGTCTGAGACTAATAGGGAAATAGGAAAGGTAGAGTGGGTATTATCTGTATTATAATGGAGATGCAGATAAACAGTGCTGTAAAATATCAATAATATGCACTGCCTCACAGCCATTTTTTTTAAATAATTGAGAACCTAAATTGAACTAAAGCTATTACACACCTCCAAAAGCGTATTTTTGTATTAAAAATTACAACCTTGTTACATTTAATCTGCGCTATAGCTTTTAAAAATACCTCTTTTGCATTGCAAGCAATCTAGTTTAGCAAAGTGATTTACTGTCTTTGTACTTGATGAAATGGTCCTGTGTATATGTCTTGTGTATATGATGATATTGATCTATGTCTGCTTACTAGTCACTTTTACTTAAAGAGCATCTTAGGAAAAGAACAGGCTCCACAGTGCTGGATAGCCCTATTCCAAGATGTGACATAAATCAAAATACTTTTTGTATATTTTTTTTTTAATGTCTGTTAATCAGAAATTGCCATTCTGTTTAAAATATTCAGTTTTATATCAAATTTTTGACTCTTTAAGTTGAAACAAAATACTTGCCCTTTAAATTACATTTTGGTGAACAAATTCATTACATTCTTCTAATCCTAAGTGCAGATTGCCTGTTTTGCAGCAGATGGGCTGTGGTTTAACACTGCTGCACTTGGAATAGGAATGCAAATGTTGATTCCTATTTAAAAAAAAAAAAAAAAAAAAAAAAGAAGCTTTCTGCAATAACTAGCATGAAAAAGGCAAAACAACCTTTGTTTTAGCAATGATGTTGGCTTATCATAACTGAGCTTTTAAGCAAATAATGCCATGAATTTTGTGTCTTTTCCAAGGAATGCAAGGAGTGTTCAAATTTCCCCACCCCACTACACTGACAAGGAACAGTTCATTTTAAAAATAATCTGTGCTTTAGGCTCTGGGTTAAAATAAAGGAAGCCCCACAACTAGGGAAAACAGTGGAGGTGGAAGGGACCTCCCAGAGAACTGCAGGAAGAGTGGGAGTTGGGGGAATTGGCTGGGGGACATAGGCTGCAGGCTGCTTGCCCAGTTGCCCCACGAAGGTGGTGTGACATTGTATGAAGACACAGCACAGGAAACACACGGGAGGAATTTGAAGCCAGTGCCCAGGGGTCACGGAGACGTGGTGGGATAGCTCACATGATGAGTGCTGCAGTAGAAGGATACGAACTGTTTGGGAGAAACTGGCAGGGTGAACGGGAAGTTGTTTTCTATGCCAGCGAGTGTCCAGTTTGCACAGAGTTTTGCCTTGCTTTGGAACAAAGGCCAAGCCGGTTGAGATCCTATGGGCTGGGATCAGTGGGGACAGCAGCAAGGGGAGTGCAGCGGTGGGCATCTGCTGCAGATTGCCTCGTCAGGAAGAGGAAGCAAATGAAGCCTTTACACAACTGGAAGAAACATGACTGTTGTCCCAGGCTCTCTTAAGGACTGAAGATCACTCTGGTATCTGGAAGGGTAGCCTGGCAGGCTAAAGCATTCCAGAAATTTCTGCAGTGCATCGAGAAGATATTTTTGACCCAGGTGTACTGTCTGATACTGAGAAATGAGCGAGCTGGCAGTGTGGAGACCAAAGGCAAACAGCCTTGGTAAAAGGCGCTCCAAGACCATGAAGTTAAGATCCCAAGGAAAGTGAGGATGTAAAATAATGGGAGAAAAAAAGAGATCCTGGACTTCAGGAGAATAGACTTTGGCTTGTTTAGGAAACTGCTAGGCAAGATCCCATGGGAAACTGGAGTGGATGGCAGGGGAGGCCAGGAGAGTGGACTGGTATTCCAAGATGACATGTTCATTGCACAGGAAGGGTCCATCCAGTGAGCTGTAATTGGGTGGGCATGGCAGGGGACCAGCTCAGGAAACACCTGCCTGTGCTGTAAGTCAAGAAACGAGGGTTTGGAAGGGGGAAGCATGGATGAGCTACCCAGGAAGTACAGAGAAACATTGCCCAGGCCTACAGGGGTGGAGTTAGGAAAGCCAAATCTCATCTGGAGCTGAAATCGGCAAAAGATGTGATGTGCAACAAGAACAGCTTCTATGAGGACGTTAGCAAGAAAAGAAAGATGATGGAAGATCTGGGCACACTGCTGAACAGATAGAAGACCTAGTTACAAAGGATGTAGAAAAAGCCAAGGTAATGCTTTTATTTTTTTGTCTCAAGCTTTATTAGCAAGGTCTGATCATGGGCATGTTGGGTCCTAGCGGCAGAATCTGAGGGAGTGGAATATTACTGACAATAGAAGAAGACAAAATTAGGGAATGTGGAAGCAAACCTGGTCCTTGAGATCAGGTGGGAAACATCTGAAGGTGCTAAAGGAGCTAGTTGACGTAATTGCAAGGTCACTATCACCTTTGAAAAGTTTTCGTTAATAAGAGAATATTTTCTGATGTATGGAAAAAGGCAAATAGCAAGAAGGAAAGCCCAAAGAGCTACAGGCTGGCCAAGCCTATCCTTGCTTCCCAGAAAGATTATGGAACAAAAAGGTGATTGGGAACAGCCAGGTTGGATTTAACAGGGGTAAATTGTGCCTGATTAAGCAGATTGTCATCTATGCTGAGATGGCTGACGTGCTGGATGAGCAGACAGCAGTGGATACCATTTACCTTGACTTCAGCGAAGTCTTTGACCACCTCTCATGCAGCATCCCTGCAGTGGAACTGGGGAGCTATGGATGGAACAGGTGAGCTACAGAAAATGTTGGTGGCTGACTGAACAGCAGGGCTCGGAGAACAGTGAGTGGGGAGCTGGTCATGATCCAACTGGTGGCCACATGGTGGGTCGCAGGGGCTGCTGCAGGAGTTGGAGCTGCTTCATGCTCTTCATTAAGAAATGGGCTGATGCAGCAGAGTGCTCTCAGCAAATTTGCAGGCAAAACAAAATTGCAGGTCACCACACTGGGCAGTAGCTCAGAGGGATCATGGCAAGCTGAGGAAATGGGCTCACAGAAACCTCATTATGTTTAATAAAAGCAAGTAGAAAGCATTGTGGCTTCCTGTCCAAAAAGGATGTTTTTATACCCTGGGCAAGTGATCCTTCCCTTCTTTTCAACACATTGGAGACCATGTGTGGAAGACTGGAACTGGGGTCTGGAGAGGTTACAGAATCTCCATTTTTGGAGATTTCAAGAACTGAGTAGAATTAGCAGTTCTGATCCGTTGGCATAGGCATAGTTTGGAGCAGAGGGGTGGACTAGGGGCAATGGGAAATCTCTTCTGGCTACTGCTACTCTCATTCCTGTTACGTATTTGAGATTATGTTGTACAAATGTGTGTGATGGGAGTGTAACAGAAACTTTGGAGGCTGGATGTAGATGTTGGGTTTGTATGCAAAATGTTATATATATGTGTGGCAAACTGAGAACTTGGCTGTTTATGTAAGGCTTACTGGTTGTTAGGCTGCGTAGAAGAATCTCAAATTGAACGAAAGTACTGTAAGCAGAAATACAAATTGTTGACTCAGTATTTGCTCTGTGCAACAGCTTATTCAGTTTTGGAAAAGGAATTTATCTGAGGCCCTTCTGGGTTTTGGCATGTTATCTAAAATAATGTGGTTAGCTAAAAAGTAGCACTGAAAGAACCTAAAACACCAAGAGAAAAAGACACTTAAACCTGACCCAAAACCTAACAAAGTTAGGGGAAAAAAAAAAAAAAAAAAGAAAAAGAGGAGGAAAAAGGTAAGGAAAATACGTTAAATGCGTTCAGTAACTTGTATTGAATCTTCTTAAATTCATTTCCTTGTTAAATTTGGAATTGTCTCTTTTATGTAGAAACTGTACTTCAGGAAACCAGGAGACAGGGTTGAGTTGCAGTATTTGAAGCTAGAACTGGCTTCTGGATCCACGTTTACATCAGAGCTACTCAAACAGTCTCCAGTAAAAGTGAGTAAATTTGGCAGAATTTATTAAACTCCCAGTATGAGAAGCCTCCTGCATTCTAGCTGGAGGTCTCCAGATTCTCCCGTAGCATGGAGGTAGATCTGCAGTTACACAGCAGTTACAAAACACCCCAATGAGCTGTTTTCCCCCTCCGGCCCTCATATTTTTCACTAAAAAGCCACTGAATGGCCCTATGGGGATTGATAGTGTGTGTCAGGAAGCAGCAATGGCCATTGAGGGACAGGGAGCTGGGAACTGAGCGTAACAGAGCAGCAGGGCAGGGAGCTCGCAGGACAATAAATGTGGTGATGGTTGCAGATTGTTATTCAATATATTGTGAGTTTAATGTTTCTCATTTGCAGCAATATCTGTAATTAAAACTCCTTATTGCATGTATGCATTTGTTATTTCATGGATTATAAAAAGTAAATCCAATGAGGATAATAAGGCAAGTAGATAGGAAAAGCAGAAATAGGAAGAGTTTGAGATGATCAGGCCAAAGTCATGGAGGAACCCCAGGTCTCCTCACTTTGTTCCTTACTGCTGAGTAGAGCAAGTTTTTTATAGCAGTCATGCATATATATTTGCATGTTACTCTTTAATGCAACATATCACTCAGTTTATGCCAATGGAGAGTTTTCTCTTGGCTTTGCCGTGGAAGCCAGAGAAAGAGAGACTCCTAGAAGAGACATTTACAGCAGTGTTGCTCTGTCAAGCTGGCATAAAGGTGTTGTGCTGAGGTGAGGCTCTAACCCCAGATACTTGGATATCCCATTTCTAAGTACTAGTGGTTTTGTGGCTACATGTAACTTCTGTGAGCGCCTTTGAGAAGGTTGCAAGATGAAATCAGTCTATGGCATCTGTGCGTCCCTGACTGAGGGCTGCAATTTGCAGAACTGCGCAAGCGCCCCTTCAGCATTTGGCAAATCCTTTGAGTTTCTTAGAGAAGCATCTGGATTTCAAGGAATTCATCGAGCCAAACACAAGGTTTCTGAAGAGAGAAAAGCACAGCTGACATGGATTCAGCTTAGCAAGTAGACTTTTTAAGGTAGGCATCTTATTTAAGGGAGTTTTCCCTATTTCTGTCTGGACACAATTCAGCAGCCTGAGGCCCAGCTGGTTGTGGGTTTTTTCTTTATTTTGTTTTGAAATCAACAGAACAACAACAAAAAAAACACATCATTTTCTTGTGATCAAGAAAACAGTCTGCTTTAAGATGGACTTCAGAACTTTTTGTTCTACATAATGTTCTTTACAGAAAGCAAATGTCTGTATATAATGCACACAAACATCAAGCCTGGAGCTGGCCTATATTTTCCCCCAGCTCAATACGTAAGTGTCCTCTCACTTCTCTTTTGCAACAATCTTACTGTTTATGAAAAAATTTTCAGAGCATGATGAGCTCTTCTCTGCAGAAACAAATCTACTTTTTTTTTTGTTTTACTGTATCATAATTTAAAGGCCAAGAAACAATTTTAAGTACAGTTTCCAAGACATAAAAATGGATGCAAAATCATCACCAATTTCATAAAACAAAACCTGTTTGTTAAGATGCCTTTTGGGAATGGCATACAGAGACTACTGTAAAAAATACAAGAAATATATATTTTATGAACTTACACAGACTGTGTTTTCTTACAACAGTGTCTTACACACTTTTTTTTTTTTAATGAACAGAGCTTGAAATGAGAATGCACAAAATTTGGAGGCACTGGAAACATCCTTGCACCCAGTTAGAATTAATAATACTTAAAAATCCACCAGTGTACCTAACAGAAGAATTAGAGTAATATTCTCACCACTTCTGCTCTTTAATTGGAAGAAAGATTAAGAATAAATTGTCTAAACATGTATAATCTCCTGTTTGTGATCTGGCAGCAAATGGAAAAGAAAGCTTATAGAACTGTGAAGCGTGAGTGCCACATCACAAGAACACTTTACAAGAAGCTTACAGTACAGCTAACATCTACACAGTCTCTTTAATAAATGGAATTTCCACTGATCAGTTACAGATTTCAAAGCTGCTATCATTTCATCTTGTCTTTCCATGAGACTCCAATCATGTAAGCAAGGATTAGTCGGCAAAGTTAATTATGGTGGAAGATAAATGATAATTAGACTTGAGGATGAAATGTAGTGAGTGGAAAATGCCTGCTTGCCTCCTGGTCTCAGGTTCTAAGGCAGTTTTGGACAGGACCTCAGATGTTCCCCAAATATCTGTTCTGAAGGCAGAGCCAAATAACTTCAGAAACACTGGGCTGGGTTGCAGAGGAGGTGTAACAGAAGCAATATAAAATACATGGCCATCTTAAGGAAGGCATAATAATTGATAATTATTATTATCAATTATTAATTATTATTACAGACCAGCTCTGCATAGTGCTCCCATCTTATGTGGATTATCAAGCCTCTTCCAGCTGGGATACTTTCATTCTCCAGACACTCACTATCCTCAAAGTCCACTATCCTCCTTCAGGTTGTTACTGATTTCAGCAAGAAACACCAGTGCACAGGTCACTTGGGGTGAAAGGAGCTCGAGTTGCTGCCCACCAGCATTTTTAAGCCACTTCAACTTGCTTAATCAGAAAGCCAAAGTATTAGCTTAAATTCACCTCAGAAGAGGCAGCAGAGTTCTGGGTTTAATATGATCTTACAACAAAGCACAGATTGACTTTTTTTCCAAGGTTGGCCACTTCCATGATCGAGCTGAAAATCCTTTTGTGATTCGTCTCTTTCAGACGCATTCCCATGTGGCTGCCGCGAGGGCACTAGTCAGGCTTCTCAGATACATGCTGGACTTCAGTGTGAATAAAAAAGGTACAGCTGAGTTTTGTACAAAGCAGTTTCTTTGCAAGTAGACAAGAAGTATGATTTCTACAAAAAAAAATGTGATTAGTCTTTTTTCAGAGGTGTGAGCTATTTAAACCTGTTCTAATAGAACAATGGTTTTTTCTTGCATTTATTTTTGATCATTATAAAAAATGTTTTAAAAGCATGTTTTGATCTCAGCAACTCTAGTATAAATCAGAGAACTGATGTAAAATACTGCAGCCAACCATTCTGCTTATTCCCCAAAAGGCAAGCCCCACACCACTCCTGATGGATGTGTTTGTTTAACCTCCAGTGATGGAGATTCCTCAGGGAATGCATTCCAGTGCTGTGTTGTCCTTACCACTGCCTTCCCTGATATCTAATGTGCTGCTGCTTTGCTGTAATTTAGAGCCAGTTGTTTTTACTATAGTCTGCCATGCACATGAACTATCTATTCCTTTTATTTTTCATTCTAATGCTATTTATGTATCTGAAGACTGTTACCATGTTCCCAGTTGTCTTCAGGTTAAACTACACTATTTTTTTGACCTTTCCTCATAGGCCATATTTTGCAGGACTGCAGTTACCATGATTGATCCTCTCTGCTCTTGTTTCACTCAGATCTTCAGGTCAAGACCTTCTGAATCCTGCCCAGAATTAGGAAAAGTTCTTCATCTGAAACACTGCCTGTGCTCAGTGACATAGATTTGACCAAGGATTAAATCATGCACCACTTAGGCTGTCTACCTTCCTGTGCACTCCATTTTGGAGCAATTCTCCAGGAGGGTTACTCCAGATTACGCAGAGCAAACAAGAATCGAGAATCTGGAACTATTTAATATCACTTAACATCAGGAAGGAATTGCGTAACACGGCCTTGCTATAATTTAGTGTCCCTTCCAGCAGATGACTTGGTGTGGAGTGGCTGCCACCTGGAGGTTAGGAAGCAAGATGCTTCATGTGCTTTTATGCTGAACAACAAAATCCCTGTGCTGTGGAAATGAGATATTCCCATTTACCATGAATAGGAGTTTGAGCCTGACAGATAATTGTGCATCTGCCTTTTGGTATAGAGTTTGTGAGCCCTTAGCAAGAGTTGAGGCTGGTTAGTATTATCTCAGAATGGGCCGAATAAGCACAGTACCTGTCAATGTTATAAGTAGCCTCTAAATAATGTGTGCAACTTTTTGGAAAAAGCTCTGGATAATACAGGGAGGAGGAAAGGCTTGCTCTGCTCTGTTCCTTGCTCATAGGTTTGGAGATAAAACAGTTCCTGGTACAGTTTTGTGGTCTCAGGAGAGAGCAGAAAATGTTGTAGATGAAAAAAAAGAGGCCTTTTTAAACCTGCAGCTTCCCGTTTTGTGCATCTGGACACAGTTATCTACTGCAATTGGATATCTGCATCTGCACAGGGGAACACGGAGTCAGTGTTCCCCTGGGCAGCTTAGCTGTCATTCCAAAAGCCTTTGCCCTCCAGTTCTCCCCACCTTAAGCAGGCCATGAGGACTGTTTGGTGCTATCGCTCCAACAAGTGGGATCTGGCACTTCTCTCAACAGTATATATTTTTTTTTCCTAGAGACCACTTGGATCCCACTGTTCTACATCACCCTCTGTGCTTTTGGACTGCCTTGTGCTGCTGAAGTCTGACCTCAGAAATAGATAGCCTCAGCTGCAAAAGCATAGAAGAATCTGTCCCCTTCAGTCTGGCAAGAGGTTGCAGCCTGCTGCAGCAGGGCACTGCTAATCATCTGGGCTGATCTTCACATAGGACTGAAGATGGTCTTAAAAAAGCTGAATGTTTCAAAAGGCAGACATTGTATTTATATACTCTTTGTTCTGTGGATTTTTTTTTTTTCCCTACAAAGTGTCAGGCCATAAACAAAGTCTGCATCTGTGTCATGAAGATGCCGTAGTGAACAAGCTGTAGGAGCTGTGTCCAATTTAGCATGATGATGGTTTCCCTGGGCAACTACAGATTTTAGGAATGATGAACCTGTTAAAATGTAAAAGCTTGCCTCCTTATCATTGCATTTCCATCAGCTAAACCAGAAAAGCTGAGTAGGAGGAGGGGAGTTTCAGAGAGTAGCGCAGAAAAAGGAAATTTGAAAACAAGAAAATGAAAAATAATATGGAGAAAAATGTGGTCCCCATCCCTCATGAGGAAGTGGTTAAAAAGCACCCAACATGTCTTATGTGCCTTAGCTTTTACTCTTCAGAGCAAAGCTTAAGCATGCAGATGACAGATGTTGCGATGAGTTCTTGGTTAGCTATGTGAAATGTAACAACCGGCTGTGCTTTATTGTGCACACTTTCAGAATTGGAAGTACGTTGCTTATGTTGTGGCTCATCTGAACTAGTCTCCATTAATTACTTCGTTTCAAGCAGATAAAAATTCAAGAAGTTGTGGTTTGCCTCAAATCTTGTTCTTTACAACACTGGTGGCAAAGTTACTGTAGACTTGCAGTAGAAGATGAGTGAGATCTGTGATCCTAACCATGTATATGGCCCGACTGTGTCAAAAAAAGAGGATCATAAAACATTTCTGGAGAACATCCATATTTGCTCTTGAAAAAGTTCCATGCTCAGCAGTAGTATTAGTCTCCATGTGAAAGACTGAGGATGTTTTTACCTCCTCTTTTCAAAGCTGTGGTGTCTGAAAAAAGTCTGTTAGCTAGAACTTGCTGTTACTGGTATTTTCACTTAAGCACTAGGAAGGCAGGAGCTCATCTTCAAGTTTCTGCTTTTGTCTACCGCTGCTGGAGAAGTAATCCATGTTTGCCAAGGTCTTACCAAGCTCAGTATTCATTCGACTGCCAATTACGTGGTTGGTGGAGTTGGGAACTATGTCCGAAAACACAGGCACATAGTCTGGCAGTGGCTTCTGCTCCTTTTTCCTACCCTGGATAAACCAAACACTGTTAATGCTAAAGCTTTCACAATTACATTGACCACATGTTAAAAGTTTTTGCGATTACTAGTAATATCACTCTATTGTTCTTGATGAGAGATTGAGATTTTAGATATCTTTCTTACTGGATATACATGACAATGTTGCAGAAATACAGTGAAGATTTTTCCCCAGGGTTTTTCATGGGAGTAGGGTAACACAGACAAGGAATCATTTTCACCCATACTATGTAAAATCACAACTGAGTCAGAATTTAACTGCTCCAGAATGGTCATGATGTGAGAGGTTTTCGTTTGTTTTATTTTGAGTAAGTGACTTGGATTTTAGCCTGATGACATTATCCTATAAAGTTCTTTTTAGGAAGCTGGTTCTTCTAGCACTTCTCTTTCTATGTAATTGCTTATTACTGAAACAGATTGAATATACGCACATGTACTCTGTGGTGTGGGCAGCAGATGAATGTTATCATGAAGCATTTTCTAAAGGTTTTATCTTAAAGCATTTGACAAACTCTGCCACTTAAAATGTTAACCTTCTTTAAACTGATAGAAACCAGAAAAAGCCTGGCTTGCAGTTACACATTTGTTTGGAACTTACCAATTGGTCGTAGTCCTTTAGGAAGCTCCAGTTCTGGTACCTTGGAATAGAAGTGAAAAATGCAAATATATGTTTTCTGACATGAAATAAAGCAACTAATGCTGCTCACATTTGAAAATGTAATTAAGTGTTCCATTTCTTACTTACAGCCTGCCTCTTAAACCTGCAAACTCTTGGTAGTGACACCTATCCTTTCTATGATGAACTCCAGGAGTTTCTTTATCCCCATATTGAACCCCTTCTAAATTAGGAGTGTTTTTTTACCTGGACAGATGAAGGCCAGTAGAAAAAAGAGTTACTTCAAGACATATTTGCATCAAAGATCAGGGCTAGATGCTCTGAGCTGGTTAGCTGTATTTATGCATTTCTGAAGCTGAGCTTATAGACGTGGTGCTAAGGTTGGAAGCTGAGCAGCTGGGCAGTAGATGTAGCACTGTGTTAAACCATGTGGACCCGGTGGCCACTGGATTTTGTGCTGTGCACCCATGTCCAGTGCAGATATGCCCTAAGTGGAAATAAAAGGTAATTTATTATTGTGTTTATTATTATGTCTTTGTATATCTGTGCACGTAGTGGTCCCAAATTGGTTTATCTCACTGTGCCAGGCACTAACATATCAGTTTTGGGTGTTAGTACATGATGTTAATTATTGACAAATATATGGGTGTTTGCCTCTCCTCTACAGCCACGTTTCATTGCCAGGCTGTTAACATATAGCATCCTTTCCCATCCTCATCCCTGGGTCGGGGATGTGGAGCTGAAGGGCAGTTCTCCTTGGGCTGTAGTTCAGGAACCTGCTGAATCCTGCCACGGTGGCTTGTGGTACCAGTCCCTTACATGTCTGCCCGGCCTTTTACAAAAGTTTCCTGCCTTCATAGCTGACAAGGGCAAACAGGACGGGCATCAGCTGTACGATGTGTTAGCTTAAATACCCATGCAAGTGGGTTTGCACTAATATCCAGCGTTACGAGCCCCGTTGGGCAGGACTTTGCTGCCTTTGCTGTGGATGAGCCTGGCCTGCTGGGTCTGGGGCACAACTAGGACACAGTCCCGAAATTCTGCAATAGCCCTGGCTTTGAGTCCTGATTTCAGTCTTTCCACCAGGCAAAACCAAGTGGGATGGTAAATATGTCTGTGGGGATGTGAGAGCTATGATTTGTGCCTCCTCTAGAAGGCAGAGGAGGACAAGGGGTTTCTAGAAGGTTTCTTTTTCCTAAGCAGTCCTGAAAAAGGAACTGTTTCTTTTTCCTCCTTTTCCTTTTGTCTGCTTGGCTGGCGTGTAGCCACAACTGGAGGTGGTCTTAGCTTATTCTTCCAATAGGCACGTTCATGTTGGGTACTGATGTGTGAACATAAACACTTCCCAAGTTTATGTGAATCAAGAGATCTGAACCCATTCCTTCAGCTCTCTGCTGTGACTCAAAAGCTCAGACAAAGCTCAGCCCGTGCGTATGCAGTTCAGCCTGTGGATACACCGGCAGCAGTGGGATTTTCCTGCCTGCTTGTGGGACATGCTCACGAGATGTGCAGATTGGAAATGCAAAATAATTTTTTGGCAGAACACTCTGTCCAACTTAGACCTCAGCCATTTCCAAGAATGAGAGAAGAGGCGATAGTATCAGTGTGTCTGCAATAAATTAGAAAGGTTGGCACATTTATATCCTCGCTGTGGATATCTCTATAAAGCTAAGAGATACTGAGCATTCAGTTCTTTGCATTTGCATTTCAGCTTAAGCCCAGTGTGCCAGAAGGCTCTATATTAGCATGGATGTTGTCAAGCAAAGGGAAACAGACATGATGGAACCTTAGCAAGAAGGATGCTGTGGGCTCCCCCAAAGCCCAAGCCGGAGAAGACTTCCCCCTGCCAGCACAGGCTTTAGATCAGGCCCTAGCACGGCGAAGGGGCGCTGCTGCCTGGCCAAGATGAGCAGAAGTAAATTGCAACGAGCTACTCACCAGCTTTTCCTGCCTCGCCGTTCGGCCTCTACCAGCTCTCTCCAGATCCGATCCCCTTGCACGGGGCTCAGCTGCGGCACGGGCTGCGCTGGGCACTGCGCGTGGCCTCTCGGGGTGGCGGCGAGGCCGGCACGCGCTGCGTCCCCGCCACAAGACCCGCCGGGCACCTGTGACCTGGCCAGAGCAGCTCTCCTTAGTACAGAACTGCTTCCCATGCTGTCCATGTCGAGACCCAGTACGCCCTCAGCATTGCTGGATGTGCGCAAAGCTTGGCCCTCTCCTCCTTTCTTTTGTCCATCCAGCATTTCCCAGTGGTTTCTGCTGCTCCCTTGCCGAAGGCTGAAGGAATCTGCGCGAGGAGCGATCGCTACCCAAAACCATCGGGCTGCTGCAGTGGCCAGCAAACCTCTGCGGCTGGGGCCGCCCCATGTGCAAAGTGCCCCACACAGCAAAGCCTGGAGCGCTGCCACCATGCCAGGAGGCTTTGTTAACGCTCCTGCATCCCAAGCAAACCCCCTGAAAGCTGCTGCTTTCCCTGGTGTGTTTACTGTCTCCATTGGAAACAAGCCCGACCTGTGAATATTCCCCAGAAAGGGAGCAGACACCCGGCGGGGGCAGCTGCTGCGGCCCTGACCTCTGCTGGGGGCACAGCTTGTTTGCTTAGAACAAGGTACCTGAATTCAAATGTGTTTTGAAAGCTCCTTAATTTCACATTTTATTAAAGGAGCAGCCTGAGATCATCAAGAGCCCCTTTTTTAAGCACTTAGAGATATCTGGAAAGGACATTAAGCAACCAGGAGAAGTAGCTGTTGGGAAACTTCAAAGGGTTATTAGGACACAAAGCGAGAATTGTCAAAACAGTGGCCAAAATGTCAGTGTTTGTCTTTACACTCAGGCTGCCTGGCCTTTGTGGTATGAAGTCACTTCCTTCTTCAGTATTTCTGATCTCTCAGGAAGTCGGGCTATTTTAAATATAAATTTCCTCTTGAATTCCTAACTGACTTGTTTTCGAATAGTGTGGATTAGCTCCAGATGAATTCTAGCCTCTTGCCTCATCTTCCTGGTAAATGCCGGTGAACTCTAGTCTGATTTTGAAGGCTCTTTTGGCAAATTTGTTTGGAGTATTTAGAAATACATGCTGATTTGGCAAATAATTTCTTATCAAATAATTCTGAGTGAAACATTTCATGTAGACATTTTTGAACATGAATCAATTTTGACTTTCCAAATTGGAAACGCCGCCAATTTAAGAAGGGATAAGAAAACTCCTCCAAATTGAAACAAAATGTTTGGTTTTAGCTTGAATGAAGTTTTAGTCAGCTTTTGGTTTGTTTGCTTCTTTTTCTGAGATAATTAAAATTAACCAATGTTTTCCTTCCCTTCAGCCAAAAAAAATGAAAAAGAAACTGGTGTATTCCTATAGCACTGTAACAGACTGATGAAATGAGCTGTTTGCCAGCCTAATAGTTGACTCTAATCCTCCTGTGCAATTTGCTTATCCTTCTGCCCTGGTACCAGAGTCGTCTCCAAGGTGGAGCACACACATAGCTGGTTGCAGAAGGGGTTATATCGGCATCTGATGGCTTTACAAGGAAGCTGAGGCACGTTGGCGAAATCCAATGCATTAATCAATGCATGGAGGAGTTTAGACTCCTGATCAGCAATGGATCCGGATGGGAAGCGGGACACATTTGATCTACCAGCTGCAGACTTTGAGCTTTAAACAAATGAAAGATACAGCTCTACGTGCAGGGATTGTATGCTTCACTGTGTTCCAGCTGTTCCTCTGGAAATAACAGTTGGGAATAGGTTCATGACTCCTTAAATAAAGGAGTTTAGAAAAAATAATAAAAATGTTATTTTAAAGCATCTACAGTTGCAAAAAAACAGACCATAAAGAGCCAATATTTAAAAAAATATCCCATTATCCACTGGGAACAGAA
Organism: Nothocercus julius; assembly: GCA_013398735.1. Lineage (NCBI taxonomy): Eukaryota > Metazoa > Chordata > Aves > Tinamiformes > Tinamidae > Nothocercus > Nothocercus julius. The sequence continues at coordinate 387,476 of VZSV01000341.1, forward strand.
GTCATTAAGGGTGTGGTTATACACCATTAGAGCATATCAAGGTAAGTGAAAGGGTGAGGTTTCTGAGCACTGCTCTGGATTCCGTACTGGATACACCTGTGGCCCCTTTAGGCTATGTAATAGATTAGTAGGTCAGTAGAACTCCTACAGGTGTTATGCTGTTTCCCTTCATACTATTGTGTGCCAGATCAGGATTTTATTTGTCCTTTACAATGACCTGGCACATCAAAGCAGACAGCTCATTCTGTTTATGACTATCCCTTATTAGAACAGATTGCTGATTATTATGATATGATGCTATATGTATCTATGTAAACTGCTTATAGTATCTTTATTTTTTATGTTTGGGGGCATAAACTTTTTTTTCTGAGCATCACTGCGGGAGACTATTTTTGCTTAGGATTTTGCTTAAGGATTCGTTTATCTGACGAGCAGTGTCAGTGCCTGTCATTCTGAAGAACAGAGGTTATTGTATTGTTACTGCTAGACAAGTGATGATATCAACTACGAAGTCGTCTGTGAGAAATTATTTGCGAGTTACCTGCTCTCCTTGAAGGAAATAATGTTTAGGAAGCCTTTATACGGAAGAAAAATGTTCAGTTGTTTAGAAAACTCCTTTTTATTTGACCACAAGAGGGTATTGCAGTATAAATTATGCAAAGCATGAATTAATGTTTGATATTAATAGATGCTACCTTATTGATCCATAAATCATGTGCTTCTTAATAAAATCAGGTTATATATGTGAGTATTTGATATTCTAATCTGGAGACATTTTTGGAGGTGGCTTTCCTAAGAATTTAGCTTATGATAACAAGCATCTTGAAACCCAGGAATAGTAGATTTTTCTGGGAGACAGGTATTTCAGAAGCTTATTCCAAACTACATGAAAACTTATTGGAAATTGCCTGGTTAGATGCAAGAACACATCAGTTACAGAGGGGGAGTAACAAGGAGAAGCTGTACTATGAGCAGAGTTGCTGCTCTTCCTTCCAAACAGTTTTATTTTTGTTGTCATTGTTACTGACAATCTCCCAAATGGACTGGTATTCAGTAGTAGAAGGCTGGAGGCACCATGGGTGTCTCCTCAGAAATCTGCTACATGAGTGGACCCAAGTGATGGGCTTTGGGAAGGGAGCTCTGCACAGCTGGTCTACGAACATGTAGCTTGGTTTCAGGAGAAAGAACCATGAGTGTGGGGTGCTGCTGTCCGTCTTTGCTTGCCCTTGTTAGTGCCACTTCTTATTGTGCCAGCATGGCACACAGACCTGTTTTTGCACATTTTGTCCGTGTTCTTGTGTGGTATTTGCGAAATGCTGTCATATTTGGGAGATCACAGGCAGGAGATATGGGCTTCTTGAACTCTTGTGGCTACAAGCCTTAGCAACATGGAAAGTTGTGTTCATCACTAGCAGAGTCTTACAAATGTTTTCAGCTGGTAATATCAGTCTTGAAGGCTGGGTCTTATGAAGAAGTGTGGTATTGCAAGGGCAGCGAAGATTGTTATTATATAGTCAGAATTGTTGAAGTCACATCCTCACTGTGACAGGCAGCTCTTGTAATTGTGAGTGGGAACTTTGCTTTCTTCTGGTTATTCTCTGTGCTTCCTTGCACAGTTCACTAATGGTTCTAAGAGAATTAAGGTGCTCATGTACCTCTGAAAAGGCTCTGTTTCTTATTGGTTTAGTAACTAAGGCAGCAGTCTTGATCCTTGAAGTCTGGCATAGCCCTGCTTTCTGATCACTATATGCTGTAGATCCATTAACAATTAGTATGAACTTAAAGATCAGTTTATAGCAGCTGAGGAGAAGCTGCTTCACAAATACTAAAGAGAATCAGTTTTCTCAGTTACCTTGTGCACTGTTGCATTCACATGATTATGTAGTGTTGGCAATGATTATACTCCAGATATGCATCACAGCGTATTTTGATGTTCAAAATGCTTTCCAGTTTTAAGGGGATGAGGGGATGGGAAGATTTGCTCTATTGTCTGGCCACATCCTGTATTAGCTAACAGTGTATTTGTTCATCTACACTTTAATACATTCTTTCAATTAAAATCTTCTCACCATATTCGGGAAAGAGATTAACTTTCTTTTATGTTGATTACCAAAAATTATCTGCTGCATATAATGCAGAATTAGGCAGAGTTTTCCAATCTGTGTGTCTAAAATTTGTATCAAATTGCCTATCTGGGTACTTAGGTGAAAGAGACCTGTTTTTTTCAAAAGTTCTCAACATTTGCAAATTCTGTTTACTGAAGATTAGCTATTTTCTTGTAGCTTTTTACAGGTGAATTTCAGAGTCTAATATTGGAAAGCCTTGTATGAATACGTCAATCATAAGCTTTATGTGTTTTGCAGCAAAGGTTTTAGCATCCTCACTACAGATCACTATGAATGAAAGTTTCCTTCTTACTTGTATAATCAGATGTTGAATCACACTTTAGGGTGATGTTTGGCCAACTCTAGGAGTTAGGAAGAAAGGCAGGATAATCCCATAATTGTCTGTAGGCTTTTTGTGTAGAATCATAGAATCATAGAATGCTTAAGGTTGGAAGGGACCTCTAGAGATCATCTAGTCCAACCCCCCTGCACACACAGGGTCACTTACAGCATGTGGCTCAGGACTGCGTCCAAGCGGGTTTTGAAGATCTCCAGAGAAGGAGACTCCACAACCTCCCTGGGCAGCCTCTTCCAGGGCTCTGTCACCCT
>VZSV01000341.1:394123-404470 GCA_013398735.1 Nothocercus julius
CTCATGGTTAACTTGTTGTCAGCCAGGACTCCCAAATCCCTCTCCACTGACCTGCTTTCCAGCAGGTCAACCCCCATTCTCTACTGGTGTCAGGGGTTATTCCTCCCCAGGTGCAGGACCCTGCACTTCTCCTTGTAATACTTGATAGCACAGATACTTGAGAAATCCATGCAGGACCACTAGCTACACTGCAAATCTGCAAGAAATCTATGTTATTCTGTAACAGGGACAGGCAGGAACGCTCAGTCTCTGATAGCACAAGGTGACTGGTATGTGGGCAACTGAGTCAAGCCCCTTTGCATTGGGGCTTGCGCCCGTCCACCCGTGAGCTAGTTACTGTGTATGGTTCCAGTCCACCACCAAGAGGCACATAGCGATAGGTTATTCAACTGATCGGGTATTCGCATCTCCTGGATTCCCCTGGATGGGTAAATGGGAATGTGGGTCCTTGACAACCAATGTTTCACTCCACAGATCCACACTACCTGCTAATGGAGACACTGCTCATGTTTGCCATTAGCCGTTAAAGAAATGGAGATGCCTTGTACTCTTGAGCCCTACCTTAGTGGAATAAGTTTATTAACAAATGACTACCTTCTATTACATATTTTTTCTAGCACTGATTTGCTGTTTAAAAGGGGACTTATCCATGAATAAAAGGACGATGACTTCTGAAAGGAATGATTTAAATTTCCTGTCTTGTGTTGAAAGGAAATATATGAGTGTGTTTCTCTATTTGATATGGCTTTTCCTGATTCCTGCCATGCTTCTTTCATGACAGAGTTTTGTTTTTATACTTTGTTTGTATCTGATTATGGGAAGATTAAGGGCAGGTTTGGACTGTATTTTTTTTTTTTTGCAAGCCTGATTATAAGAACGACCTTATAGCAAGTCATTAGCATAAAATAAGAAGCAGAAACGTTCTTATACTTGTAGTTATAGTACGAGTTCATATTATATAAAAGTTTTGCCCATTAATGAGAATACTCGTTTTGGAACTATCCCGTACTATCTGTGTAGTTAAAATGATACAGAAATCTTGCAAAAGGCAATCTGAAAATGTACCCCAGGAGCGGGTCTGCTGGGTACTGTGTTCCTGAGCCTTCCATGGGTTGCTCTGAGCTGGAATATTCCCAGGTTGTTCTTGTAAATTCTGCCTAACTTGAGCTAAGAGGTAGTCATGAGCTTGACATAGGCAATTGGCATTTTGTGCCAAGAGCCAAGTTAGTGTGGCAATTGCTGCAGATTGCTAAGGCTGCATTGTATTTTTGCTCTTTGCCCATTCTCATTTGTCCAGGGTTTCATTAACTTCATATGTTGTGAATATTTACCTGGGGTGCATATTTTAACTTTCACAAGCCTATAATTTTGCTTGAGAATAGCAGAAAACAGTAACAATCAAAACAGACTTTGCAAACTGCTGCTTCATTTTAAAGCTTTGATCCCAAAACACAGATTAAAATACCTTTTTTAACCCCACAAAAGGAACAATTTAGCTTGCTTTACATACCTTGGTTTACTGTGAGTGTTCAAATTCACTTTCTTAGAATAAGGACTCCTCAGTGCCATGGTGTGTTAACAGCTGCTTTACTTTAAACTTTCTGTTTTATGGACTCCAGTATTGGCACTGTTGTTAGCTGGGAGAAGTAAATAGACTTTGAGCAAAAGATCACACCATAGCAACCCTCAGCTTCTGTTTACAGTTCAAATGAATGTCTGTGTCACTGAAATTTATGTTTTGTGAAATTTGCTAAACCAGTACACTGATTGGTTTAATAACAAAGGGATTAATACAGATAAGTTGAAAACAAATTTAGTCTCAATATTTGAATGATGAATCATTTTTTTTTTAAAGCTGTCAGTAAATAATACATCAGAACCACTCAATGGGCAAGGAGTATTCTCTGTCTTATTTATCACAGTAGAAAGTGCGTGACAGCTTTGAGGGAGAGAGTTGTTCAAGTACTCAGCGGAATATGAGTTCTTCCCAGTAAAATCAATATTAAAACTCCATTTGCTTAGTGGGAGCAACTCTGTGTATTTTGAAAGCTCTAGCCAAGTGGTTTATAATTTCCTCACCTTTTGGTCAAAATTGTAGCTCTTCTTACTCTAGAAAATCTCCTATTGACTGAGCAGGGAATTTTGCTTGAGAAAAGGCAGTGGAATAAGTTATGTGCTGAAAGTCCTAGCTGCAAAGGAATCTTATGCCTTTAAAGGGAATGCCAGAAAAGGGCATTTTTTTTTCTCTTCTGAAATGGATGCTAAGACAGAGTTGCTAACTATATATATATATATTTAAAACATGCAAACGGGAAAGCTTTTTATTCCCAAAAGGAGCCATTCCTTGGAGATCCGACTCATACAGGTTAGTCCTTCAGCTGACTTTTCTTTATACTTGGCCAGGTGCATAAACCACAGTCAGTGGAATGCATGGAATAAGTCTGAGCTAGAGTCACCATTTTGGAAGATTTTATATCTGATGAGGGCCTCAGTGTTTTCTGGCACAGGGAATGGCTGGAGAAGTTGATTAGAAGGTGGCACAGTGTTAGGGATATCGTGATGTACTTCTGATTTTATTCCTGCTTATGTTTGTGCATACTGCGGGATAATTAATGTTTTCATTTAAACACATACATGGCTGGCTTATGGCATGGCTTCAAAGTATATCATGGGGCAAGTGAAGTGTGCCATTAAGTCCACTGCTACCAGGCTGTCCTGCTTGTGAACTGGGTTTGCTATTCCCAAAACGACTGTTTCAGCCTACAAAGTTATTTTGCAAGGCTGGTCAGTATTCTTAAGCAGTGTGCCAAATGTAGTGATGCAGCATTGGATTTTAAAAATAACAGCAAAGTAACAAATGTAACATCTCTGGTCCTGAAATGAACTTTAGAAATGTACGTTAGAAGATATTATTTTAGCTCTTTTGTCTTAGGATAGGGCTGGGCAGTGGCTGGGGCAGCCCCGTGCAGGGCAGGGGCCACCAAGTGTAAGATATTGCTGATTGCCTGCAAAAATGAGTCCTGGAATCCATCACGCATCCAGAGCTGTGCCTCTTCTCTCCAGCTGCCTTGCACTGTGTAAAGATCACCAACCTGAGGGAAAAGTCAAACATTTATTAGCAGTCACTGCTATAGGAACCGCTAGTTCTGTAACAATGTGCCCGCTACGGAGGCACAGCTGCAGCAGATCCATGCTACAAGGTGACTTTCCAACCAAGCTTTCAGTTAGTCTTCATTATTTTAGGCCAAAACCCAACTTTGTTCCAAGCAATCCAGCATATTTCACTTTTACTGCATATTTTTTTTTGTTAACACCAGAAATAAAGATGCACAAATGCTCAGCCATTGTGTTTTACTATACGGATTTATCCACCATTTGAATCTGTTATCTTTTGCCCTGCACATGGGGTCCCTGCTAGTCTGAGTTCTGGCTGTAACTTTCTGGATAAAGTCACTATCAGCCATCTCTGTTTCTCACCAACAGGAAAAAAAAGGCAGCATTGAAGGAGATAAATGAAAGGCATCATGTCTACTAAGCCATGCCTGATTGTGTTAAGATAAGAAGGCTGTAAAACCACTATAACTGAATATTTCTGAAGACACAGGAGAATACAGCAGTCAGCTATACTTGGAGAAAAGCAATCTAATATTCATCACCAGAATCAACAGAGCAATCCTGCTAATACCTATAGTTCTAATTTCTGCCACCAGGCAAGAAAAAGGAAAAAAAAATAGAACATCCTGAAGACATTTGAAGTGCTCTCTGCTAAAAGTAAAAAGCGAGTTGGATTCATAAAGTATACCTAACCAATAGCCAGTTGCTTATTCAATGGTTACAAGATTTCTAGACAAAGGGAGCTGCTTTATTAAAATCTGAATTCTGGATACTACATTTTGTTTACCTGCGGAACAGATTCATCTTCACCTGCAATTGAATGCTGTGATTAGAACAAAAAGTATACACAGGATGTAGTACAAAATATGACCCTCTTTCCCTGCAGCTCTTCAGGGGCCAAAATTAGCTTGTCCAAAACACAATTGTGCTGCATATGCTGAGTGTTTCCTTACTGATAATAGACATCCAAGAAATTTGGACAGGGCATCCTTCCAGAGGAGATAGAAATGATGACTGGCAACAAGGACAGGAGATAAAAATGGTTGTTTCCACCATTCGTACTGCTGCCTGTTCGTGCTCATCTTCCCATCCTGCAGAGAAGGTGAAGCAAGGTTGGGGCTAAACCTTTTTATTTAAGTTGTTCTTCCTATGGCTGCACTGTAACTTGTACAGAACAAGTTCTCAGAGTAGGGACAGGGAAGCCGTTGGCAGGCAGGATTGGAAAGTATTTTACAGCCACTCACGCAGGTGTCACCTGCATCCGGATTGGCAAGGCTGTGACCTAGAGGGATATATTGACCCCATCAATCCCCTGCTGCTGCTGGGCTGCAGAGACCTTGCGGAAGAAAACTGTCGGCTACCTCCATGGAAATACCAAGAAAGGCGCGTTGCAAAGCAGTACCGCAATTCCTGACTCCCAGAGTCTGTGTTTGGTCATGGATGGAACTGGTTTTGGCACTGGGCTGGAAAAAGGCGCTGAAGATTTTGACAAGAGATTTTCAGTAGCCCAAGCTGTTAATTGGTGCGCTTCCCATCATTTCCCATTCCACAGAGACATGCTCACTTTCAGAGGATCTTTATCTTCTTTACAGATAATTTTTATCTTCATTTTGCTGTATGTGTTTTCTGCTTCAGCCAACCTAAAGTAATATTCCGAGGTAGGTAGCTAAAGTTCATCTCTTGATCCTGAGCCATTAGGCACAGCAAGATTTTTTCACTGCCCCAAGCAAAAGCATTTTCATGTTTGACATATTCTTAGGCCCACACAGAATCCTGCAAAGGAAATTTAAAGTTTAAAGGAAATTTAAAGTTATGCTATTTCTTTGAGCAGATACGTATTTATAGGTTTAGCAGCTGAACTGATTTTGATTCTAAATAAGTTCTTCCTGAGAAGCCCAACTTATCCTTCTGGAAAAGTACTGAATGATCCTGAGGCAAAGCAGGGACTGTGTCATGTTATCTACTCTAGATGGTACTGGTGGTGATGTAGTAGTGGAAATCAGGGCCAAGAATTTTGAACCTTGACCTCTAATGCTGCAAGTTATGAATGCCAAAGGTCTCTGCTGCCCTTAGCAAAACTCCTGCAGAGTGACATTGCTCCAGGCAGTGATTTCCCTTATGGTAATTCACTGTGCCTTGCTGTGAACAGAAGCAAAAACAGTAATAAAAAGCACCAAGTATTTTTTTCATGTGGAGATTTGTATTCTTCTAAGGGCCTCATCTCAGGAGGATCCCTTCTCACCATGTAATTCCCAGAATTACATGTTTGTAATCGTGCGACCAGTGGAACTCAAAGCACAGAGAATCAAATGCATCCACACACATAGGGTTGTCAAAGTACCACACACAGGCTGTTCAAAGTGCAAAGCTAAAAAAAAAAGATGCTGGCCCACCTCCTTTTCCTTGGTTCACCCAAAGTAGTCTATGTCAGCTGCTCTAGAAATGTTAAAGTTCAGTGGTCCTCTAGTGTGGTGAGGACCCTAGCAAAAGACAGAATGAAATCTCTCTAGGAACACTGCATGATTTATAAGCCCACTTTTTCTTAGTTTTGAATAATCTAGGATTATTGCTGCCAGACAAACTAAATTAGTCCTGTCATATGCTCTCAGAGACAGGCAATGGCAAAACCAACTCTCTCTTTTTTTCTGTGTTTGTTTCTATTTTTTCAGGGCTTTCCAAGCTGTGGAAATGATGAAACACTTAAAACTGTGTGAGAGAAAAGGTTGTATAGGATTATACTAAATAGTTTTCTGGGGAGAAGCATGCAATTATATATTCTGTGCTGTCAGCACATGGAGCGTGATGGGACTATAGTTATTTGCTCTGGTTGCCAGAGAAACCAGGCAAAGAAAACTCAAAGTGCTCCTGTCCTTTTTGAGCTTCTTAAACTCTCACAGTCAGCGTCGGATATTGTTATTATTTGCTCTTCTTTGAACTGATGCCACACATACCACTGTCAGAACCAGATGGTTCACCACTGTAGAAATCAAGACTTAAAACTGGAGGCGGGGAGAGGGGAAAGCTGTGGGAAAGCTTGAACATTAAATCAAATCAGTCAGATATCTGAATTATTTGCTTTTTATTTACTTTGAAAGTCTTATTTATGCAGATAGAAATGAGGGAAAAAAAGCTTCCTACTCCTTCTCTTCCTCCTCCTCCTTCCTGTCTGAGTCCCATAGGGCATGAGGGTCTCTGCAGAGGAGCAGGGTGATGGTGATACGAGATGTGGAGGTGAGAAACTGCCTACACGCCGCTTTGGAAATCTTTGCATGCCCTCATTCTGCAAGAGAAGCAGCAATCAAAATTTATGCAGGGAAGTGAGTTTAAAGCAAGTCCCAGTGCTTAGCAGCCTCTGGTGAAAATTGTGAGGCAACAACTCAAACAAAAGTACAAGAGCTGGGTTTGTTGTGTGCATGTGTTTGTCTAGCCTTTATAAAACTAATGCAAGATTTCCTTCTTTTCTCCCCATTTTTGGAAGAATTTTCTTGAGTAGATTTAATAATGTGTGAAGAAAAAATGATAACATGGCCCTCCCTGATTGGCAGCCTGCAGCTAACTTGTAATGAGGTTTTCTTAATAACATTTCCATGTTCTCTCTCCAAGTGAGGGGATGTACAAGCTGGAAGTTAAGTACAAGTATTACAGCCCTATTTTTAAATGTCCTCATGCAGAGTAGCAGTTGGGCTGTCAAGTGACTCTGGTGTTTGGAAATGATGTCTGGCAGCTCTCTGCAAGTGTGAGAGCAACTGTCCTCCCGAGCAGGGGAAATAGTCCTCCGAGTAATGGTTACCTGAATAACCCAGCTTTGCTTCTAGGAGACGTTTCTTGGGACTTTTTAATTGCTGGAGATGTGATGAAACTAAATCAGGAACCCTTTTTTATGTATGTGTTTAGAAGAACAAAAACCATTTTTGATGGTGTTATCTTACGATAAGCAGATAAAATGTGGTGGCCAACACTGGCCGATCACCCTGCTGTAAAAATAGATAAAATATAATGGGATATTAAAGAACATTTCAAAAAGTCTTACAAAATTGAAGGAAAGACTAAAGGTACTGTGGTGGCTTTCAAATCTCAGCACTGGCTGCTAGACCTGAGAGACACATAGGGTGGTGCAAATGATTTTCAAATGTTTCCAGCTTTTCTTTTCCCCATGTTGTTTTAAGTCTCTTCAAAGGGCTGTTCCTCCTCTTTTCCTGAGCATGCAGAAACAAGGAATTACAGACTTCCTGAAAACCAGCTTGCACATAATGTAACATATCAAGCAAATCATCAGCTACGAGACTGAGAGCAGTGGCAGGTGATTTTGGATGTTAAATGGTAAGGTCAATCATTAAAAGCAGTTATTAGGCTATATAAAATATATTTTATACCCTTTTTCTATTCTTTTATCTTTGGTATGCAAAGCGTTTCTTGGTTGAAGCAGACTGTCTCATCAGTCAGCAGTGCTGTTTGTAATTTGGTGTTGTGTGTTCTGCCTGTAATTGGTAGCAGCATCATAATTGTGGGAATAACACAAAAAGTAAATTGTTAGGCAGTTATCATCGTATTTCCTTGAACTTTTATGCTGATGTTTTATTTATGGCTTAGTTATGAATTTACATAAACATGACTTTTTCAAATGAAAGCTTTATTCAAACAGCCTCCTTCCCTCCTGCATTTTGTGCCTTTTTTTTTTTTTAATTTTTTTGACAGGCTGTACATAACGTTGGCCCTATTTTGTGTTTGGATGAGTGGTGAAATTAAAAATTAAAATTCACTCCAATTTCCGTATAATCTGTCTGCTTGACAAAGCATTAAGGATTTTTTTTCTAAATGTCATGTTTATTCACTGTATATAATTGAACGCATACATGCTCTATGAATGCATTTGGACATATGCATTAGGCATGAACACTCCCCTAGTGCACGAAGAACGTTGAAACGAGTCAGTTTCTGACTCTAAAAGCAAAGGCAATTCCAGAATCAAGACAGTCCTTATTTCCATCTCCCTTTGCGGGGTATGAAGCCCTGAGTTTTGGATCAATGACCAGTTTCTATAGTAGGGAATGTCTGCAGATTTGGGCTCCTATGAGGAGGACACTTAGCAATAAACCTCACAAGCCAATTCTGGTGCGAGAAGAGGAAGAGCTGCTCGAATAGGCCCTTAAAGGCATTTTGTTGAGTTTACATCTTTGCATAAGTGATCCTACATGCATAAGTCTTTGGTAGGCACTGTTGTCCCTATGATTTATTAGGAGTCATTTATTCAGGACATACATAATTTAATATGAATAATAGTAATAATTTGAGTAGTGGTAAGCAGCTTGCTTTCTCTGTATTGAGCTAGGTAAATGAGACGTCTTCAGTTTTGTAGTATCACAAAAGATTCCATCTTGAGCTCTTGTACTTAGAAATAAATACCCTGCATACAAGAGAAAATCAACCCTCTAACCAGGTAATACAAAAAGAAAGCACGTTTGATTTGTAGTTGTCGCTTAAGAATACGAATGCACTTTGAATGTGCTGCCCTGTTTCCAGTACTCAATGGAAGAACATTTCTGGGCTTCTTGGGTTAAAAGCACTCACTAAAAATATGTGGGGCTCCTCTAGATATAAGAGTCACTGTAACTTCTTCTTAAAGCCATTCTGTTGAAGTGCTATTGGCAAGAAAGGTTTTACCAGACTATTTTGTGCAGTATTTTGAGCGGATGGCAGATGTACAGTCTTACCAGCACAGAAGAGCTAAAAAGAGCAGGACCACCACAGCTCCCAGTGGAGATTCATTGCCTGGTCCCAAAGACTCTTGCTTCTTATGGGTGGACAGTCATTTTGGTTCTGAGTTTCATAACCTACCCACATCGTCTAGGCTGGTAGTACGGACCAGTTCCCTGATATCAAGGCAATTCCTGCTGTAAAATTTTAACTTTCTACTGCAAAGCATTGTAGAAGAAAACAAACCAACCAACAAAAAATGGGAAGGAGAAGGAAGTTCTACTCTTCCATAAATCAATTTTTTGATTTGAAAATTGCTGAACTGTTTTGGTAGAAAATTAAAAAGAATCAGTTTGAAGTACATATATGGTGAGGAAATTTCAGGCCAAATGCTTAAAAGTTGTAATCACAGAGAAACTAGTGTTTACAGTGGGAAGGTGAAGACATCCTGACCCCAGGCAGTACAGCCAGTCCTTCCTGTTCCTCATTCTCTTTGTAAGGAATTTTTGAAGATTACTTTCAGATGTGATTGCCTTTGCAGAAAATTGTACAATTTATAGTTACCTGCATGGAAAAATCAGTTCTGCATGTGCAAATTCTCATCTTTTCATGAATATACACTTGTTGCACTTGGGTGCAACAAATGGTGCTTGAATTGCCTCTGCCCAGTTTGGGCAGGCCGAGCCTCCTGGGCTGCACAGAGACGCAAGGGGGCACCTCCTTCTTGAGCTTCTGAGCTGTGTGTGCAGCTTTTCCACACAGACTTTCAAAAATCTGAATGCATTTTGAAAATTTCCATGGACTTGAGAGTTTGTCATTGACGCTAACTACAAATATACTTAAAATCAGCCCTCTCCTCACCAGGCAATTTCTTAATAATGTGCTACGGATTTGTTCTTTTCTTTTTTTAGATATATTTTTTCTTTTTTTGAATGAAAGCAATTCAGATTCTCACTATTTTCAGTGCACGGGCCTTTTGGAAAGCCTCCCCAGTTAAGTTTGTGCCACCCTTTTCTTTGGTGTTTGGTGGCCAGCAGAGGGTACCCTAAAGCTGCGCATCCTGTTAAAACTGAATGCAGGAATGCACAAGCTATGGAATAATGTTTTCTTTATAATTTCCAGCTGTGCAGATTTTTAGTTTCATACTGTGTTGTGGAGGTGTTGTAAGCGGGCTTTCTAATGAATCAGAAAATTTAAAAGTTATTTATCAGTGCCATAAATATTCACTAATTCCCCAAAATACCGAAAAGCATGCATTTTATGCCGCAAAGATTTTCTGCGAGGAAGCACATGGACATGAAACCAAAGGACGTAGCTCTGCTGTCATTCATGAAAACCCCCAACAACCAAGGCAATAAATGAGGTATGAAAATAGTAGTTTTCAAATAGTCTTGAAGTACTGGGGACTGACCTTCTGGAGAGCAGCACTGCAGAGAGGGACCTGGGCGTCATGGTGGATGACAAGTTGACCATGAGGCAGCAGTGCCCTCGTGGCCAAGAAGGCCAATGGGATCCTGGGGTGTATTAGGAGGAGCGTCT
>VZSV01000036.1:0-13059 GCA_013398735.1 Nothocercus julius
AAGAATATACTTCAACCTTTACACCAACCAAAAATGACACACTTTTCTGTCTAAAATTTTTTTAATGCTAAGAATTTTTTTCAGAGATAAAGCTCCCTCAAGGAATGCCAACATTCAGATTTGGTCCAGGCAGGCTTTCTGCAATAACAAATAGCACTACAAAGATCATATATGGTTCACTGCCTGCAATTGCTCCTTATTGTGGCTACACAAGTGGCATGCCTACTCTACAGGACTGCATCAATGTCAACCAAGCAAGTACTCTTTCACATGCATTATGGATAAGATGTAAAGTTGTTAATTTACTAGAGTACTGGAGGGGGGAAAAGAAATGATAAAAGAATATTTCAGAATATCTTAAGCTAATGAAACTGCAGAAAACTCCTGGAGAGAGAAAGTTTAAAAGCCATAGCAAGAAAATTAAGATATATGATACATGAAGGAAATTGCCCTTAACTTTTAATATATAAGCCTTTACCTTTTGATGGTCTAGGTAGATGTTAGTTTAGCAAACTAGTTAAGCTTTAACAGAGAACAGGTGACACTGAGTAACTATCAGCACAGCTGACTGAACCAAAGGTGCCTTTTAAATGCAGATTGCCCCTTTTGAAACAAGAAGTTAAGTTTCTTCCTCTCTCTCATCTAAAGCATATGTTTTAGGGCAGTAATGTACATTACTGGCTATTTATTCAGAATTATTCAGTTATATTTCAAAAACTGTAGATTCTTTCCTACCCATTCAACAGGTATGTCCTACAAAAGTTTCTAGAAATAACTATCAGTCAATGAAAATCTCTTTCCATCTACTCATTGTGAACAAAATGCTTGAAACATGGTGATCTATAGGGCTGCCACATACATCTACATTTTTATATAGTAAATCAGCCTACTAAAAAGATCTCAAGCAAGCTAGAAAACTAAGAAAACCCTCAAGGTATCCTTGGTATTGAATATATGAAGACTGAGTATGTTCATCCATACTAGCAGCCCACTTCGAGAGGAAGTTGCATTTCTTCAAAGGCATTTTAGACAACAAAAGATGACCAATCTTACTGCAAAATTATCCACAGGCAGTAAGGTATCTAGAAAATTACAATTCTAGAAAGCCTTTAAAAACTCCTGAAGTATAAACATTTAAGAATGGAAACTAAATAGGGGAAAATAGAGGAAGACAATACGGATTAATGCAAGAGAGAAGGAGCATGGAGCAACTTGCCAGGCTTTCCAGATAAAACTACCTTATCTGATGACTTGGTCAACTCTAGTTTTTACTTGCTTGTGTTACAAACCACATGGAATTGAAATAATCTGCCACTGTAGCCTTGAGAAGAACAGATAATGAGCAAGTTACACACTGCTTTTGTCTTCCTCAAACTTCACAATAAAAAAACTATTTATATGAGATTAACTTAAAAGAGAAGATTTTAACATTAGCAGATACAGCAGGAAAAAAAGAAGTTATTACCCTGGATGTATGACTTATTTTCTTTCTTCACAGAGACTGGTAACCTTTACAACAATCACTCCTCTAATAAAAGAGAGTACAAACTCTACTACTACTTATTCTTATCTCAGCTAATGTTCTCACTGGACTACCTGACATCATACATACGTGAACTATACTGATGTTCACATCTCCATACATAAAACTTCACCTTGCAGCCAGAACTAGCATATTCTGCAAATTAATGGCAGCTCAAGAGCCCTGAGCTCAAAACAATTAATGTTAAATGAAATGTCACAACATTTCATATTAGCATTAACATATAAAACAGTTTTGAATTACTGAAGCAAAAGAAAAAATTAAATATAAAACAACAACACAAATGGCTAAGCTATTACATTAGTCAGTAGCTATCTGAAGAACACATACAGATCAAATCTGTACTATGAAAATTAGACTAAAAAAGGGTTTGTTCCCAAAATAAAGATAACACTCATTAAGTACAAAGCATTCATTGACAAATGAGTCAAAATGCTCTATGCATTAACAAAAATCTTTGCTCAAAAGGAACTTGCATGACATACAAAATAGTATGAGCTGCAACTGATTAATGCCTGCACAAACTACACAGAAACCCGAAGTCAGATCACACAGGGGAAAAAAGTGACAGGGCCTGGAGTCAAGGCTTTAATGCTCATAATTAAGCAAAGGTAAATACTTGATTGGATGGAGGTGAGGAAGAAGCTGTATGAAACAGTGTCCATCTAAAACTGTATTCTTGGTTAAAGGGTAAACATAGCAAAGAGAATGTCAAAATCTATACAGGAATTAAGACCTGCACAACCATATCACTCAATACTGAGGCCATTTTCTTATTTTGCCAAGTCAGTCATACTCTACTAGCACCAAAGATTAAAATTATAAACCCAATTATAACTAAGCTGTCCAGTCCTTCTACCTATGCCTAACTAGGATAGCCTACTGCTTAAGAAATATAAGCACTTACATTTTAAATTCAGGTATTTTTTGAATCTGAAACTCTGATTCCCATAGCTATTCTATGCAGACACTACTTTCCAAATAGCACTGGTTTAGTTTCATAGGCACCTCTTAAGCTTTCACTGGGCATGTGAAAATGGATCAGTAATATGCCACACTTCAGAGCAGTGCAAAACCTCTCTTCTTTTTTGAAAGATATATGTCTGTATGGTCTTCCATTTTATGATATTTATCCTCCAAAGTAAGGAGTTAAGTGACTGGAGGAAAAAGGTAGACTTTGTATAACAGTAGCATTCTATACAGCAGTAAAATACACCTTTCAAAAAAGCACCCTCACTCTTGAGAATAAGATTAGCATTTTGGAAAGGGGTGGGTAGTCCTTGATACCTCAAAAGAATTATTAATGACCTACTCATCTGCTAATCTCTTATGGATCAAAATACTGTTTGGTAGAGACTGAAGCTCTTTATCCTAGATAAAGGTTACCTAGGGTTTTCCACAGTGCACAAATACTGCCAGTCTAGTTTCAGACTGTGTCAGAAATCTACCACCACAGTTTGTACTCACAACAGTACACATGGTAATTCAAGACTGGTTGGACTTTATAAGAAAATAAAGACTTCAGGAGTCCAAGAACTAAATGTTAAGAGCAGCACTAGAGCTGGAAAACATGTGGTTGATCTTTAGGATTAGTAGTGGTTTACACGCAAAGATGTAATTAGAAGAGTTTGCGATGACTGTAGGAAGGAACCAGCCTCATGACTGGGGTGTGTGTGTGTGTGTGTGTGTGTGGGGGGGGGTCAATGAACAGTCCACTGGGGTAAAGTGCTGTACACTGAATGACTGGGAGATAGCTCAATTGCAGCCTGTTCACATGCCCAGCAAGTCAATTTAGAACTAGCAGTGCATGAAGTTAAAGATCTAATACAGACCATAATTGGGATCCACACCAGCTCTAGATTTTATATCCTTAACTGTAACTGCTAGATAAAAACTTGCTGAAAGAAACTGATTTTTTCAGACATCATGTTAAGCACATGCTATGGAAATACCTGAAATAAATTATGTCTGCTGGAAAAAAGCCACATGTAATTGATATTTATTTTATAATCAATCCTCTTATCCAGCTTTATAAACAGCTTACGGCAGCTTTTCAACTAAGAGAACCCGGAAAATTCTGCAGAACCTATATTTCTCATCAATATTCTATATAAAATGGGTGAACTGTAATTCACTAAATTTCACCAACTCTATTCCTAATAGAGGAAAGACTTGAGTAAGTTTAATATGCTGACATAAACGACAAACATTCAAGGCAAGAGATATTTTATTCATCGCTTCGGAGAGGCTAAGACTTAATTTCTTGAGAAAATCTGAATTTGATGGAAAAGAAAAATTGTATTAGCTGATAAGAAGAGCAAATTCCAAGCAAGTTTTTTTTCCTCGTAAATAAGTATTAAGAATACCCTAAGCGCTGACGTATATTCATTATGTGTTTGAGAACCATGCAAGTTTCCAAAAGGAGCTCACTTAAGTGATATTTGATGTGTTTGTCCTTCCCATACCTTTAAGAAATTGGGAGAGGAGGAGAAGGAATCACCACTTCTGCTTTTCTTACAGGAACTGATGCTAGAAAAGCCTAAGTAATTTCATTCAGCTTAGAGGAAGCTAAAAAAAGACAGAGAAATCAAGTTTCATGTTCATACCTTAAGCCTTGCACTATTGTTCTTCAATAGATACTCCTTTGCCTTTTAGAAAAGGCCACAAAACTAACCTTTTCAACATAACTGTCCAGCTTACCTAGTGACATTTCAACTATCATCAGTTATATTACTTCTGTAGTTGAAATTGCTTCGACATGCAGTATAAAAAACACTTTCCTCCTCAGTTATTGCTTATTCAAGTTCTTGGGTGCTACTTCACCCCAAATGACTGAATGTTATTATTAGCATGGAGTCCACAGTGTTACACTTCTTGTTCAGTTCTTGAACATGATACACTGAAAAGGATATTGTTCTTTTGTATTGCACAAATCCAACACATACAACTAATACTTAATTTCTGAAAAGTTAAGAATTATTCAAAAAGGTAGGCCTTGTGGCAACACACCTCCTGATGATGAGAATAAGACTCATATTCCCTGTAACACAAAAAGTGATGCAAGCACAATGCTTTGCCAAACAGTTTTCGTTTAGTTAAAAGGCCAATTTATTTTAAGTCAAGGAAATCACTTTCTCCTTTCTTGTTATCCCTGTAACAAGCCAGAATAAATTAAAACTGAAACTATATAACACTCTTGGATTTGCACTTGAAGTCTGGTTTCACTGGTAGGTGATGCATGAAGAGCACAGAAGAAAAAGAAATAGTGAAGGAGACTGATTTCTTCCTTCCTTCCTCTCTATTACCTTCAGGATGTGCCCAACCCATGACCAGGAAGAATCCTTATTTCTAGTCAAGCCCCATCTTACATTTATTTTACAAGCACCACACTACTAATACACACTATAAACTTAGGTTGAATGTAAAGCACGTACTCTATTCAAGCTAGTTCATTTCTCTAACAGAAATTAACAGTTAACAGTCTAGAAGGACACCTTATTTAAACCATCCATTAGTTGTTTTTTCTTCTTTACTGAATTGAAGAAACACTAGTGCACCTGAAAAATTGATAAGGCAAAACAAAAGTCAAGATAAGCACTTTAATTCCATTACTGTTTTAAACTCAGGAAGTCAGATGACAGCAATATAATACTTCTTTTGAAGTAAGATAAAATCAGTTACTAACAATGACGTAACTTGTAACTATTTCAAAATAAGCTTACCTTCAACCTACTAATTTCCAAGCAGTCCAAGTTAGAAATGATCTTGCCAAAACTGGCAAGATCAGGCTATAAAGAATAGCCAGGAAATAAAAACAGCAGGAAAAACTTCAATTTTGATAAGAAATATAAACCTAAAAATTCAGATTCTTTGGCAGTGATAGCAAACCCTTCTCATGTCAACCACCAACATCCCCTGAATGCACCTCATACCTCTAAACACCACTAGGCCATAAACTGTCCGTAAACTGCCTGCTGCTCCCAAGCTGGCATGAACTAACTGCAACTGCACTGACTCCAGCATGTATTCTAGAATAAAGAGGACAAAAGAGAAGCTATGGATTTTGTTTGCTTTTTTGTTACAGGTCCATAAGGTAACACCATAAATGTATAGCATACCATTTCAGACAAAATATAATTGCTTTATGGGCATCTAAGCACAAGACAATGTGCAATTGTAATGAAGTCTGGTGTTCCCACAGAATAGGGCTGTGGTTCACAAATCAAGTCATTTCACTGTAAGTGAGACTAAAAGGACTGGAAAGCATCTAACTGGATTTTAAAAATACTGTATTTTCAAAAATCGCTCCCAAACATTCTTGCAGTGATTCCACTGCAAGATTTAGTTATTTTTAATTAAAATAACAGAAGCATTTCTCATTCTGATCTGGTTTCCCCCCTTAGAGTTCTCTCTGATAATACAGTGACTTTTAGCCCTCGATCTGTAGCTCCAGGTGGCCCCATGAACAATTGTTGAAGTCTTTGAATGATGATTAAAAGATAACTTATATGTATTTTTAGGCTTGAGAACAATCTTTTTTTTTTTTTTTTTAAGAGAAATCCATAATGTATGTGGAAAAACATCAGCCAGTTTACTCATGGACTTTTGATGAACAATAAACTTCAGTTGTATCAATAAACCTATGGTAAGTCTTATTCTTTTGGATTTAGGCTTGAATGGAGTTTGAACTCCATCACCCTCTAAAAAAGGACACTAGCCATACTCTTCTTTGAGAGATTAAAATGCTTGAATGATTAATCTACAATTTCATAACCAATGTCTTCAAAAGGAAAAATAAAAAGAGTTTATCCTGTTAACAGAAAAACAAAAGCACTACAGGAAGCTAGTACTGTCTGGTTTATACGAACATTAATGTTTATTAAACAAAATGCACTTGGCTTATCTAAATAACATTTTGTAATTGCCAATGTAGCACTAAAGCAACTGAAAACTGGTTTACAGTCTCTACTATTGGGCTTCCAGGCTGTTAGCAAAATATCACAAATTTCAAATCTAAATGTTATTTTCAAACACATTTCAGTTTGCCCTTGGTGAACCATATTTTCTAACCATGTTTGCTGTGTTGACTGAAACAGCAGTTATCTAACAGTGTAATTTCCAGGAAATAAAGCAAATTGATTGAAATTCCTTCTCTCCCAACTCTATTTAGGAAAATAAAGTTTGCAAGATCACAGTGCAACTGTGTGTGTCTACCAGCCAGGCTTCCCATCACAAATCCTTTAATCAGTAAATTTCAAGCACAGGTAATAGTGAGGTGCAAGTCTCAGACATACCAGTTTTGGTTACTCCACCATCTCCTCCTTTATTTTTCAAACTAAAAGTGAAAAAAAAAAAAGAAACTCTAAGGATAAATTTGTTACTTTATGAAGACCAAGAACAGCTGCTTTCACATATTCTCACAGATACAGGAACTAACAAAGCAAAATCCTTACTTTGACCATCAAAACACTCCAAGGCTTGATTCTCTTCAGTCATGTTAACTGAAAGGGTCAGCAAAACCAATAGGTTAACTTGTTACTGACTTCAGCAGCCTTCAGATCAGAACTGAAGCCTTGGAAGTTCCCTCTTGTCCTACTCATCTGAAAACTAGAAATGTAATTACAGGAAATAAAAGCAAAGACAAACATATTTTTTATTTCTCAAATATAATGCCTGTTTATAATATTGACAGCAACACAATATCAAAACATATCAGAGAAAATTTTACCATATGTATGGATTGCCTAAGCAAGAGATGAGGACATTATCTCCTGTGTACATGAAGAGCTTTTTATATCTGTTCTATCACAGAGCTGAAGCAAGCAGTTGGCAGCCACAGTCAACCTGCACAGCAACAATATAAACAGATGGAGACAGAAGGCCTTTCAAAGCTGACAAACATAAGCACCACCACTTTTAACAGCGATCAAAATTATATTTACTCATGAGGTAGTTATCAGAATCTATTCAATATTTTCTGACTTTTGAAGCACAATCATTAACATTTAAAAGGCTCAGGAAAAGTGCCTAACAGTCTTAAATTCTGGTGGATTTGTTCCAACTGGTGAAAAGTTCTTCAAGTTCTTCCTTTTCATGAGAATATTAATAAGTTCTGTTAAATTGAAGAAAAAGCGCTTTATCATCCTAATGCCAGAATTCTGTTATAAGAATAGTACTTTCCTTCAGAAGTTCTGGACAAATACAAAAAAGCTGATGAATAAACAATAAATTTCAACTTCATTTTGCCTAACTGCAGGGTTTTCTTTTTTGGAATTAATACTTTAAATTTAGAAAACAAGCCTCTCACTTTAGACTAGCATTTTATAAAGAATGTTTCTACTATGTTGAACTTACTAGGTTCCTACTTCACTTGCACAATACAACTTGCCCTGTTTACAGAGCTGTGTAGGCAAAAAAAAAGGTACTATTTACATAGGAACAAAAGCTGCTGAAGCCACAGCTGAAGCAAATTAACAAGGCAAGAAAAATTAAGGGATTCACAGGTCTGTACAAGAATTTTAAACTGTTGGCTACCTCTTAGCCCCCAAGTAGATATGTCTAAATGTTGATGCCATATGCTGCAAATTGAATGCCTTCTCACCAGCTTTAGTCTCTAGCTGGTAGCAAAGAGGCAGCTGAATGGAAGATTTCCAGCAAAGTATTTGTTTGTAATAGTGCCTCTCCTAAGTCAGATGCTACCTGCAATGGCAGCTCTTGCAAACCTGTATAGCTGCACAGCTGCAGCACATTTCCATCCCTGTTAAGACCTATAGGAATACATCAAAGAAATGCAGCACTTAGGTTCAGATCTAAATGACAGAGTATCATAGCTTACTCACAAACCCAAAATGAAAATGAGGAGATCGCTTTCATCATTTGTTACATTTTCTTGAAACTGTGGCAAAGCTACCTTACAAAAATCTGTACACTTAAAAAATGCTTTTTTCACAAGCATTCACAGATTAGACAACTCAGAGAAAGTTTTTCTTGGCCATAGATGGAAGTAAAGCCTCAACTCTTAGCTATTGAGCTACACAATAGAAGTTTCTGTGCATACCTAGTCTAACTACTACACAACACCCTGCTTCCAGTTGGGAAACAAACTGGGACATCCTTATTCCTCACATTCCAATATTATCTCATATTTAGGTGTTCAATATACTAATACACTCATTAATGCCTTTGAGGGCTTTCCTCACTCAAGGATAAAAAACTATTTACATTGATTATTTTGGTAACTCAGGAATAGATTAGTGGTGTGCAGCCAAAGGAACAAGGTTCTGTGTCTCTCATCAGTATAAGACTGACAAGAAAATAATTAAGTTTTAATGAGCAGCCAATCAAAGGCTAAATTTTGACTCAAAACTGTTTGAAATGGAAACTAGTGAATATATGAAAACTCACAAATACAAAAAATTCAAGGAATATCACATATGCATGATGACAGGTCAGAAACATCTTCACGCTTAAATACATTTTACTGCGTATACTACAGCAGTATCAGAAAGATTGAAACAATGCAACTTATTTCAAATGTTCACTTACCTGGAACTACTTTACTATACTATTTTATTATATGGAACATTAGTATTAATTTAGGTTTTGGTTATGATATAATTGATATTCAATGAACTACCAAAAAATATAGTAGATTAGAATTGTAAGAAATAAATTGCAGGGGACCTCCCTGCAATATTAATATCAGAATATGAAATAAGACATCGGCAGTGATCTTCTTGCACACTTAGAGGATTAGATATGAGAAAATGAAATCCTGGAACTCACAGGATTAACAGTGTACATGGGATCCAGCTGTGCCACTGTGACAACCAGTAAACAACTTTTCCTCCTACTTAACAGAGAAACTCCATGTTTGCTCCAGATCATTTAAATCTGTCTGTTCTATCATGTTGCAGAGGATAAGTACTTATAGATAATAAATATTAAAGAAAAATGTTAGGAAGTGGTGGACTTATTTGATTAAATGCTCAATATATTAAGTACAAACATACAGTAGACATTCACTTTCTGTACCTATTTGGAACATCTAAGATGGTACTTGATTCAGAAGAAGAAAGGCAGACAACTGCATTTTAATCTTGTTTTTTTTTTTTTGAAGTATCTCAAAAATTAAACTGCAAATCTGCTTCCAAAGGATTCCAAAGGGTTTTATAAACAATACACAAAATTATCTCTATTACCCTGTCTACAACATAGTTGTCCACAGTATAATTTGCATTCATTTCACACACTGGTGCTTTGTATCAAACTTCCTATTCCAGTTGAAAGAGGTCTGCATATGACATACATCACAAGGGCCACATGAGCATGTATAAAGTAGTGCTACGTAACACTCAAGTGCAAAAAGAAAGCAGGTAACTTTTTCCAAATTCTAATGTAATTTAGAAAGGTAAAATGTAATTACTCATACAGGGAATTCCATGGGGAACAAGAAATTAGCTTCAATTTGTTCGACACATTCTGAATCATCCCACTAGGCTATAATCTCAGTTTTACATCTCTCCACACTATTTCAGGACTCACCAGGAAAACAATGTTTTCATATGTAAATGAAGTCAATATTTGGATTTTATCTGATGATTGGTATTTTTAAGAGAAGGCTAAGAACTGCTAAATGCTTCAAGCATATGTATGGCTGACAGCTTTGAAAAGAAGCTTGCTAACTGTAATCCCATTTGCAGAACATTTCAAATATATTTCTGCTCCCAGAAGAAAACATTGATGTTTCCTACAACAAAAAGGAATTACAGTTCTCTGGCCACTGTAGCTTTCTTCCTGAACATCTTGCCTGATGAAATCAGCTCAAACTTTGAATTGGAGGCAATCCAAGGGTCACGTTGTATTCAGAGGGGCTTGGCTAGACAAGGAGTAGAGTTCTTCAGAGCTTCATTTGGATCCCTGTTTTGCTGCTTCCTGGCACTCTCAACTACTATGGTAAGCTAGTAAGGAAACTGGAATGAAAACAGGAAACAGCTAGCCTAGGTCTCAGAAAATTCAGAAAGTACACCTAGGAACATTTCAGCCAAACTAAAACTTTGATAGAGAATGCTATGCTGAACCTAACTGACCTTAACTTCAGTACAAAGTATTTTCTCCAATTAATGACATGGCTATCACAAACTTCATTAGGCACAGAAAAGAAAAATCATTATGGCCATTTAGGTGTATTCAAACAGCTTACACTTTGCTTTAGTGTCAGAATATTATCTGTCCAGAGAGCTAGTGGAGTCTCCATCCTTGGAGTTATTCAAAAGCCATCTGGAGATAGTTCTGCACAATAAAGTTAGGCACACCTGCTCAAGCAGGAGAGCTGGACAAGCTCCAAAAGACCCTTCCAAGTTCAACTGTTCTGTGATTCTGCCATAGATCAGATTTGTTTTCCAATAACATTTGAGATAAAATTTGACATATAACAAACTTGACCCTGTGTTTTATTAAGTTGACAACAAATTCATAGATTTCTTCAGCTAGGTCCAATATACAACAGTATGTGTTTATGTATCAAAAAATACAATCAGCAGAAATTATATATGATTTAAGTGAAGCCTAACAAGGGAATTAAATCACCTTGTTGATGAGTCTGCATGACGCTTCAGATCTTCCACAGACTTTTTTTTAATAATCACCTATACCACTGGGTTAAACATGACCTTGCCACAAAATCTATGCATTGCACAAAAGGTTCCTACCACGCATGTACTAATTTAATCTATACAATTAAGTCTCAGCTGTCATCATCAGATAAAGTGATGATGGCTTATAAGACCACTACCTGAAAGTTAGGGAAACTTTTGATTGTGAAGAAAAAATTAAAAGCTACCTTTGAAAGCATCCAAGAGAATTTTTACTGATGCTTCTTCAAGATGAATCATTCATTAACAACCCACATTCTAGATAAGAACAAAAAAAATGCAGTTACCTTTCATTATAGTAATTACTGCTCTCATATCTGTAAGATTTCATTTAAAAGCATCCACATCTTAAATTCCTCACAGCTGAGCAAAGGATAGAAGCTGAGGATGTTAACCTTTTCACTTCAATCTAAGCCTTGAGCTACCTGGTTAACAGTCATTTGTCATTCAACCTTTGCAAGCATCTGTGAAATTGTATTCTAAATAACCTAGAGGAACAAGTGAAAATGCTAACCATAAAGGATTGATTATCTTTTACCACCTCCTTTCCAAAACTTGACAAAAGTTAAGAATTTTGCTGTATTTGTAAAAGTTGTACTTTAGCTCCTGAGAGCCACACAGGTGACAACAATCAAACCACAGCTCTCAAAACTAGCCCAGCCATTGAGAATACCTCAGATCTGTAACTGAAAGTTAACATTTCAGCAGAATTTATCTTACAGTCATAGAATAAATATAAGTAAGTTTGTCTCTGAATACTTTTGGTGAACATCTAAATAACAGCCAGGCCTAAGAATAAGCTTATTTCTTACTTTCGCCTCCCCCCTCCTCTTTCACTATGAAGCACCATGGCTCTCC
The DNA here is from genome assembly GCA_013398735.1 of Nothocercus julius. Taxonomy (NCBI): domain Eukaryota; kingdom Metazoa; phylum Chordata; class Aves; order Tinamiformes; family Tinamidae; genus Nothocercus; species Nothocercus julius. Next base: position 12,055 of record VZSV01000036.1, read on the forward strand.
AGACCACAGTTACAATTCATGCTCATTACAGATTATTACAGAGTCATTAACGGTCATTAAGACAAAATTATTAGACATCTTAAAAATACAGGAACATCAAAAAACACAGAAGGCCAAGATGAAATTTAAAAATCAAGTGCCTAGAAATATTTCATATTAGAAGACTCTGTGTTTAAGCTTTTTATTGATAAACACCTGCTAAAGGTATCCTTCGTTTCTACACCCTGCAACAAAGCCCTTGGATGTTCACAGTGGTTGGAAAGTCTCCCAGAGATTAAACAAGCTTCTGGCAAGTTCCCTAACCCAAGGGCTCTGTTTTTTCATATGAATAATTGGGGAGGAAAAACAAACAAACAAAAAGTCATTTCTCAGTGAGCAACCCATCCCTAAAAGAAAGAAATTCTTTGAAAAAAGAAAAATCAACATATTGTATTTTCTATAGCTGAAAAGTGTAACTTCCCTCACAAAGCTTGCAGAGTTTAGCATCAGTAGTTAATGCTAAGAGTCATATTAAGAGTTAACACTGCTTACAAATCTGACTTGCATTTAAATTAGCTCCTTGCTACAGATGAAGGCTGAATAAAAGGCACTAGCAACCTATTAGCCGAGTCAGCAAAAAAGCAGCTGTGTCAGCAGGTGATAAATGTGCTAACTTGAAGCCTCGGTCACCTTGCCAGGCCAATCAGCTAAATCCACTCAGATAACCTACATTTTCCTCACATACTCCCTTCAGAAGGGGACTTTCACAGACCCTCTCCCTTTTATTTCTCCGGAGCAGAAATAAAACGCCTTTGGCACGGCGGGGGCGCTACTCGCACCTGTACTCACGCTGCGAGACGCTGCATTTTACAAAGCGGCGAAGGGGCAGGCGGCCGCCGCGGCCGAGCCGGTGCTGCGAGGGAGGCAACAAGGAGGCAGGCGCCGAGCGCTAAGGACTCCGCAGGGCTCCCAGCGCCCCGCGGGTCCGCGCGCGTTGCGGACACCGTTAAGGACCGTTAACGGCCG
>VZSV01000036.1:14084-40453 GCA_013398735.1 Nothocercus julius
GGCCGAGCAGGGCCGAAGGCTCCTCTCGCTCCGCAGCTCGGCCGCCTGGGAGGACGGGGTAGTGGCAGGGGCAGTCAGCTCGCCAGCCCGTCGAGCGCGCCAGAGGGACGGCGTCTCCTTGGGAAACTAATAGGGTGCCCGCGGGATACTCTGTTAGGCAGCGCTGCGTGGGAGACGCGGTCAGGGGTGTGTAGGTGTCATCCCCGTCCAGAGCTTTTTTCAGGAGGTTTTCTCTGGTCTAGAGCAGATCTGTTTTCATCCTGTGAAAACTGTGAGTGAAAACAGTTTTCTGTGCACTTTGTGTCGTATGGAGACCAATGACCCTTAGAGAGGAAAAGTTTTGGGGGTAAATATGTTTTTGACAGGCAGCCTAGGTGTTGAAAGTACTACGTGGGTCATATTACACAGGAACTTTCTCTTTCCGGCACAAATGGTTAGTCCTGCTGATGTGGTTTCCATCTCTACCAGGCTGTGTTGTGTAGCGGAGAGAACAAAAACAGTTCAAAACAACGTGGAGGTTTGCCCTTAAAATAACTCGTGGTGGTAGCCTGAAGCAGGAGTTTCCCAATCTCTAACTTAGTCATAGCTGCAGCCTGGTCTGCACGGAGCTAACTCTGCATGGAGCTCGCCAGCTGCTGCTGTAACTTCCTTGAAAATACTGGTAACTATTGAACTGCTTCTTGCGGTTGCTCAGGTCGAGTTGTTTTTTGCTGCTGCCTATAAAGTCCTTTTCTGTACGGTTGCTTTTACTCTTCAGAGCCACAGCTACATATTAAAATACAGCTCAACAGCAGATGCACTAACAAGATTATATCAAGCATTGAGAAACTGCTAATATTTCATGTCTCTATTCTTCAGAAATGGAAGACTTGAATTTCTACACATGAACATCAGTAACAACAAAAAGAAAAGTGGGTGATGGGATGCCTTCTGTTTTGTTAGTTATGTTCCTAAAGCCTTCAGAGAAATTCTTGATTTTTAGTAGCATTTCACATGCACATCTGTCTGTACTAAAACTCAAGAAAACACACTAAAACTTAGGGCAAATTATTACCAGTCCCTGTAGACTACAGTAGTCCAAGACTCTCCTCCATCTGATGGGCTCGAGGGTATTTTGCTTGCTTGCAACTAGGAGTCTAAAATATAATTTTTGAAACATAGAATGTAAGTAAATAATTTGACTCTGGGATGCAGTCTTCTCTGCATAGCATAGAATGGCCATGTTAGTGCTGAAAGTTTCCAGGCAGTTGGATATGTCAGCTGAAGAAATTAGACTTTGTCCTTTTCTTCCCGTGCAGTTTCTCTCCTGCCGCAGGGTTGGGGAAGGACCTGCAAATGCTATTTCCTTTTCCAATCTATTAAATTTAGTCCTCATTAATGGATTTCACCTTCTAAAGCTCTCTAGGAATTGGCCCATTATCAGATGACAGATCTGGCTTTGCCGTAAATTTAAATGGGACGTGATATGGTATGTGTTCAGTAAATAGCTGGAATGCTAGAAACCTGTTATGAAAAAATAAGGGAGGAAATGTCAGTAGAAAATAACTGCATAACCTGCAAAGAGAAAGGATGGTAAAGGTATTTCCACATTTGTGGTACATTTGATTCTTCCTGAATCCACCAGCTTGAGCTTTTGTCCAAAAGTGATTTTTAAACAAGAATCTTACTAGATTCCGCAGGAAAAAAAAAAAAAAGAACAATATATAATAATAGTTTTTTTTATAGTTTATAATATTTTGAAATGAGAAAACTTCCTGAAATGACCGTGCCAGACATTGTGTAGTCCAGAATCTGATGTAAGGAATTGCAGCAGCAAAGAGCACATGTTTACCTGTTAAAAGAAGGCCATAAGTTAACATTATAAGAAAGACTTTCAAAGCAATAGGTGGAACATGTGTCCTAGATCTATCCAGTGGCAGAATTATGAACTTGAACTTATTGAAAAGTAAAATATTTGATTAAGGTTCCCCACCTTATTATTAGAAATCATAAGGTGCTTATGATTTGCCCATACAAAATCTTTCTAAAGCTATGTACTAAGAAAAGAGATAACCTTTCATTCTGATAGGTAATAATGTACAAGTGGGTATGCTTGGTCATCTCCCACTGTTATAAGGAACATTCTACTTCAAACTCTTATCTCATGGGTATTTCGTAAGTCTTTAAAATTATGTCAATATAATCAAGCTTGATTTTACATCTTTAAGTGCAATTAAAGAAAAAGTGCTTGGTGTGTCCAGGTATTATTAATAAAAGATGAACCATGAGAGACACGGTTTAAACAGTATGAAGTACTGTTCTGTGTACTGATTAGGCAAAAGGCCAAAGTATGGTTTAATTATATGATTCAGAGAAATAAATGTTTTATAGGCTCTCAAGGTTGTCCTTTTTTTTTTTTCCTCATTTCTTGACATACATCTGTACTGAAATACTTTATTAGTACTTCTGTCTATGTTTTGGGTTGCAAGGCCATTTACAGATTTAGCCACTAACTAAGAATTTATACTGCAAAATAATTTTTTTAATTTAAATGCCATAAGCCTAAAGACAGCTCAGTTACTCTCAGAAACAGAGACCAAAGAAATACTTTAATATTTCTGAATGCTGAGCAATACCCCACTGTTTCTACTGTGTTTATAGCCTAACATGTTAACAGTAAGAATGTGTTTCCTTTCGTTATAGGTGACTCTAACATCACCTTCACTTTTCTCTGCCTGCTGATTCTCCCCTAGCGTAAGACCTTGATTCCTGTGTAGTAGTGAAGGACAAATCTGGACAGTGCCAGACTGTGAGGTTGATCTCTATGGAGCAACTTGTATGGGCATGTGAATGATACCTGCCAGTGGGAACGCACTTGACGTTGACTTTGTCTGTACCAAGTCTTCTGATGCTGTGAGTGAACAGAACTCAGCAGTGGGAATGTCAGCAAGGCTGGAAAATAAGAGTTCTGAGTGAAGAAGGGCTGTGTCCTAGTACACAAGTGGAAGGGCAGACCATGCGGGCTGGTCTGAATGAGGAGAGATTCAAAATTAGTCTTAAATTTTTGTGTAGGTCATGTTCCATACCTTGATGGGAAACTTGACTGTCATGTTTTACAAGTAAAGTACCCAAGTTTAAAAAGTAAATAATACCCTATTCCTAGCTATAATACCCTATTTTGAAAAATCTAATGTATAGTTAATATAAATAGGAAATTCTGCAGTGACTTAATCATCGCACTTTCTTCTCTTCCTCAAAACAGATTTAGAAACATAAGTCAACTTGATTGTGTTGAACACAGTTGTCACTACACAATAGTGCACATGATTCACTTCATTGGGTGAAGAGAAGTGCTTTTCAGGAAAACTGGCACTAAGTACTGAAACATGCTTTGTTTTCAGCTTATAACTTCAGTCTTTTTCATATCATTGAAAGAAACCAGAAATAACAGTTCTGTCTGTCTTGCACCATTTCTCTATTTCATTGTTTTAGAAAAGAATCTTTAACTATTTTGAGGGTTGCAAACCAATGCAACTCAAGGAAGTGGTGACTCTATGTCTGTGCTTTAGGAATCTTTATGAAGTGGTCCTGAACATATCCATTTAACTGCTACATCCTGCACTGTACTGGCTGCAGCACCCAAGTCCATTTTCTGCAATTTAATTCTTTGGGAACTCAGTAATATGAAGTGTTTTATATTGGAAATCCTGAAGTTGCAAAGTTGCTTATGATCCAAACTGAGTAGAGTATTTATAATATTGGAGTGATGCTCGGTGAGCTGAAGTACTGTTGCTGGTCAGATCAGCCTTTCCCGGGCTTGTGTGGTGACACGTGGCCAGAACTAACAGGAAACCACAGCTGCTCTTATTCATGGCATTGACAGCTGTCTAAAGAATTAAAATACAGATATGTCACAGGAAATGAGATGTCTGGATACAGATGACTTGCTGAAAAGTACCCTGGAAGTTCCTATTAAACATTTAATCTTTGCAAATAATTCTATCAAGTTTTATAGAACATATAAAACTGGTTAAACTGCTTTTCTCATGAGGTCATTGCTGACAACTATTTTCATTAATAGGTCAGATTGAAAACAATCAATGTACAAACACAAATAAGTTTTTTGAGTCCGTAGCTGCCTAGTAGTATGGAAATGATTCCATGTTTCTTTGGCAGCATTTACTGCAGAGATAAAACTTTAAGAGTCTATCCATGTTAACTGACTGTCCGGTAGGTCTGGTATCAGTGAAGCCGAATTCATCAGAGTTGTAAAACAGCATAACCTTTACTTTATACTCACTCAAATTGCCTTAACTAAGTCTCAACTTCTTCCTCAGTTCAGAAATATTTTCAAACTATCCTTGCCAGTTCTAGAATAGATTCAGTTTGACTTTCATGTAAAAAGAAGTTTTGGCATTTTGGAAACCTTTGTCATACTTCACTTAAAACATCATGTTCCCTATCTGTATTTGAAGATGGGTGACTCTTAGTTAATTTACTCATTTGAGTTGGAGGTGAATGAATGTGATTTCCTGTATGGTGCTGTTCTGGCTTGCTACCAGACATAGCTATTTACTGTGAGGAGACTTTCCTGTGTTCTGGTTTTGGCTGTTTCTCTTCCGCCTACCAGGATTTCTTCTTCTCTTCTGACTTAACTGCGTGTTACTGAGCTTCGTACTAAACAAGGTGATATTAATTAATTGTACCCTTGCTTCACTTCCATTGCAGGGGTCTAAGGCTTGTACCAGCATCACATGCAGTCATCAGGGGCCTTTTTCATGCATATTACCTTGTTTAAAGCAGTATATACATATCACGATGCTAACTTTTCTGCAAAAGAAAAGACCTAATTGGCAAAAGTTGGAGTGGTACAACCCCATGGGTTGTCTTCACCTCAGTGGCACAGGTTGTTCCTCCTTGAAAATGGAGAAGCTAGCAGCAGTGCCATCAGGTACTGCCACTTCAAGAAAGTTGCGCTTATCCTGGGGTTGTGTTGGTGTCTTTGCTTTTCAGGTGATGCATGTGTGAAAGTCTGTAGCCCAGGGGTCTTGGAGGATAAGATACAGAACAGTATCTTGGGAGCCATACAGAATACAGAGCTATAACACAGACCATCTGTAACCTGAAATAAACCATGGAAACTGGTCTAACTTCCAAGGAATCAGCTTTTTAGATAAAGACTGGTAATTAGCACAACAGTAGTAACGTTCATAATATTATAGCTAAGGCTTTTGAGTGCCTGATTTTCACAGGTTTATATTTCCCTATGATAGCATGCCTAACTTTAGAAGTTTATAAGTGCAGTAGTAGATATATGTTTAAACTGCAGACTGTGGGGTAAGGGGAATAACAGGACAGGGAGTGGCATCCTATAGACTTTGTGGCTTTTCATAAATGAGTCACAATTCTCAGTGAAACATATATATATTTTTTTTTAACCTTTGATATTCTAGTAAGAGCCTGTTCCTTGCTTCTCTGGCTCTGAATCTTTTCACTCTCAGCTTATTCATAATCAGCTCTAGCCAACTTTGTCCTTGAGCTTAAATAGTTGTTTTCCCCTGCTACTGTTGGCTCCTTGTCTATTTATAGAGAGATGATACCTCTCTCAGCACTGGGCTTCCCAGATAAACACCAGTTTAGGAGGCTGAGGAGGGGAATCTCTTGCGTACTGGACCCCTCATTCTCTGGTCCTCCTAGCAGGTGTTCTTTCTGGCAGCTCTACATGAATTAGATTTTCTTGCTACAAAAGAAGCTATTAGGTACAGCTAGGAATTTGTGAGCTTCATGTCAGCACTACAGTGGCTTGTTTTTCTGGCTCCTATGGCATTTGGACCACAGAAGAAGAGACCAACTCATGTGTTATTCCCTTCTCTATACACCCACACACGGTATTAATATCTTTATCTCACTGTTTCAGTCCTTATTACTACAGTGTTCCTACTGCCTCTTAATGACTTACCTATTTTTTCTATGTGGGATTGAGGCAGTTTTATAGATGAGACATGCACTCTATCTTTACTTCCTAGTGATATTCACTAAGTGCATAAATTCACATAATAAGTGCTGGCCTGGTGCTATACAAAATCTGTCTTTTTAGCATTTAAAGCACAAGACCTTACTAATGTACCACATACTTGCTTTAACAGAGTTGCTTTTTAATCAGAATGGTGGGATATGTCCATAGGGGAGGCTCTTCCCTGTTCCAGGCAATACCTAGATAATGCTGTTTAAGAAGAAAGGCTTATTTTTATGTCTCCCCCTTGGCAGTTAGTGATTTGAATTTAAGAATGAGTAATTCTTGTTGCTAGTTAGTGTGCAGTTACTGTTTTTCCAGTGCTGGATTACGTGGTTCCCTTGCTTTGTTAGTTTTCCCTGCAATTTCTTAATCTTCAACAACTACAAGTTTGTCATGGTACTATTTACCAGTTGCATGGTACTATTTACCAGTTCCTTTTCAAATAATTAAATAAGGCTAAGCAGTTTCCTTGTAAGGAAGCTTGGAAGGACTACAGTGTTTTGGGGATTTTTAAAAAATACAGATGTCCTGAAAGAGCCTAAGTTTTCAAAGTTCTTTTCCTACTGAAATCCATCTAAATGAAAATGTTATACATGGATACAAACCTAACATTAGGGATCTAAGGTATTGCAATAAATATTGGAGACGATTTATGGATTTTGTTTGGGGATTTTACAGAGAGAGGTGAGGATAACACATATTCCATGTTAGCAAGAATCATGACCTGTAAAATGCCCAAATTAGTCTCAAAGCTCTAAAGATAATTATGACTAGAAGAAAATACTAAGTCTAAGCAGGACAAAACCTTGGTTAGGTAGGAGTAATTCAGCGTGAGATGCAAGGCTCAAAGTTGTGGTGCACTTGGAAGACATACCGAGATTGCCCAGACACTCGGGGCAGGAGCAGTAGCTTAGCAAGCCTCTTGATCTGAGCTGTCACCTTGGTAACTGCTTAGTTTTGAGATTCCTCTTCCAATACTTCACCCTCGCTGGTGATGAGAGCACATGTGGGTAGCTGCTCTCTATCATAGCTGAACTATGTCAGGAAACCTAACACCAACTTTCCTAAGTGCATTTATACAGATTTTTAGGCAAACTAGAAAGACAGTAATCACATTATCTATAAAAGCTGTGGTTCTGTATATCTTTTCTGTAAGCAGGCACACTGAAAACAGAACACAGTGGAACACAAAATCAGTGCAAAGTAAAATCTAGCATGTACAACTGGTTACCTTTTGCTTTGAAATAAAGATCTTCATTACATGCCTGTTAGTACAATCCTTAGTACAAATCTTAATCTACATCTCTACAAATTGCTGTTTAAAGTGGTATCTGACGTTGCAGTAAAACTCCGGTGAAGGATCTCGGTAGACACCAGTCATATCACAGAATCCAAACTACAATCTTATTGATCATGACTATTTTGACACTTATTTAAAAAAAAATGCTGTTCCAGTGCTTTGCTACCTCTGCTTGAAAATATTAAAATTAATCCATAGCATCTCTCTAAGAAATTAAGCTTAAATCATGAGCAAATTTTACTGTGGTGAAAACAACTATGGGGCTCAGCACAGAGATAACCAAGTGAGGTATAGTATCTCCAAAATATGGAATGCCACAAAACACAGCTTTCAAATTCAAGACACTAATGTGATGGTAAATTTTTCCCTCTATACTACCCAGTAATGAAACAGAATGTTTTCCTTAGGTAGAATTTTTGTTAGTTGCAAAAACAACCCACCGCGCAGCGCAGTGTTGGACTTCTTGGGGTGTGGCAAGGAAAAGGAATACTCATCCAGAAAAATGTTTTCCAGTGAAAAGTATTTTCCATGGCAGTGAGTCATGCAATAACTTGAGGCTTTCTTCAAACTATTTTGTCCAACTAGTTTGCTATAACAGTCACAAGTTTCAGAGACCCACTGTGTGGGATCTGTCAGGCTTATAAAATGCTAATCTTGTGGTGTAGCAGTGGTTTTCATTGCTTAAGTATGACATATCTTTTGGAGGAAAAAGAAAAAGGAACAAAAAAGCAAGGAAAACAGTACTGTATCTGTGAATGTGGTCCATTTTAGAATCAAGAGTGTATCTACTAAAATAGCTGTACAAAATGCATGGCAATACTCTCCCCATACCAAAGAAGGAATCTGTCAAACTAAATTTCAGTGATGTCCAAACATAATAGAAATTAAGTCTTTTATCCTTGTGCATCCTCCTGCAGGAAAGCACAGTGCTTTCGGATGCCTGGTTCTCATCAGCCTGCATAGCTTAGCACAAATACCTCCATTTAATAGGGCTGCAGAAGAAGCTAAATCTTACTCAAAACAAAAAAAAAAGGACAATTTCAGCTGCAAGCGTGAAAGTTGCTCCTACCCTGGTACATGCAGATGGGTGATTATAGGTGTCTCTGCTGAAAGCCTTTCAATACTGTGTTAATCTCAGAACATTTTGCCTAGTTCACCCAGTATAAAAGTGTAATATTTGTTGCAATAAAACATATAGTTGCCCTCAATAAAACTGGAAATGAAACTGAATTGCATGAGTGAAGCCTCTTGCTGCACTACTGCTTGTTCAGGTTTTCAGATTGGATCTTCTGCGTGGTGAATACGCAAAGAGGCCGCTCTTTTTTTGTATTCCGTTTCCCTGCTAAAACGGTGAACAGTGACTAACCCTACCTCTCAATGCACCTGCAGCTACCCATGTAGCAACAAAGAGCATTTTGGGTGCCCGGGGAGGAGCTGCAGGCACGAGCCCGGCAGAGCTGCTCTGCGTCGGGGCTTGGTGGGGCTGGAGCGGGCGTGCGGGCTGCGCAGGCACGCGCGGCCTCGCGGGGCCACCGTGCGCACGTGGCCTCTTGGGCCCTGCGGGCTTTGGTGCGGCCTCGCGGGGCCACCGGCCTGGCGACGAGGCCCCGGGCGCCGCCTGCGCAGGCAGCAGCCCCGTCCCCGGCAGGCCTGGCCGCGCGGTGGCCCTTCTTGCTCCAGGGCTGCCCCTCCGAGGGGAGCCGGCAGCTTCCCCGCCCGAGGAGGCAGGACCCGGACATGGGGAACACGATGCACATGGTGTCTCACACTGCACTGACGGGCCTTGGGGGGTTCTGCTTAAATCTCAATGTTTTTCCCTGCAAAAAGGTTCTTGGAGGCCTCAAGTTCAGGGCTTCCTCCGCACCTCATCGCTGCCCCAGGCAGGAACTAGTTAATGTGCATCTGGAGCCCACCCTGCCTCCCCTGCACGCTGCACATTTGCATTCTGCACTGAGCGGGCCTGCTGCTTTCTTCCCCTAATTGGACTCACATAAGAAAGCAGAGCTGGGCCCTCAGCTTTGCTTGAGCAGCGTTCAGTTCCCTTGACACCAGGACCGTGTCCAGAGCATTCAGGAATGGCTTTCACAGGGCAAGGCACTTCAGCTGGGATAATGTGAGCCTGCCTCTTTCCTCTCTAAGGACCCAAAAATGTGCCTCTCCACAGAATAGGAGTTTGTGGCGCCTTGTCCGAGTGTCTAAGGGACATTCTGTGCCCGCTACAAGCCACCACGCAGCTTGGCACGACCTGCAGCCTGTCTTTTCAGGGTTTAGGGAATAGAGGAGAGAATAAATTCTGCATAGCTCTGTTAGGGCTAATGATAAGATGATAATGATAAGACCAAGCTTGAGAGAAGCTCATGTAGAGCTGTTGCCTCGTGCATTTGTGAGATCTGTGTGGATCCTAAACTGCATGTTTAGGCCTCTGCAGGCCTGTATATATGTGCCCCGTGTCTAAAGCTTTCTACTTTGCAACTACCTCTAGAATATGAGTTTTAAAAATTTGTATTGGGTCTACTCACTGGACAGTTAGAAAACATTTCTTAAAAGAGTTTTAGGAGACAGCCAGGTGACCAGACCTGTCTACCTTTGCATTATCATTTCCAGTTGGTTCTGAGCTGCCTTGAAGGCCGCGGTCACCAGTTTTGAATCTGAGCCTCTATCAAACCCATCGGTACAGATCTGGATCATCTGTCAACGCACGCTTGCATCCTGCCCAACCAATCGAAGCAGGCAATGCGGCTGGTGCTGGGTTTTGTACAGGCTGCAGGATGGCTGGCTGGCTCACACCCTGCCTTGCTGCTAGAGTTAGTCTCTCAGAGAGTTCTGAGCACATTCGAACTCGCAGAATGGCGTGCTGCTCCGTGCCGGGCAGGCCCGGCCACGAGTCCGCGTGTGGTTGCGCTGGACCACGGCCAGGCGTGTTACAAAGCTTGCAGCTCTACAGAAGCTGGCATTGCCCTAGCAAAGGGATGTTGATTATGACCTCTACTGATAAGTTACATGTGGGAACACAGTTCATCTTGTATAAACAGTGAATGGAGTTCAAAGTTAAAGATCTCACAGTATGCTGATGGGCTTCATCAGTCTCTTTAAAAACAGGCAGCTATCCATCTGGCTCTTAGGGAACATGTTCTTTCGTTCCAGGGTGGAGTGCTACTGTTAATAGAAAATTGTTGAGGTCTTTAATTCCTGCTAAAGAAAAGATAACTATTTTAATAAGAGAACAGGGGATTGTTCTTAAAAAAAATTAAGGCAAATGGGTTGGTAAGTTAAAAACTTGCATGTCATAAATGAATGGCCTGGATGTAGCCTTCCCGATTTACAAATACATGAGAAGCTATTCAGCAAATTCCTTTTTTTCCCCGTGTGTCTTGCAGGTATTCGTTACAGTATGGATGTTAGCGTGGATGAAGTGAAAGCCTTGGCATCTCTAATGACATACAAATGTGCTGTGGTTGGTAAGTGGCTATTTGTCAGGCAAGAAGGCAATCTAGAATATCAGTCTGATGTAATTACTGATATAATTAACAGAAAAGCATTTGAAGGATTAAATTAGGTTTTAGACATTAATCTTTCACTAAAATTTGCATCAAGTGGATAAAAAACATACAGTGACAAATACAATTATTTATAGTCCCTCTGCTGTTACTGTAACTTCTTGGGCCCAAACAAAGCTGCATTTTCATTGGAAAATCCAAACTCTGCTAGTTACACACCTATAAAAGTACCGTTTCTAGAAGACAAATCCATGTATGGCAGACTTAGATTTGGAGGAGGTAATTTTAAGGGGAGGGGATAGAGACTGCAAAGTGTTGAGGCGGGGGTTATCCAGAGGGAGGAGAGGGATAAATTTCCTTTATGGGTTATAAAAAGGCATAATTCATATGTGGTTGCTTAATTACAGGGGAATTTGGAGAGCAACTAAACGTTATGTGCATGGAAACAAAACATGTGTACAGGGAAACTTCTTTTGTATAGAGAAACTTCACTTAAGACTTACAGTACAAAATAAACTGTAAAACATTGTTTTTACATATACTAAGTAGAAAAGCTTGAAGGATGCAAGATTTAAATCATGAACTTAAAGTTTTAAAGACAATTTTCAAGCTGCCCTTGAAAGATTTCCCCGTTTAAAAGGAACTCCCAGGCCATATTATAGCTTACTTTTGTGAAGCCCTGAGCGTGGCAAAACTAAATTCACTGCGAAAATCAAAGATAGTGATTCACACAAATTATTGATGTGTTCTGCCTTTATTGTTGAAAAAGTAAAATAATTTTCCTTTGCATTCTTGTAGATGTGCCATTTGGTGGGGCAAAGGCTGGTGTCAAGATCAATCCCAAGAACTACACAGTAAGCTTAATCATAGATAAAAATTCAGTTAACTGCAGTTCTGAAGCCAGCCAGTTTAAAAGCTCTTTTAAGGGTATTATTGGCAACTTAAAACTTCCTGCCACTTCTGCCTCTGTAGAGGCCAAATTAAGTTTCTGTGTGCAATGGGTAGGAAAAGTATTTTTAGAAATTGTTTTCTTCAATCATTTAGTTCCTTATTTCTCTATCTTAAGATCAGAAGACTTCATACCATTTGAAATCTATTCTTTTTCAAGTTGCTGTTATTAATAAGGGCTTAAATTAAACTACTCTCACAAAAAAGTTAATGTTTTTATTTATTACGACAAATAGTTTTGTGGTCCATTAAACCTCTATACGCCGTGTTCCAGTGTAAATAATAGCTAACTTGGGTTTATAAAAAGTTCCCTGCAAGCTTGCCTTCTTGCCCTAGTTAAAATAACTTGTATAGAAAGGAATGCTCGAATATATATAAGATATTCTAAGCTCAGAACCCATGTGTGGATTGGTGTGAAGTACTTCAGGGCTCTGTTGCTTATGTAACCTGCAGGGCAACTACTGCTGTTGCTGGATATGAATCTCTTAGGCTATGGGACTTGTTTGCTGGAGATCTCTGCTACAAGCACAGGTGTTTCTCTGTGCTGCATTCCTGATTTGTCGTGGATCAGAATGTGCAGAGAGGAAGTCTAATGTTTCCTTGTGCTCTGTGACTACCAACCGACTGCTTGGGAGTGGCATATCAGCTACAGAACTACATGAATCATCCATCCTTCTAAAAGAAAAAGGCAGCTTTTTCGCACTTGGGTATTATTTTTAGCAAATGTTAATAAGCACTAATGATTTCTTGTGATATTTATTGTATTTTCTTTATAGGATAATGAATTGGAAAAGATCACAAGAAGATTTACCATGGAGCTAGCAAAAAAAGGTTTCATTGGTATGTTGTGTACAATTTTAACAGTAAAATTTAGGAATCTGATTTATCATATGTTGACAATATCCACTAGAAAATGTCCTTAAAATAACTGCATTTTTTGGACCTGTAAATTATTTGGTACAACACTTCAAGCAAAGAGCCACAAAGAATAGGATCGTTGCAGCTTACTACATACTGAAAGGAATAAATCATAACCAAGTAAATCATGAATCATGACCAAGTTTGTTGCAGTTTTAATCTCCAATATGGAGCTGCTCACAGTTACTATTTTCCTGTGGTCTTAGTTCAGGCTTTTGTTTTGGCAGATATTTTGGTATTTTTTTGGCAGATACCAGAGAAAACAGGAAGGAAATGGAAGATCCACCCCAGAAAAAGTTTTGATGCTTCACCCATGGCAACCTGAGGCTACAGAGGAAGCTAAGCAAGAGGTCTAGGTGTCTGTTGTGACAGCACCTCAGCTTTTGTAGTGGCAGTAGGGATTTCATTCAAGTCTCAAACCCATGCTACATTCAAGCTAGTGTGTGACAGTCTGAAAGTTTTCTCTCAAATAAAACTGGATGTTATTAGCTGAGCTCCTAATTAAAGGGAGGATCTTTAGCTGTACAAGGTTCTTTTTCAAATGAAGGCATGAGGTAGGACATGTAGCTAGTCAAGTGTCTGCCATGAATTCCTGGTGTCTAACTGCCTTTAAGAATGTATATTAATTTATCTGCATTTTCTTGCTCTCAAGCCAGAGTGATTCTCATCTATATTACGCTTCTTTCAAAAGCACTTACTGATGTTACATGTAATTAGTGTAATAGTATGCACTATACTGCATACTAACTGCAACAATTTCTAGTTCAGCAATAGCTAAAATGGTTGGATGAAATTCACCTTCCGTTCTGGCTTTATGGTAGGGGCTATACAGCTTTCAAAACCTTTAAAATATTTAGAAGGCAACTTTGTAGAGGCAGACTTGGCTTTAAAGTCTTCCTGAGCAGAACCCTTTGACCTTAAATAGGTTGGATAAATACTTCTTTTAACTATCTAGTAAAAATAGACTAAATTTGCTGTAAGTACAACAGATGTGCAAGGGTTCTGTCAAAGATTTAGTTCATCAAGAAAGCTGTAATATACCTTCCTTGAAATGAGAGGTAAGTTAAAATGTATTTACTGTAAATCAGTGATTAGAACAGCCTGCTAAAATTTCTAAACAAACTTTTAAATTCAGAGAGGAAAAAGAAATTCATAGAAATGCATAAATATTCTAATAGAAAAACATTAAATGTATTTTATGTAGGATCATACCTGCATAATGTCCTTTCTATTCTAATAGCAGCCTTCATTCTTAACCATTCTGTGTTCATCAAAAAAGTAAAAATATGATTCAGATGCATTATCTTAATTTAACTTTTCATTGACAAGCTGACCTTCATTTTACTGCCTTGTGTATTGTACAATTGCCAACTGAATTGAATCCAAACAAAGCTGTTACTTGAGTAATCAACTGAGCATTAAATAAGAAAATTCTTTGCCAAGTCCAGCTCAGTTCTCAAGGGAACATTTGAAGATAACTGTTCATGTCTAAACCTTCAGAGCTGTTCTGCTGTTGCCAACAGGACCTGGTGTTGATGTGCCTGCTCCTGACATGAGCACAGGGGAGAGGGAGATGTCTTGGATTGCTGACACCTATGCCAGTACCATAGGACACTATGTAAGTTTGGGGCAGAGGCTAAGCTGTTGGGTGTTTTGCAATTAAAAGATACTTCATTCTCACTTTCTGCGGTCACTTCCAGCAGCTCCTCAGAAATACAGCGGGGTTTATTTCCTCCCCAATACCCCCCAGTAGCCTGGCATTATAACTGCTCAACACGTCTTTCCCTGGCTTGTCTGGTCAAGGCCTGCTTGGCTGTCTCCAGACAGTATTCTTCCTGGCAAAATACTTGTCCTGTGCTATTTGTTGCCCATACCAATCACGAAGAGGGTGGTGTGGGGTGTCCTAGATCTGAAATACAGTGAGATGTCCTCTGGGGGAAGAAAGAGGCTGTAGCAAACCGATTACTTGTGTTGAATAGCTTTTCTACAGAGCTGCCTGTTGGCCAGGGAAATCTAAAGCACTACTTGCTTTTGGGCATTCACACATTTAGATGCAAATCAGTCATTAAAAACGTTAAGCCTTACAAAAGTTAAAAAAAAATACTGCTAAGGAAACATTTTAGAGTGCAAAGGGACAACTTACCGCACAATGATAACTTAAGAAATTTAAGAAAACTACTTCCTCAAGGTATTAAGTTATAATACAGTAAGCATAGTCATTGCACTCAAATGCATCCTTCACTGGGATACTGCAGACTTGCTCTTCTAAGAGCGATACTGAAGGCTAACAACGTGCACACGGCTTTGTTAACAGTCCATTCACATACAGGAGTTCTGTAAGGCAGCTGCATTTTGGGGAGGTGGAAAACTAAACATTGATACAGGAAAAGATTTCTGATTCTTCCCACCTCATGATCTCATCTTGTACAGTCCTACAGATAAACACATTTCACAAAAAAACAAAACAAACAAAAAACTATCGGGGATTGAAAAATAGTAATAGTGATTAGGCTGCAATAGCTTCTTTTATTTCTAAGCTATCTCTGCAAGGCATTGTCTTAGTCTTGAATAACAAAAGCAGCTAAGAGAATCTAGCTATATTTTTTCTGAAAAGTGAATTAAAGAATTGGAACCATAAGGGAAGATGCTTCTTTTTGAAGAGCTTCTTGGTTGTAGATGGAAGAGATAATGGTAGCCCTAGCTGGACTCAGGAACTATTGTGAAAAACTATCAGGTGTAGAGAAGGAAGGCAAGAACTGTCAAGGCTGGATAGAGTGCAGTAATCTATCAAAACCAGTTTGCAGAGGAAGATGTTTCAGATAACTAGCTGGCAGAGACACCAAGAACAAAACTGAAGATAGTTGCCAAATATATAAAAGTGACAATGAGGGAGAACTGGAGAAGAAAACACCATTGAACAGAGGCTGAAACTAATGATAACCCAGAGAAAAGAGAGAAGCTGTATGAAGGACCCCGCTCAGCTGAGGGCGAGGATGACCCTTTGGGAAGGAACAGGCCTGAGGACTCGGCGTGACTATGTGCACATCTGACATGTACACATTTTATTTTTCAATTCACTCAAAAACATAAGTATGATCCCATTTGGGGCTCTGACATTTACCGTGGTCCGAATATGTGACTTAAGACCTGTCCTCAGCTCATGCTCTGTTCCTTGCCAAATGATGCAAGTCGTTAATGACTACCGTGTTAACTGTTCTGAAAAATCCAACTTATATTCCTGCATGACTGAATTATACATTGCTAAGGTGTTTGATTAAAATCATCCTTTCTACTGTACTTTCCAACACATTAGGCTGACTTGTAGGAGATACGAGGAGACTTTAATGCACACATTCCAGTGAGTGGTAGGAGGCTGCACTCATATTCGAATGCTTATAAATCACACTGCCTCCTTTGTGAATCAGGAAGGCTAAAATACAGTTTCAGTGCAAGTAACAGGATGAAAACCCGGCAATACTGCAGAGAACTGAGCCAAGCTGTTTCCAACTGACAACCTGGACCTTGTGGGCACACCCGAGGGACCACAAGGGCCGCCAGAGGGAGCAGCAACTCAATGAACAAAATATGGCCGCGTTGGGGAAACTGAGTCAGGAACTTTGTGCTGGAGCCCAGCATCCCTTTTATTGCTTTAAAGGGAGAGTTAGTAAAGGTTACAGTTACCTCACTGTTATTTTCAAGCAGTCAGTAGCTTTGCTTTCCACTACGGGTGTAATCACTGCCTGCCATGCTGCCTGTACTCGCTGTGAGCCTTCCCTCCCTCTCACCCAGCACGTCGCGCTCCGCGTGCCAGCATGGAAATGCCTTTGGCACAGGCAGTGGAGAGACGGGAGCCTCCCAGGGAAGGCGCTGCGGGTGGATCAGAAAGCCGTCCGGCTGCCGGCAGCTCCTTTCAGCGCGTCCCTTCCAAGCCCCCTGTCCCGCTGCGGCCGGGCGCCAAGGCACTGTTTGCACAGGCGGCCTCCCAGCGTGGGGGAGCATGGGAACCACTGGCCACAGAAGGTTGTTTCAAATTACTAGTTTCAACTGAAAAAAATCAACTCCAGCTTTAAGTTTGTTCCCAGCTAGCTGTGTAGAAAACAATTCTATTTGGCGGCAGATTTAGGATAGAAGCTGGATGCTATATATTTCTGAGTAAAAGTAGAAAATACTTGTCTAGCCTTTCCTAGATGTCCTTTGTACTGTAAATTTTTTAGATAAAACAGGATCCCTGTGTTGTGACAACAGGAAGGTGTTAGGCTTATGTTGTGTTTCTAAATAACTGACTTTGGTATAAAGGAACACTAACCACTATTAAAGATTATTAAAAGGCTTTAGCTGTGAACAATCCCAGGATGCATCAGAACCCTTTTAAGTATTAAAATGCCAAGAATGATGATAGAAATTATGACTTCTATAGCGGGTAATACTGAGCAGCACATCCCTCAAAACTTTCTGATTTGTCCAAGCTCTGCTCTTAGCTAACAGCACAACAGTAGTGTCACTAACCACAATTTCAAGTCAACTTGGATGCAACAACAACAAAAACAAACAGATGACATCTAATACTACCACTTTCCTGGCACCTGCTGAAATATTTTTTTCTTCTAAGAAGCTGTTCATACAACTTCAGGAAGGAAGTTGGCTTTGTAAACTAAATATATATAAACTGCAAGTTCTGACTTTGATAATACTTGGATCCCCATGTCTCTAAAGTGCACAAAACTTGTTCTAGCTGTCCTTTCTGCTGCTTCCCTAGCTCACAAATCTCTTGTTGCTTTCCAGGACATTAATGCACACGCATGCGTTACGGGTAAGCCCATCAGCCAAGGTGGGATCCATGGACGTATATCCGCAACTGGTCGTGGGGTCTTCCATGGAATTGAAAATTTCATCAATGAAGCGTCATACATGAGTATATTGGGAATGACTCCTGGCTTTGGGGATAAAACATTTGCTGTTCAGGTAACTTTTTTTTTTTTTTTTTTTTTTTTTTCTTCAACTGCAGGGAAAAAATGGTAAAGAAAATTCTGGTAGAGTTGCTTTTAGAATGGGCTTTAGCAATAAACCTTGTTAGAGTTTTACGGCTTTCAAGATTAACCTTTACTCTCAAACTTTAGAAATGCTTCTCAAACAAGAGAGGTGCCCTTTATTTTGGACTGTTTTATAAAAACTGAACTTTTGATTGCACGCTACAGGCACAAAGCCAAACCTCCAGTCTTTGTAAACATAGGTTGCAAAGACCAAAATGAGTTACTGCTACAGCAGTTCTTTAAACTAAGGCACTGCACACATTTTAATGAACTGTGGCACTGTTTTCGCCTGAACAAAATTTGCTGTACGTTTCTGTAATAAAATAAAACCAGAAAAGAGTGTAGGAATTGGGTAAGATGTTCCTGTTCCACCACAGAATAAACGGTTGTGAAAGCAGAAACTGATAGCGATACTGATAGTTGAATGGAGAGCCTGAGCAACTGCTTTGTTTGGAGTTGTCTTTCATATCAACTCAGTGGTTGTTAGAAATAGCAGAGTCCACAAGGCCCCGCGTGGGACCTCTGTGTTGTCCTGCAGCCGACTATGGGCTGAAACAAAGGTCCCTGTCCTGCCCGGAGGCGGCAGCTCTGCCCGCCATGGGCGTCTTTGTACTGACCGTGGGCCAACCCGCGGGCCCTAACGCAGAACACGAGACTGAAAAAACGGCCAGTAAAGTAGCAGCAGGTTCCTCTAGGAAAATGAGGATGTATTATTGCCTATAGACCTAGGGCATGCCAAACTGTTACATCAAAGTTTGCCTCTGATAGAGGAAAAAAAGGAATCAAAGAGATAACTGAAGTATTTGTGTTCCAGAGGGATATTGAGCTATTTTTTTTTTTCTGAGTAGAATCTTACTAAAAACTGATGGGGATCCTGGGACCATTTGGTCTGCCCTTTGTGCTCTTCTGCTTCCACAGTGTGGAATAATAGCCTGGAATGAGGTGTTCTACTCCCGTAGAGATGAAGAAAGTGCCAGTGAAATGCAAGATTATTTAAACTTAAATATAAGCTATCCATTTTCTATGGGATTGCTTCAGAAATGCATTAAAAATAGCACAGCTTCCTGATAGCTTGTTTGAATATGAAGAATTAATTACATCCTTACATAATGCTTTCTATTCGGGGTGGGGGTTTATCCTTGTAAGCCTTCCTTACCCAAACTAAGTGAGAATATTATTTTGCCTACAAACATGAATCACATCTTGAAATGGTTATATAGAAATTTATGGGCTCCTCTAGGATAGTGCCAGTCATAAAATAAATAAAGTTGCTATGAAAGCATCAAGACAGTGAACACTTCCTTCGTAGTTTTTCAGTATGAAAAGCTGAGCAAATACACGTTGCCTGCTATAGTGCACGATTTCTACAAAGTTATTATTTAGAGGAGAAGGTGACTTGTGCCATCTTTCCTATGCATATCATCTGATGCCCAGACCTTCCAATAGATAAAAAGCTGTTGAAAGCCCCAGCAGTAGTTGCCAATTTAGCTAAAGGGTTAACCGCTCTTCCCCACATCTTTCCTCCTTCAGGGGTTCGGTAACGTGGGCTTGCATTCTATGAGATACTTGCATCGCTTTGGAGCAAAATGTGTCGCTGTTGGAGAGTTCAATGGTTCTATCTGGAATCCGGATGGGATTGACCCAAAGGAACTAGAAGATTACAAATTGGTATGAAACTTAGCAGAGAAGAAACGTTTCCGAACACTTAGGATGACTGTAAACTAGAGTTAATTTGTAGTATTTAGATCATGCTGCAATTAGGAACTACCAAACGGCTCAGGAATGTTCTTTTTGCTTTCTCCTAATCACCAGTACGAACGCGGGCGGTCACCACTAGCTGACGTGTGGCTTTGGCAGCCAGCTTGCATCGTAACGTGGGGCAGTTTTTACCTTTTGACCTGCCTCTGTAAAAGGGCAAGGATTTGTATGTGCACAGGCTAATTATTTTGGTTTCAGAACCGGATTTGGTGCTTATTTTGCCTTTCTTCTGACTAAACTAGGAGGGATGTCTCAAGCACGCAGGCCAGGAAGCCCCTGAAGGATTCCTGCCTGACAATCATGACCATGTGTTAATGCGTCACTGTGTGCTCTGCCTGTTGGTTACCTACCGCCTGAGCGGTGCTGAAGAGATGACAGCCTGTCTGACAGATGCTAATATAGGATCTCTTCAGGAGCTTAATTGTCCTCTTTAAGAGTGCTTCTGTTCTTTTTTAACCTCCTTTCTCGAAAGAATTAAAAGATTCTCTCACTAGACGAAGGCCATCAATACTAAATTTTAAAACCGTACTTTTCAACCTTAGGCAAAGTAAGGTGTCCTGTGCTGGTGAGACTAGTGGGTCATTTCAGTTTTTTGAAAGCTATTGCATTTACCTCTTATTTTTAAGGAGTTGAGAGGGACTGTGTGTTTTTTATATGTCCGGGAGCAAACAACATCAGCATCTTTGTCCAGAGAGCAGTTATGCCTCAATTGTGGGAACTTAGATCAGTATCTGCACTTTGTGAGCTAGTTTTATTGCCTTTTCTGAGACAAGAATTATGTTGTGTGCTCTCTTACTAGTGCTGTTGTTTTTTACTCCCTTCTCTCCCTTTTAAGAAGGCTACAAGATGGGAGGGAAGTAAAACCAGTGCACACACTAAAAACACTGTGGTTTGTTTCCTTTGAACAGCAACATGGGACAATCATGGGCTACCCCAAAGCACAGCCACTGGAGGGCAGCATCTTGGAGATTGACTGTGACATTCTCATCCCTGCTGCCAGCGAGAAGCAGTTGACTAAGGCCAATGCTCACAAGGTCAAAGCAAAAGTAAGTTGGAGAAGTCAAATGCAAAGTGGAGAAAGGCTGCTTAAATGCAGCTATTCACTGATAAGTGTGGCTGCAAATGTACACCTGATTTAGCAGTTGCTCTGCTGTGATTCCTTTCAGATTATTGCTGAAGGTGCCAATGGGCCTACAACCCCTGAAGCTGACAAAATCTTCCTGGAGCGGAATATCATGGTTATCCCTGTAAGATTGGTTTGATCGTTGACTTTCGTTAAGAGTAGTGTTTCCATAAATCATAGCAAAATGTTATTTGTTGTTTTTTTTTTTTTAAAGGAGTACCTTTGATGTCTGTCTGGAAAATGAGTGAAAATTTTGCTTAAGATGGGTGATAATTACCTAAAGATCTCACTGCAACAGTAAATGCCCACTCAAAGATAACTATCCCATGAATGCTACATCTTCAGAAGGGAGAACAAGTATTTCTTAAATAAGTTCTGTAGTCTTCCCTTTTGAAGAAGTAGTTACTTGCCTAAATAATTCATTAAAAAGAGGAGAAAGGCAGAGTAAATACACCCACTATTTGTTTGTAAACATCATGTCTGCGAATGATGCTCTGGCTAACCCGTCTATCATAGATTGTTGGATTATGCGTTGTCCACAGTAATAATTTGGAAGAATAAGACCTGGGAGAAAGGGTGCCCCTGTCGAGTAAAATATATATATATGTATATATTATGTATATTTCAAGAGCAACTGCTCCTCTGGCCTTTACCAGTTGAGATGGCCTAAGGATGTCCTAGTTTTCTTGCTTGAAAACTTGTACTAAAATACCATAGTAAAACAAGCAAAATTGTACTGGCTTCTAAAGTCAAGTCCACTTTTAAGTGAACAGAAGTAATCCCTGGACTCCAGAAAAGCATAAATACTGTCACTCAGGAATAACGAGATTGACTACTGCAATTTAAACTAATATTTTGCACGTAATGTTTTTGCTTACTTTACCTAACTACAATGCAAGATATCACTGTTTCTGTGCAGGATCTCTACTTGAATGCTGGTGGTGTTACAGTATCCTATTTTGAGTGGCTGAAAAACTTGAACCACGTCAGTTATGGCCGCTTGACTTTTAAATATGAAAGGGATTCAAACTACCACTTGCTCAGTAAGTGCTCCCTTCTGTTTTCACTTGCTTTCTATTTGAACTAGTTAAGTGAACTGCAACTCACTTGATTTAAATTAAATGCATTCTTTTTCTGTTACCACTTTGTAATTCATAAATTGATTTTTTTTTTCAATTTTGTGAAAATACTGACTACAAACCCGCTTGTGGAATACTTTGTAATAAACCTCTTACATCTATATGCTTGGTATTTGAGGAGTATTCAGAGTTTTGAGTGATAAAATTGTTCTGCACATGCAATAATGGAGAATTTCTGTGAAAGTTAATGATATCACTGGTAGAGGCACTGCAGAAATGGGCTTATGGCCTACAGTTCCACTTAGGGCCACTGTGTGTCTACTGATGGTGTGCATGCAGAGAATAGGCTTCACGGAGAGGAGAAAAAAAAAAAACAGATTTTCTCTCCATTTTTAAGCTTGTGTAGAAAAAGGTAGTTACAGGGATAAGTAGCATGGATATGCAATACAATAGGAAATAATTTATGACTTCAACTATTTTGTCTGATGCTATCAAATTGGGAATGTTGGTCAAGCTTGCTGTCAGCTTTCTGGAGCTGCTAAGGTAGGATCAGTAAAAGCTACAGTCTGCTCACCATCTGATTTCATCCCAGAGCAGTATTACTGGAATATTGATACTGACATTGGAGGCGTTCACATATAAAGCTATAGAATTAACATCTTGCCTTTTTCTTAGAAAGCAAAGCATAAGATGATCTGCTGCCTTCCAGCAGCCTCCCCATGCCTGTAATCTGCATTTCATGCCTTTGAATACTGAAAGAGCAGGGGAGGATACCTATTTCAAACACGCTGGTTAACTTGCCTCTGCTTTTTCCATTTTCTAGTGTCTGTCCAGGAAAGCTTGGAAAGAAAATTTGGGAAGCATGGTGGAACTATTCCAGTGGTGCCTACAGCAGAATTTCAGGACAGGATATCAGTGAGTAGTTGCTGTGGTTTTTGGCTGTTCCTGTAGCTGTATGCTGGTGTTAAGACTGCAGTCTAAATCCCCCCTTTGAGCTGTTAGGGAGGGGTTTTGCCCCAAGGTGCTAGTGCAGTTGCCTGTATGGCCAAACAATTAAAGGAAAGGATCTTAACTGCTCAGAAGAGCTAGAAGCTTTTTCTTTTTTCCAACCCCCTCACTATCCAAGACAAAGTATCTACAATATTGTTAAAAAGCTACAGTTTTAATATAGACTTTGCTTTGTATTGATAACTACTTCGTAGTGTTAGATCCCTATTTCATAGAATCATAGAATGCTTAAGGTTGGAAGGGACCTCTAGAGATCATCTAGTCCAACCCCCCTGCACACACAGGGTCACCTACAGCAGGTGGCTCAGGACTGTGTCCAGGTGGGTTTGGAAGATCTCCAGAGAAGGAGACTCCACAGCCTCCCTGGGCAGCCTGTTCCGGGAATCTGCCACCCTCACTGTCAAGAAATTTTTCCTAAAGTTCCTGTGGAACTTTTGGTGCTTCAGTTTGTGGCCATTTTCTCTAGTCCTGTCAGTGGCCACCACTGAGAAGAGGTTGGCCCCATCCTCCTCACTGCCTCCCTTGAGGTACTTCTTGACACTGCTCAGGTCTCCTCTCAGCCTTCTCTTCTCCAGGCTGAACAGACCCAGCTTTTTAAATTTAAATTGCAAAAACTCATGTCCTTTTTAAAAATACCAAGTACAGCTTTTTTTTTTTTTTTTTTTTTTTTTTTTTTTTTTTTTTTTTGGTAATAACGCTAAAGAGCTTTGGATATTTATCTTCTGTCACTACCTCAGATTTTAGGCTCAGTGTGTTTTAGGATTGAATTTACCCATTACCTTTGAGTAACACAGTGAAGTTGATATAAGTCTTGCATCAGTCATTAAAAGAAAATAAGATCAAGCTTCAATAATCGTGAGCATCTAACATGTCATTATCTCTAATACAGGGATACTAGTCCTATTTTGTATTTTGAATTTCTTCCCTGATTTTCTTCCCCATTCTTGCAGGGTGCATCTGAGAAAGATATTGTCCATTCTGGTCTGGCATACACAATGGAGCGCTCTGCCCGGGTAAATATCACATTCAGAAAAATGTCCTTGTAGGACAAGGAGAACTTAAGGGGCTTTGCAACAGTAGCTGAGCACACGTTGTGCAGAACTTCCTTCCACCAAAAGGAGTGGATAAACAGTTCCTGATCACGGACGTCACTGCCCGATGCCTGCGGGGATGGCCAGCTGGGCGCCAGCAGACACTCATTGCAGACTGACACACGAAATCAGAAAGTATTTTCTAGTGGAAGCTGTAGTAAATTAGAAATACATTCCCTGTCCTCTTGTGCCTAAGTGATGTGGGACAAACAGTGGAGAGAGCTTTACTCTATCATCACCACTTTCAGACTGATCCCTTTGCACAGTACTTTGAGCTGGTGGGACAGAGGCTAGTGAAACTTTTTGTTTGCCCCTGTATTTGGGGCACGGATTGATCCAAGATCAAAAAGGAGCAATGGGGAAGTCTAGGAAAGATTTTCTCCCTTTTACATCTCAGATATAAGAAGAAATAAGAAATCTTAGACTTGATCTCCACAAGCTCTAAACTCTGATATCAGTCCAGGGCTGTTTTGCTCCTGCAAAGATCCTCTAAGAAAAAAATCTAACGTAGTTTAATGAAGAAACTTGCAGAAATCTTACACAACCCTTTTCTGTTTCAGCAAATCATGCGCACTGCCATGAAGTACAACCTGGGGCTGGACCTGAGAACAGCTGCCTATGTCAATGCAATTGAGAAGGTCTTCAAAGTGTACAATGAGGCTGGGCTGACCTTCACATAAACAGGCCCTTACTGCTCCTTATTGTATCCCATCCTTCTTGCCGTTCATGTACCCTTTTCTTGAAAAAGCTTATCACAAGTTTACATGTAACCGCAAAAATTTCTTTTCTTCTGACATTATAGTGGATTCTATTCTCAATTAGTTTCAGTCCAAACTAGTTTTTTTTTACATAATAAAAATCCATGAATTAGGATATTGTATACAAACATATACCTGAAGATAACCATTCATCTGCACTTTTGGGGGCCATTCTGGGTATTTCGCCTACAAAAACAAAATGGTACATTTTATGTATGGAACAGTGGCCTTGCCACCTGGGCCACTACTCAAACTTCAGATCAGATACTGTACTACATGAGCATTGAGCTCACTGTTACTTCATGCACTTTTGTTTAATTATGTAATTTTGGCTTTGGCACTTTCAGTAAGGCCTTGTATGATCAATGCTGTGGCATTGTCAGAGGAAGAATGGGCCTCCAGCAGGGATTAACTTCCATAGGAATCTAATTTTTATTTGTAGTAAAGCTTCAGGCCTGATTCCCTTTAGGCAATGTTTTTTCTTTAACTGTGCTGCTGTTATAGGACTGCTTAAATTGCTTGTTCAAGCTAGCTTGACTATCACAATGAAATATATAGAGAAGTGACAGAAACTAGTATTTTTATAAGCTGAAGCAGGCAACTCTAGTGTGGTTATGTTTTTAATCAAGTATCTATGTAACTATTCTGACTATAGTTTTTTTTTTTTTTTTAAGGGATAGCCTGAATTCGATAAGTAATCCTACTCTAAATTTTTGACATCATTTTTCATTCCTTTCCTTTCTGAAAATTAGTTAATGTCACAGTGAATGACTAAAGTGAAACTACACCCAGAAATAGTTGGCCAAACTGCAGAGGAGCTAAAATGCTGCTATGTGAACCTAATCCACTGTCTTAACACAGAACCTTATTTTTGCCTTCTCTGACTCTCTCTCTCTTTTTTTTTTTTTTTTTTTTTTTTTTTTTTTTTTTTTTTGTCATCATCTGGAGGTCTTGAATATTTTGGATATGTTCAAATACAACAAAATGGACCTTGACACAATATTGGATCAAGCACAGGTTTTAAAGTTTAAGGCTTTTGTCCAGTGGAGTCCCAGTTGTGCCAGGTGTTATTTATGTAATGAATATGAATGTTTTTTTCTTTTTTTAAAAAATGCAAACTAGTCCTTCCCAGAAACTCATACTTTTTTTCTAACTACTTTGTAACTGCATGACATAACCTGGTGGGAAGAGCAGTTATTAAAAAAAAATAAGTTGACCTTTCCAAACCTACTATGCTGGTGTATTACTGTTTCATATTTCGTATACTAGGAGCTTTCGGTAAGGCCAGAACTGGTAAACGTTCAGAGCACCCATATTTATCATTACATGACTACTGATAACATACACTGAATTATCACAAGGTGCTTGCTAAACACCTTTGTATCTCATGAACTTGCCTGTTGCCAAGACTGCAGCAGCTGGCTGTGTTTGGTAAATCATTCCAGGTTGCTGCTGCGTCTCTGGAAGGAAGTTGTGTGAAAAAGAGCTATTTTAGTAGTTAGCATGGAGCAGGAAACCTGTGTGATGCATTAAGCTAGTGGTTTACTGCATCATATCTGCTGAAACACAGGGTTAGAGCAGTGCTTTCAACGGACTACGGACAGCGTGTTGTTGCTGCCTTATATTTAAGAAACAAAAAAACAACTCATTTGAGCTTGAAAAAGTTACTGTCAGCAGAGTGTGGGTCTCTAGACGGAAGAGCTGTATCTTGGATCATTCCTTTCAGTACAGTTTTTACATAAACACTTGAGGGATAGTAGAGTGAAAGCCAAGGAAAGATTGCATGCCCCTGACAAACCGCGGCCTACTCCCAGCAGGGTGTGCGGACGGAAGCGCCGCCGCAAGGAGCTGCGCCGCCGCAAGG
>VZSV01000036.1:49570-63791 GCA_013398735.1 Nothocercus julius
GCAGGCGGCGGGCGCTGCGGCCGCGCGCAGGAACGGCGCAGGTGGCTGAAACAGTGTTGAAGGTTACGTTCGCTTCTGTTGCAGGGAAGACCCCACAGGCTGCATAATTCTGGGTCTAGTAGTTAAGAATTTGGGAAGAATTCCTGCGAGTAGTAGGCTCAGTGCTGCAGTTTTATGGCTGCGAACCATAGGCTCTGCTTTACTCTAGTGTCACTGTTAAGGGCGAACAAGGGCACAGTGTTTAGCCAGCGGTGCGGGCTGCGGTGCGGGGCGGGAGGCTGGACCTGCAGCGCCGCGGCGGCGGGGGCAGCGGCGGCCGCCTCGCAGCCGCCCGCTGAAGGGCAGCACGGGCTTTCCCGGCGGAAAAACACACCTGTTAATTCGTTTGCAATACGAACCGAGAAGCGCTTTGCAAATAAATAAATAAACGAATAATAATGAAAAGAACAGGTCGCAAAGCCTGGTGTATAAACCCCCACCATCCACAGGACAGGAGCAACAAATGTGACACCCGCGTCTGAAATTCCCAGCCTCAGGGATTCGGCCGCTGGGGGCTTAACCATCTGGGAAGTAACCATGGAAAGCACTAAATAATTAAGTACTATTGAGTGCTGCCCAGTAACTGAGAGTGCAATAGTGTAGTGCTTTCTCTTTGAGCTTGTACTTGGGTAAATATTTAGGCTTTTAAAGCTTTAAATGAGAGTGGACATTGCATTGGGACACTCTGTGCGAGGCCTCTACTATGTTTACTCACAGATGATGTGTTACAGATAGGTTCCTCTAAAGGTTGTTAGTCCATGCGGCCCTTGTGGAGACTGCAGACGGCAGCGCTCTCCGACTTCAGCAGGGAGCCCCTCTGTCCTGGGACTGCGTTAACACGGATTAGTACCTGCAGCTTCCAAAAACACCAAGTCCACATCTCTCGGCCAATAGGTACAAAACAGGAATACCTCCAGTTGGCCTAGATCACCCCACTTCATTACATCTCCACAAACTTTGGGCTATTTTTTGATTTTCCTTTGGCAAGACCCAGGTTAACTTTTTATTGCGAGCTGGCTGGACAGGCTTTGAACCAGAAAATAAACCAGCAACATTGCCTAGCAATGAGAAATGTCCAAAGGCAGAGCTAAGAGCACTTACTGAGTAAGTGGGTGTTAGTGCCTTTTGTTTACAAAGGAAACCCGAACTGGGTGCCCTGTTTGTCTGCAGCCAGGCTCTGACTGCCAGCAAGCAGCAATCTAAAATAAATATTTCCATCTCCCAGGCAGGAAGATGGTCCCCTTTCTGCTCTAGCACAGACGCTGCCCCGGAGCGCCTCTGCAAGCGCACAGCTGCTGCCCTGGCTCTCCCGGGCTGCCCACCAGCTGCAGCCAGAAACTTCAGCTCGGGCATGATTAAAGCAAGTAGGGAAGAGCTGTATTGCTCTTTCTAGCAGCATGGGCACACAGCGAGAGTGCTCAGTGCTATTTCTGCAGGTGTGTATTAAAGGGTCTCATTTTGTTCCCAGGGGATTTAACAGAAGATTTCTTGTGGCGTAGAGCAGCAAGAAATCTGGACTGTGGACAGATGTGACAGAAGGGAGGAGGGGATGGACACCCAAGTCTCATTCATTTCCAGGCGGCACGGCCTTCCTGCTGCTCATTTCCGTGCACCTCACTATCTGTTAAATGTTCTCAGCGTTCACCTACCTTACTGACAGTTACTGGCCTCGTTGGACTTTGAATCAAAAAGCAGAGACTTGCAAGACGTTGCGAGACCCTTCACTGACAGCCCGCTGTCATAACAGGAGTCCCTAACAGGAGCTATATATCCAATGCGGGGGAGGGAAGAAATATTGCTATATTTTTATGTAACATAGAAAAACAGCATAATGGAACAAATGAACAAGTGACATGAAATATAGCACTAACCGTAACCGCTCATTACTGGAAGAAAGCTGAGTTTCATAATATGAATGTCCTGGTATGCTGGAATATTGCTAATTCCAGTGTTTTTGTAAGCTCATACTCAACGGATGTGGCAATAATCATTGTGCTTTTGAAAGAGCAGGGCAATAACATTGCTTAGGACTTGTGATCCATTTTGAAGAGAACTTTATGAACAGATGAAACAAGATGTGTTCAAAATATGTATTCTTCTTAGAGGAAGAATAAGAAGGACATTCTGCATTAGAATATTGTATTTGGAGAAAGTTATCCATATCTCAAATAGCTTTCATTTTTCTACACAAAGGCATAGGGAATTGCAGAATAAAGATGCATTTTACATACAGTAGTGTTTGCTTAAAGTATCATTTCTTAAATCCACATTTTTTCCCCAAGCCAGAGATTGCTTCTGCAGCTTGTCCAGTTGCTTTTTCTACACCATCTTGAGCTGTCTTGCAAGCCTGATCAATAGCTGAAAGAGACGGAGAAATTCATCAGATAAGCCAAAAACTTGAAAAATGCAACATAGTTTAGTATTTATGATGGAAAGGAGAAGTGTGAAAGTGTTTAGACTCTCCCTATCAAAATATAAGCATAGGGTTTAAAAGAGGTTCTCTACAGCTGGTTATTGTTAAATAGGAGTGGCCTTGGAAACACTGGGTGATGCGTCGAGGCGTCACTAGATGCATAGGAGGACGCGGCTGGGGATGCCGCCGGTGCAGAAGAGGCTGGCGCAGGAAGGTGCTCCGGGCTCCGCGCGCTGTGAGGCTGGCGGGGCTGGGCGCGACAACTGCTCCCACCCGCGGGATGAGGTGGGCGGAGGCCCCGGCTCCTCTCTGCCCTCTCTCAAGCTTGCACATCTGAGGCACTTGCACATTGGTGCAGGCCCATTTTAGACCCCCTCATGCTTAGAAAATGATTAAAATCGAGTGACAACTGTGCTGAGTTCTTAATTTAACTTGCCAGTTTGCTGTCATCAGAAATGAAATGCCCAAGCTTTCTTCACAGCACCTTTATAGCCTCCGGCATCATTAATTTTTGACCTCAGCTGCTGCCTCAGCAGGCGCATAGGGTGGATGAGGGGTTAAAACCGGTGGACTCCTGCCCTCAGAGCTGGAGAAATCAAGATGCAGCACATGTTTACTTCGTCTTCAGGAAAGAAGAGCAAAGTTTTGCCTGCACTGTTGCAAGCACTCATCCATACAGGAACCCAAAATCTGAGCATGACGCTGAGCGCAGTGCGTGGGATGCAGCGGGGAGGTCGGCTACTGCAGCCCTTCTGCTAGTTAAGGCATGGAGCAGCTAAGAGCAGATCCTGACGTCCCTTCCCGTGAGTTTTGTGCAAGGCCAAGGGCTACCACTAAAACCAGTGGACATATAGCCCAAGAACACACCAGAGAGAAAGGGGAAAGAAGAACTGTGACTGTTACGTGTCTGCATTCAGTTGCTTGATCTCTTGCTGACCTGAGCGTAATTTCCCGTACCTTTCTGACTTGCATCCGTAACCTGGTTGACTGCATCCTGAGCAGCCTGTCCAAAACTGCTTGCTGTAATTAAAGACAAAAAAAAATCCGTTTTCATCTGTTCACATTTATCCTCTCCTTCCCTCCCATTCTGCTAAGTGCCATAAAGCCATATGAATTCCTCACGCCATCAGGCCTCCCCGCGTGCTTGTGGACAGCCCTGGCCCTGGCCACGCAGGAGGCTGTTGCAGACCAGGCGGAGGCCGCGCGCTTTGCTCCCGGGCTCCCTATGAAGCCGGTGCATTGCCCGAGCAGGCACATGGCTATGCGATTAGCATTTACGTAGCACCTGCAGTCAGCTGGGGACATTGCGGACAGGTGAGAAGACATGAAGAAAAACAGGAAGGAGATAAAGAAGCAAAGATCAACAGACAGTTTTAATGATGGCATATAGCTGCAGGTGGCTTGTTTTATACTACACTTGCCATTACTGATTTATAATAGCTTATTCTGTTTGGAGACGTTTAGCCGTCTAGTACTTATCTTCTTGGCAGGTCATTGGGAATTAGTGTCCTTTCCAAAATGGAAGAAAATACACTAAACAGAGTGGGACAGGAAAGAGAGCTTTACAGAGAAGATCTAAATAGATGTTCGGAGAAAGACAAGCTAAAACCACAATGGATCAACTCCAGAATATCAAGTATGAAAGAGTGAGGTGACACTTAAATCGTGAGATGTCTCGTAGTTGTGAAGAAGAGACAGTCATTCCATGGCTTTTGCTAGAGGAAGAGCTCTGCGGTGACCCCTCAATGGCATGAACACATTCAGCATGGAACAGAAATATATTGGTTTACAAAAGAAGTTGCTGTCATGTTCTGGCTCTACTACGTATTTGGTCCTAGATGCACAGAAAATTGCAGCAACTCCAAAGGACTCAGCGAGGTTACCCACAGCCTTCAGATACACAGCAAAGAACTGTTGTTTTGGAGCTGCCAGGGCTGAGCCACGTGCAGCGAGCACTGAACAAGCTCCGCGTGGTGAGGGCGGCTGCAGAGCCAAGGTCTTTGGCAAGACGGGAGCCCTGGTCCTAGCTGGGGCCTCCTGCAGGCAGAGGGTCCGGACCCACGGCTCCAGGATGGGTGCAAGGGCAGAAGCTGCTCCCGGGTGGCACTGAGGGCACCCGTGGTGGCAGGGGGCTGCCTGCAGGAGGCACCGAGTGGAAGGGAGGCCACAGGGTTTGCCCAAAACCTTCTCCATCAAGGTTTGTATTTTGCAACCTCAAACTGCAGCCTCTGCTAACTGAAGATAAAAAGCCCCGCTGAAGTGAGGGCAACTTCGGGTTTTGGTCTGTGGCAGCAAAAGCATCAACCAACCCCCATAAATATATCCAAGGCTATTTCATCTTTCTTACCAGCATCCTTGGCTGCACCTTCTGCCTGTTGCTTCAGCCCCTGGAAGCTCCTACTGGACATAGTAGCTTTTGACACCTTTTAATGGCCCCTTGCTTCAGACAAAATGACCCCCCGGCAATGCGGAGCACAGTGTGTGAGGGGTGCCCTGACCTGTCCTGCTTTTTATACAGATGCCAAGAGACCTGCAGGTGCTCTGGGGCTAATTGGTGCCATGGGTGGAGTCTGAGCTTGAGGAATGAAGAGTTGAAAAAACAAACAGAAAAGCGATTTACTTACCCTTCCCAAAGAGAAGGTGTGTCCACGGAGAGATTTCTGCTTCATCACATTTAAGATTTGAACTGTCTTTTCTTATAAGCTTTTTTTTTTTTTTTTTTTAAATCAAAACTACAAAAACCTGTTCCACCATAACAGAAATATATAAGCATACATAACCACTGAACTGAACTTTCTGGAAAACTACTGAAGTAAATTCTACAGTCAGTACCTGGGCACGCCAAAATTTCATCCTCATCAGGCATTTCCTTTTGCTTTCTTTCATTTTGTAACCTTTACAGTGAAACTAAACCTTCTGGGAACAGGCTAAGCCCAAGCTTTATTTAGATTTTTGCAGTTTTAATCACAATGCCTTTTATTTTGGTCAGAGGAAATATTTTCAGATTACGAGAGTTGTAATTTAAATGTATTTTTATAAGAAATGGCAAATCTGATCACCTTTCCAGTCGCCTGCTCTAGCCAGCCTGCAAGGCAGCACTAGCACAGGCTTCCTCTAAGTTAGCCAGGTAACTGGTTTCCCTTCCACGAGCTCTGGGGGTTGCAGGGGGCAGAGGTAAAAAGGAGGTCCAGGCGGCATAAACAGTTTTTCCTAGTATAACTGTCCACTCTCCAGATTTTGTTAGTATGGAAATATTGTTTAAAAATCATTTCCTAATTGAACATCTCTGCATAAATAAAAGTTTCTTAATCTCTGCCATTCTCAGGTTTCTGCTGGCCTTTACAATTCATGTTTTCAGGGGCTGCTCCTGAATTCAAGGGTGCTTTATACAAACGGCTCCGGTGCTGGGGCAGCGGCTCGGCCCGCTTTGTGGGACCCACGTCCTCGTTACTGCTCTCCTGTTTACCAAGCATCGTTTCAGACATCCACGCTTGTACCCACATTCATCACCCCCGTGAAGCCTTTTGTTGAGATGTGGGCGCAAGAACAAGACACCACAGATAAACCAGGGCGGGAAGTGGCAGCTCTGGTGAGCCAAGTGCTTCATTAGCACCCCAAGCGAGCAGGAGGAGCAGAGAACAGGCTCGGCGTGCCGGCCGCTTCCTGCCCGGCTCCCGTTCTCCTCTCTTTTCAGCAGCCTCTTCTGAGCTCTTGCGCTCCTGGCACCTCTCATTTATTATTTCAGCCAGCAGCCCTCATTGCGCCTAGCCAGGTCGATTAGCGTTTTAATTCTATATTCACATCAGATATCTTTTTCAGTTCCTTGCTTTGCTTTTTCCAAATCATCTTCTTATGTGGATTTGCAAGAACTCAGATAAAAGTCACCTGACATTTCACAGCTTTTGCCCTGCATTCTGCTCCTTCCAGTCTGTTGCCTCAACGTTGTTGCCTCTCCTTACAAGCAGCACATTATTTCCGATGGGGTGAAAAAAACACATGATTCCTTAAGCTCTGAGAGGGGTCCCTGAGCCATGACTATC
Organism: Nothocercus julius; assembly: GCA_013398735.1. Lineage (NCBI taxonomy): Eukaryota > Metazoa > Chordata > Aves > Tinamiformes > Tinamidae > Nothocercus > Nothocercus julius. The sequence continues at coordinate 56,063 of VZSV01000036.1, forward strand.
TGGAGCTAGTTGGCAACTGTAAATATACAGTCTAATGGCTTTTAGCTAAATCTAAGGTACCACAGGGCCATTAGGACTCCTTTTGCTCTGTTTCCTTTTCCACTCTTGCTCAGTTTCTCTTGCATCAGTAACACAAGCCCTTCTGTTTGTACTACCTGATGGGGCCAAGAGATAATCCATCAGAATGAGGGTTCATATCTTACACACAGGGTTAATTGAGTTCGAAGTGTTGAAATGTATTTGTTTTTTGTCTTCAGATTACAAGAGTTAGATGAGAAAGGCTTTACTGCTGGCTTACGGTGCATCACTAGATTATGGCTACGCTGTATGAAGAACAGTGCTTAAAAAAAACAGCCTTTAATTTTTAATCAGGTATGCTTTACCTAATGATGAAGGGAGGACTTTCAGGTGAAGCGGGATTTTACAAAGTGTGTTATTGCCTCATTTGCATTTAAATTTGTGGAATGTGCATCAGGGTATTCCTGGGAGACCCCATGTCTTCTCCTCTGCATCTTAGCCAAATGTTTTTGAAAAAAAAAACGAGGCCCTGTATGCTCTTGAGCCCTTGGCTAAAATGTAACTGTACGGGGAGCTCTTGAAGCCTATGAACTATATCAGAACAGATCACTTAAGCTGAACTGCAATTTTACACCGTCAGTTAGTTCTGCTGTTTCAAGGGGGAAAAATGATTTTCAGCGTTTTGTCGGTCATTTACAAGGTACAGTTGAGGTGGCAGTTGGCAAAGACTCTTTCTGCCTTCCTTGCTCAGAGCAAAACGTGCTGGGGAGGAGCGTTTTGTCGGGGAGAGGACTATGCCCTGCTTCGTCTGGCACAAGGGCCATCTTATCACAGTGGGATTAAACTAATGTCTTGGACTACATAGATAAATATCACACATACAGGGTCCGCTTAACTCAAAGGGTAAGAGCTGTAAAAGTAACTCTTAGTCATCTAGATCATGACCTGTCAGCAGAAGATCTTTTTTTGTGCTTCTGTTTATCTCGATCTATTTTTTCCTTGGGCAGTGGGGTATCCAGCACGGCTCTTGCAAAAGCATTTTCTAATCCCTTCTGCTGCAGGATGTTCGCTGATGCATCTTCTTCACACTCCCATTTTTCAGTGTCATTCCACCACTGCTAGTTACTTTTGAACACTCATTAAAATACAACCTTCTCTTCTATGCAGTGAACCAGACACACGCAACAGCATTTAATTGAATAATTTTTTATATATATATATATATATATATGTATATATATATATATATTTGGCTCTTTTATGCACGTTTGCTGCTCCTACCCCTGAGAAGGGTGGCTCAGGCTGCAAGCTCTTGGGCACAGCTCTCGTGGGCCGGTGCCGGCAGCCTGAGCCGTGTCCCAGCCATAGCAGGAGCACCGTGGGTCTCCCACCCCGCGGCGCAGGATGATCATGAGGGAGGAGATCACAAGTCCTATCTCCTTCCTTAAGACTCATGATTGCCTTGGGTAAGACACATAGAGGCTCCTCTGAGCTCCTCCTGGAAATTGACAGAGGAGGTGCTGAGATGCTGGATCTCCTTCTAGCCTCGTGCTCGGGAACGTAAAACCTGGGCAAGAGCAGCAACACGGTATTTTAGGTACCTGTGTTAAGCAACAGCTGAGCAGTTTTTAGCATCACAATTTCAGCTCCAGTTAAATCCTGTCCTTCCCACAGGAGAAAGGTTCTGCAGCATTGCCCCAAGGGGTGTGCTGCAAAGCCTCTCAAAAGTAGTTGTCTAGCTCACTCTCATAGCTTATCTGCATTCCAAATTTAGCAATTATATTTTTTTCCCATTTTAAGGTTTTTTTTGCTCAGCGATGACGCCTGCTTGGGAGAAAGAATGAGCATGCAGGGGCGGCTCAGCCCACGCTTTGCGCTAGCCGGCACAGCAGCTGGAGGCCCCTGCTTCCCAGACGTGCTCCAGCAAAGCAGGCTGCTCACGCGACTTTACCCTGCGGGCTGTTTTTGCATCACCATAGAGCAAAGCTTCAGAGCAGGGTTTTCTTTCTCTTTTTCTCTCTGCTAAACACTAAAAATAGGCTCTAGCCTCCTGCTGCTGGGCATGAGTGTCAAGATCCTTTATGCCCTCTTATCTTGTCCTCAGCTTTTGTTATAAAAGTTGTAAAGTGCTGTAAACATATTGCTGGGCATGGGAACAGAATACGTACATACCAGATATACCTTCCTTTGAGGGAGCCTGCAATCTCCGCTAGCGCTCTTTTGTTCCCTTTCCCTGTAAGATCAAACATCCACTCTGGATGGAAACTCCAGGGCTCTGCAAGGCAAAGCTTTGTCAGGATTGCTAATGTGCTAGGTCCTTTCATACACTGAATCTCTCCTCTAACACCTCCAGCAGTCATCATCACGATGCAGTTTAATAAAGATTAATAGTCTGATTTTGAGTGGGCTGAACATCTACAGCTTATACTGGCTTCTCTCGAATTCACAGGTGCTCTGCCTGTAGATGAATAAAAAAAAATACCATTTTTTAGATCTCTCTATATTGGTGAGTGTTATTCTCATTCTTCATTATTGACAGTACTGTCAATCCACAATAATTTCAGTGTACCTCAACTCACGAATACAAAAGGTCTCTACTTTTCTCACTCGGCAGCTTATCTGCTGACTAACTTACTGTTGTAACCTGTACCAGCCTATATATTCTCATTACGCTAGTAATTCGTCTGAGCTTGATTATGACACTCCCTTGACATCTGTCACGAGAGTCACTCATTTCATAGTAATCCAGCCTGTGTGAGCCAGCAGTGACAAAGCTGGGCTCTGGTAGTTAGTGCTCAGAGCTTTTCTTTCCATTCTGCCCTTCATTGTACACAAGACACCAGGACTGAGTTTGCAAGCTCTGGTGTAAAGCAGAATAAAAAGCAAAGAACACGAACACTACCTCAGCTCAATGCGACGTTTGCGTTCCTTTGTAGACCTCCCTTTACTCACCTTACTTTGCATTCCTCACTGACGATTTCCCTCACGCACAATCTCTTGAACGTGAGGGTATACTTAAAAAGTATACAGCCATCTTTCAACCTTGACAGACAGAAAACTGGCCTGCCTACCCTCACGTCTTCAGAAATAGCTTTTCATTATTTTCCCATGCTCTCCAAGACCATCTGAGGCCTTTTACAGTCCCGAGCACTAAGGAGTTTAGATGCAGGCAGGTTTTAGTAGTCCACTTGCAGAAAAAATGATCCCAAGCAAACCCAAAGAGAGTAGTTAATGGATTAAAAAAAAGGAGAAATGACCCCAAATTACCATTAGACCCTTAAGTAGTCCTTAGATTAGCAGAAAATAAGAAACCAGTGTTATTTGTATAAGTGTGTAGAAGTACTGACCTTGAAAGGAGTAACAAGAGTAGCCCTCTGTGCTTTTGCACTCCCTGATACCTAGCACCATGCTTCTACAGAATGAGTTTATCAGTTTGGAAGAATCAACATCTAAAATGCGGAAATCAAATTAACAAAAATTTGTTCAAACACTTTTTATTAATTAAAAAAAATATTTCCATGATACCTAGAGATCCCAAGTTCCCGTGCAGATGGACATGAGACAGTGGGTCCCACCACAACAAACTGGAGCATCACAGCACTCAAAGCCGGTGGGTCAGGAAGCCACAAAGGACGTGGTTAGAGAGACACATACCATAGCAAACCATTGCACTTTACATACTATCACGAGTCTGACTTACATTTATTGTGTGACTGGTTTATGAGGCAAGTGAAAGACTACAGTGCTGAAATGCAGTTAGTCTATGGGTAGCGAGGTTCTCCTGTTGTGGTGTCAGCTAATATTTCCATATGCGCTCCTGGAATTCTCTCTCTGGGGCTAGGAGTCCCTAGGTTGACTAATTGCCTTCATTTTCACCCTGTGAAAAGAGCAGGACAAGAAAACAGATGGAAAAAAATTAAGAACGGTTGTCACCACATTAAAAACTATAAGCAGCAGCACAACAGTAAGGACTGTACATTGTGTAGAGAACTGATAAATTCTCCATTTCCTCTGGGAACGAGACACTTTAACTCAGGCCCCTAGTGGAAACGAGGGTGTGATTTCCCAGCGGCCTAAATGGACCTAAGCCCGGGCTGGGCTGCTGCCGACAGGAGCGCCGGCTGCCCTGCGTCCGCCCCGCCTGACACACTCCCGGAATGGCACGTGCGCTGCCCTAAGATCGTCTGGATGGCGGTGGTATTTTCAGGACGCACAAGTGCTGGCGCACGGGAGGCTGTGGCTGGCGGAGGCGGGTAAGCGCAACCCGAGGCTTTTTGGAGCTTAAGACACTGTGAAAACACAGCCTGAGTTGCAAGAAGTGGCAAAGCAAGGAGAGGCGTTGCAGAACAGGCAGCCAAAGGTCTGCTTGGGAAATGTTTGTCTGTTCAAAACGTCCAGGTTGGGCAATGAGAATTCTTCCTTCCGCCTTCGAGAGCTGAAGTTGGCTGACACTGACTGACATTTGACTCGGGCTTTTAAAAGGACATTGTGGCTAGAATAAAGCAAAATTAAACTGACTCGAACATAGCAAAAGCTAACTTGGGTGAGCTTTTCTGAAGTATGGTCAAGATATTGGAAAAATTACTTCATATGATGATATAAGAAGGAAAATATGAATGCGACTGTTTACACCTCAGAATCAACCCAAACCAAACAATTTAGTATCAGGCACATCTGTCCCTCATGGCAACCTCTTGGTCCTGAAAAAGGAAGTGGCAAAACCATGAGAATGTAGGGGCTCCGATTCCGCCAGATAATTAACAAATTGGCAATACTGGGCCTTCAAGGGCAGCAGATCTAAAATCCCCATTGTACAGAAAGAGGAGGCAAATCTTTCCCAGGAAAAACACGAACACAAGGAGAGCCAGGGCCACGTCGGTGCCAGAGGAGCGCGGGGACCTCCGGGCCGCGGTGCCACCTTACCTCTCCGCTGCCCTCCGTGCCTGGCACCGCTTCTCCCGCCGCCCCCGGCTGCTCCGGCTGCGCCAGATCCTCCTGCCAAGCACAAGGGAAAAGGTTGTCCTTACAAACACGGCCGAGTCACAGCCCTAATCTTAGACCGACTATTTGAGTAAATGATGTAAAGTGGATTTCAACATTACGTATGTAAATAAAACACCAGATTCAATATATGGTAAATATCGCTTTGAACTTTTTTTTTTTTCCTTTTTGTGCAGTTTGGTATAGCAGAGGTTTATAAAAGTACAATTCATTTTCTTATGCTCTGTCTTAGGCTATTCATTTCTAATGAAATTTGATATTAATTTTGCATGGAAGGCAAACATATCATTTGAATTTCAAGGCTTTGGAAGCATGGAGCTACCGCTTTCCTTAATGCCACTGCTAATACAGTGCAAATCAATTGCCCATGTAAAACCTGCTATAAAAAGAATTCTATGTTCAGCCTATTTTGGGGGGGACTCTACCTGAAATTTGTGGGAAGATTAAGATGGACTTTAATCTGTGAGAAATCAAGTGTGCACCTTTTTGACATAGAAGACTTTGTAAAGAAATAACCAATAGAAAAAAAAAGAAAAAAAAAAAAAGGAATTCTGCATGGTTTGGTGTTTAAAAATAAATAGAAAAAGGGGGAGCATCTTTCAGTGTGTTCAGACTCTCTCCCTGATTCCTTAGTAATGCTTAATGCTACAAACAGATGAAGGCCATCTATACATCTACAAATATTCTTCTCTGCTCTTCTATGCTGAATAGGCATAGAAATATGAATATGCATATGTTGAAATGGCTAGGTAGGAAGCGCTTTTGAAGACAGAACCTCGATGAAAACCTTAAGTATTCCTAATTTTCACACATGCATTAGTATCCTGTTCAGTAAAGCTTTTCATTAATAAGACAACAAAACTGCTGCTGAATTAGAGAATAAAAAACAAGCAAATAGGAGAAAATAGGCATATATCACACTCAACTGCATAAATATAAAGTAGAGTTTGTAGGAATTTAAGCTCCAAATTGGACTTCAGACTAATTTTTAATAAGAAGGGGAGCTGGGAAATCAGGAAATCAGTGCTGAGATCAATCCACCAAGAGAGAAAGCTACCCAAACACTTGCTTTGCTCCAGTAATAGTTTCTTGGAAGCTTCAGAAATTCTTCCTGCTGGGAGTTAATTAGCTTATATGCACATATAGCTGTGCACTGCTGAAGCCTCTGCATGAAAATCATACCTTTTCTTTTTTTTTTTTTTCCTGAAGAAATATGCTCCTGAATTCATGGCCCTGTTGCCTGGGGTAAGTCCTGCCATTATCAGTGAGATCTGTGTTGAGTAAGCCTAGGTAATCTAACAACAGCAAATTGTGTGCAGGATGGACGAGATCCATTTCTGGTCTCCAGTTCCCCAGGCCAGCAGGGACCCGAGGGAGCTGTTGCAGCTCTGCAGAATCACTGGGCTGTGGCTGTAGCCCTTCCTAAAAGAGCAAGTCCTATTGTTGTGCGCAAACAATGAGGGCGGTGGCGGGAGAGCCACCTCCGGAGCCCTGTCCTGCGGCCGTCCTCTCGCAGAGGGGAAAATACCTCATCTGGAGCATCAAGAGGTCCCTGAGAAACCTGGTACGTAAAAATGAACAGCACTACACAACTTTACAGTGCATATTAGGTCAAAACAGGTAAACAGCCTCAAAATGTATTTTAAAGCTTTCTGAACAGTTCACAGGCTGTTAAGGAGAAAGAAAAGAAAACGCAGATTCCTGCAATGTAAGTCGGTGGGACCAGCTCGGGGGTTAGCGGCTGCCAGGCGGACTGGGGAGGGGCGGCAGAAGTTTCTGTGAACAAGTAGCCGCAGAAAGTGGGATCCCTCCCTCAGGACCCTTCCTGGGAAACGCCACCTGAGCGCCACGGGCGGTTTGAGGAACCGCTCTTCGGTATCGTGCTGCTCCCCACAGCCCTGAAAAATGCGCTCTCTGGCAGGACTGAGCTACAGCAGGACCAGGATGACTCATCCAGACATTTTTAGAAAGGGAAGGAACCCTGTTTCTTGAGAATCTTCCTAAACTGCCACGGCAGGAACCAGCACAATTGCAGGATGAAGAGGTGTCACGTGTTAAGGCTTTCGCCTCTCGGCGCTTTTCTCAGCCGCCGGCCTCCGTCCCTGCCCAGAACCCGAGGAAGGGCTGCGTTCTCCAGCTGGGCGTTAGCCGGGCGGGACACAGCCACAGCCTCGGAAAAACACCTATACAGGTTCACCGTGAAAGGTTGGGGTCTTCGTTTTGGCTGAAGATCCAGAAACTGGTGGATAGCAACAGTAACAGGCAGTGTGATGGTAAGCAAGAAGGCAAGGGTAAAGCAGTGGCGTTGATCTGATAAAGAAGGATGAACATCCTCATGGAAAGCTGTGTGGCAACCATGGGTTATGCTGTAAAACAGTGGGTTTTTTCTGTCCTAAAAAAGCCAGAGGTATCTCTCCCTTTTCTAAGAGAGAAGGCATGCTGGTGCTGGAACAGAGATGCTATCAGAAAGGCGACAAATTCGGCGGTGAGCAAGCTTTCCTCTTGCCTCGCGGCTGTGAGGCAGCAGCGCGCTGGCACCCGCTGCAGATTGCACAGTCCAAACCGGGACACCAGCTGCTGAGAGGCGAAGAGGGGTTCAGCTCAGCGGCTCACCTGGGCTGTCGGAGCAAAAGCAGAGCGTGCCCAAGCGGAAGCCGGGTATTGGGCAGCGTGCCCAGGGCGCTCCCGGCGAGCGGCGCGGGCGTGCCGG
>VZSV01000036.1:63881-79208 GCA_013398735.1 Nothocercus julius
CGGCGCGGCAGCGCCGCCGCGACCCCGCCGACGGGCGCGCGTCCGCTCTCCTACTGCACTGATCTCTTTCCGAGGGTGAACGCCTGGGGCAGCTTTCCCCTCTCTGCCAGCCCACAGCCACAGGGTCAGCGGGACGCAGCCTTTAGCCGTGACACCAACGCGGCCTTTAGCCGCGACACCAACGTGGCCGCGACACCAACGCGGCCTTTAGCCACGACACCGACGCAGCCGCAACACCAACGCGGCGAGCCCGCGCGCCTGCTGGTGCTGCGACGTGGCAAACACGGCCCTGCACACACCAACGAGCACAAGAAAGCAGCACAAAAGAACGTGTCTGGGTGCAAAGCAGCCCAGGCCAGGCTGCTTTGGCAGCCGCCTCTGCATCACAGGGAGGTGCCGCCGCAGCGCGCAACGAAGCCTGAGCACAATGGGGAGGGCTGCAGCTATTTATTTGGCTTAATCCTGATGTGCTTGCGCTGTGGATTTCCCCGTTCCTCCTGCTGGGTGCCTCCCTGGGTGCAGAGGCTCAGCAGTTCTGCTCTCTGAGGCATCTCAGGTGCCCTTGTGTGCTGCACCTCTCCTACTCACACTCACCCTACCAACACAAACTTTAACAGGTAGGTGTTTCATTAATGTCTGCCTTTAATTCCCTCAGCGGAACTGTGCCAGTGGAACCACACAGTTTAAGCGAGCAGAATTAAGACCACGTACGTGAACAGTTCATATGAAAAACAAGCAGTTGTTATTGAAAATGATAACCTAAATGATAGGCACGGTACACACAGAGGAACGAGGAGGTCTAACCGAATGCACACGGCAGTTGCACACAACTGAGAACTGCTTAAATAATTAATGGGATGAAAGAAAAAAGGATCAAAACTAATTTCAAATGACAGAACTGTGACTGACAAACAAACCATATAAAAACTGACAGGACAAATGGATCTAAAGAGAAGATCTAGGTGGAGGGTGAGGGCAGATTAAATTGTAGGGGAGTATCAGCTCCTGGGAAAATCCCTGAGGGGCACCTGGTGTGTGTGTGTGAGTGTGTGTGCGCCTGTGTGTGCGCCTGTGTGTGCATGTGTGTACGCACCCGCGCTTGTTCCCAACCACGTGGCGTCTGCAATGCAGCAAACTTTGTGCTGTGTCATGCGGATGAAAAATTAATCCTGCTCTAAGACAGGGATGCTTAATGAGTGACCATCTCACGGAAATTACTTGATGCCCACGCCAGTGACTGAGACGCACGCAAAGTTATAGACGAAACACATTACTAATAGTGCTCACTCTTTGCATAGTGGAAAAATATATGGAGGATTTATTAACTTTTAATTTATGTGTTTTTACTTCATGCTTAAATACTCAAACAGTCAATCATTTCTTGCACTCAGCAGTGACCAGGCCAATGACCATTCACCTAAGCGATGCCAATGCTAACCAAGGTTGTGCACACCTGGTGCCTGCCCCCCTCCTTCAGAGCAGAGCTATTTTGGTCACATTTTCTTCTGCCTGGGTCTGAGGACGGCGAGGAGCAGAAGGAGCCTGTCCCATAGGGTGCCAGGTGCTCTGGGAGTGTAGCTGTTCTAGCGCTCATCATCTTAGGTGGGGAGTCCAAATCTCCCAGCTGACTTAGGGCTACCTGACGCACCCACAAAGCTCATTGACTCCAGAATCCCGAATTTTTGAAAAGCAATGTGTACATTGCTAGCACATGTCTGGCACTGATACCAGCTGCTCAGCACACAGATTACATGTCAACAAGCTATCTGTAATTCTAAATAATACTGGGAACAGTGAGACGAGATTATGCCTCCTACACCTCCTGACTCCCCACATTTAAGTCCTTCTGCAGCACTGCTCAGTGTTCACTGTGTATCTACACAGATGCCCCAGCACTTCAAACAACTCCTCTTTTAAGTCAGGAGGGGAATGACACTAAGAGTAACTGACAAATAAGACTTATGCAACTGCTCTTTGCAATCAAAAATAAAAGAACCAGCTGGAGCATGAAGAAGGCTCAGGACTATATGTAACAACCATCTCAAACTTCAGGGGGAAGAAGCTTACATAGGATTAGAAGGGTTTCATATCATCTATTTATTTTTTTAAACAGGTTAGTGCTATACCGTTTCCCTGCTGTATATTAGTATATCTCCAGCATGCCCTTCTATGTCCTACAGCTCCAGGCATTGCCATCGGCAGCCTCCGGCTGCGCGCCCATCAGCGAGTTGTGCAGCAGAAGAGGAGCAGGCCTGGAGAGGACGGAGCTGGCGCAGGAAGCAGCACGGCACTCCTCCTCCTTTCGGGCCTCTACCCCCTTAGCAGCGGGGGCAAGCTTGGAGCAAATCACCTGCCTTGCAGCCACCTGAAGGGAATCCAGTTCATGCATTTTGAGACCTCTCTCTGCTGGGCCCCGCAGTATGGCGAGTGGCGACGACTGGAAGATTTTTACTCCTGATCTGAACTGCAACACTAGATCAGAGGACCCCTCTCTGTCACCAGTACAAACATTTTACCTTAACTCCTTTCTTCTGTAACTTCTTTTGCTTTGCTTTTCTCCTCCTGTTTTCAGTCTGCTCCCCACTTCTGCTTTTAGCATTACCCCATGACATGGTACCTAAAGCAGTTTCCTGGCTCCCCCATTTAGTCTGTCATTTGGCATAGGACACATCACACATTTTTTTTCTTCTTGGACAATCCCCATTTTGACTTCATGCGGGCTGACACTGTGAGGAGATGCCAGAATGACACCTCCCTCAGAGGCTTAACCCCGTAATGCTCCGGAAAGCTTGCAGCTCCTGGGAGTCGGCGTGCATAATGCAGAGACACTACCAGGGCGAGGGAAGAGCTGATTTTCTACTTGTGCAGGACTCTCTGCACAAGGGTAGAAACAGACAAAGCAGATCAGCCAGAGGTGTGAACTTACCACCACTGCATTCTAGCTCATTAATCTTTGAGCAGCGGCTTTCACCAAGGACTGAAGGGAAAGGGCACTGCTGCTCCGTCCGTGCCTGAAGGGGGGACGGTGCCGCCTAGGGCTGATGGGGTCACCCTGTCAGCACATTCCCAGCTTGCCTGGGGCGACCACCCCAGAGCCTGGTCTGTCAAAAGGTACAAGAGGGTAGAGTCTGTCCCCACTCAGTGAGAAAACACTGTTTGCACTCCCGCAACCTCCCTGTGGCAATAAAGATTAATCTTATCCCACAGGCTTAGCAGATCTCCTATGTCTGTCCTTTTCACATGTTTCCAAGAGGACATTTTGCATCACTCATAGCTGCCATTCTCCTCCTTTGTTAGGCTATTCTCCCAGGATTTATGAGGTGTGCAGAAGTTTTGTTTCACATCACAATGTGTTTACTGTTCAGTCAGGAAATTCATCAGCCAACTGTCTGAACAATTAGAACAATTTTGGCCAGCCTCACTTTGCTTTGATTCTGGGTTTGGGTTTGTGACTAATCCAGCTTACGTCACTATCAGCTCTATTGACTATGGCCCTATAAAGGCCATAAAAAACCCCCCTCTAAAAAGGCCATAAAAATCTTCCCTCTAAAGGGGGAAAAAAAAGTTTATCAAAGAACTGCCAAATATTTACCACTAGAATAGCCTCATGTACTGTACAAAAGGTTTCTATTTGCTATCGCACAGTGGAAATACCTTGTCTAATGACCAGTTTTGCTTTCAGCCAAGGAGCTGCCCTGCTCCTCTACATGTCCCTTCATCCACTAAGTTGAACCCATTCGATTTGCCATGTTGCATTTAAGGACAGGAGATTCCTTGTTTGAATCTGGCTTAATTGGTGCATAATTTGGGTCACATGGCCTTTATCAAAAGATCCTTAGTTTTGAATCAAAACCAGCCCAAACAGAAGACAAGGATAATACACTTTGGAGTCTCCTATGGGACCATGCTCTTCTGAGCCGTGCTGGGTTGTCTTAATTAATGCTGCCATCTACTGCTGACAAAAGTGATGGTCCTGGTTGGGAGATGCATCTGCATTAACCCAGGGGTTGGAATTAGTAGAATGGGTGGATGATAAATACAGAATTTCAAAATATATCTCAAAGCTCTGTACTGTAAAGACACCAAGTGGGAATATAACCACCAACCTCCCTTTTTTTTTTTCCATACCCCAACACGTTCAGTAGCTCTGTCTCCTGTCAGACATTTCACTGCAGTCCTGTTCTGCATCTATTCAAGTCCATGAAAAATTTGCGTTTTTATGTTATTTTAAAATATAAACATATTTTTCCACCCTGAAAAATGGCTACAACACAAAAGACAGAGTCCTCCAAATAAAAATGCACATCTTGAAGATCTTGAAACAAACTCATCTTCATGAATATAAAGGCATACTGTGCTTTACATTTTGAGGAAATTCACATTTGGAGTTAGATGCCAACTAGCTTTGAAAGCAAAAGCTGCTAATTCTTTAAGACCTCTCAGAGTTTTAAAGCTTAAAAATAACTCCAAGAATAGTCTATTTTCTCTCCTTGAACAATATGCCCTCTAAATATTAACAAAATTGTTTATTAAAAAAAAGCCTTTAAACTTAGAAAATATTATTAAAACTGTTTTGAAAAGGAAGACTAAGATGCAATGGTTAGACACTTGCTATGCACGCTATACAGGCACATTATCGTAACTGGATCTGAATTCAGGTACTACTGCTGTGGAGTCCCGCAAAGCAGCTATTCTCAAAACGTAGTTGGAGATGGCGTATTGTTCAACAAAATTTCCACGAGATGAAGATTTTAAATGCACCGTGATACCTCTGGATGTCTAATTATTTTGGTAGGGGCTGGGAGGAAGAAGACCCACCTCAGAGTTAGCAACCAACAATATTTCGCACTAGACTTCAGTAAATATTGCAAGTGGGAGGCCCTGAATGTCAAGCCAATCTTGAAAATCTTTGTCTTTGATACCTAGAGTCTCATCCTGTTTCTGAATAGTTTTATTTACTGCCATATCCACATAGCATACATCAAGAGGCAGTGCTATTACCTTTAATTGTAGCTGACATTCTATATCAAACGTTCTATAACAATAGATACTGTTGAAATCCTCTCATTAGGTAGGTAAAACCATTAACTCTGAACAATATTTCCATCTATTTTAAGATGTGCAATCCAAACAGGAGTTTTCTGCAGGCTGCTAAAGAAACAAACATACCTTTTTTACAACTCCTGTAGTGGCCACAATGGTCTCTGCTCCTTCTACAGTCTTGTTTGCCACTGTGTTCACGCTGGCTACTACAGCTTCTCCCACAACGTTGGCCTGCTCTTTGGTCTTCTCAGCAACTAGGATTTCAGCAAGACAAACTCAATTAGCCTGGTATTGCGAACAGGCTGCCAAATTAACCGGGACAATAAAATGATTTCATCAAGCTAAGAGAAGAAATTGACTCAGATATAGCCCTCTTTGGGATTTTCTGTATGATAGCACATCTGAATTTAGATTCTGGTGTGAGGGTTTCATCTCACTCAAAATGCTGCTCAGGGGAACATGGACATTGCAGCTTGTCAGTCTTCATGGGCAGCTGGAGACTGCAAAATTCAGTGCAAGATGCTATGAGACAGTCACACAAATAAAACATTTTGCAACACAGACTGTGCGTGGCCTCTTCCCAAGCACCTTCTATCTCAGTCTAGAGATTTGTGCAGAAAATAACTAAGTCATCAAATTATCTAGAGAAGGGATCCATTCATATCTGCTCAAGGCAGTCCAAGGTACACCTGCCTCCTTGGGCCGTGTGGACCCTAGAAGTGTCCCATAGGACCCTGACTCTGTGACTGCCTGACAGGAGGTTCCTAAAAACTAAGATTTTAACCCAACAGGAAGTGCTGCAAGTATAAGGAAAGCCCCTCTGCATTTTGGACAGCATTTCTGACTTCGTGAGATGAATCGCTATGAATCAGCAGCATCTGCCAAATAAGACTTTTTTTGCCCTGCTCCACTGATTAAATATTTTCTCCCATCCACGTGCACTGCGAATGCCAGGCCCTGACCCTTTGCTCCTGGCAAGCACCCTCCATTCATCAGATGAAGCTCACGTGGAGCAGTGCTGCCTCCAAGGGACCTCCAGTTTGGCAGGAACGATGCCCTTATCAAGAGGTTCAACAACAACACTAACGATTGCCACATCTCTCTCGGGGTTGCGCTCTTACCTGAAGTCACACTATGCACTACACCCTCCTTGGTTTTGGCACCTGTGAAAGGAAGCAAAGAGACAGTCAGTGTCGGCTAGCAAGGGCCATGCAGGTTTCTGGCCCCAGGTGGCTTTTTGTCCTTACGAGGGGTGCCGGGAAAACGTCAACTGTGCATTGCCTAATGATACCCGAACTTGAAAAATCTTGATGATAACATGTTTAAGTAAGAAAGACTGTCCCTTGGATATTTCTATAATGATAACAAGTGGCAAGTAGTAACAAAACAGTGTCAGGTTAATTGTAAAAGTGAATGCATAATAAATGCATATTAAACCAAGTAAAAGCTCACTTATTTCAGCCTTTCAAAACATGGAATTACCTCAGAGACGCCCTTCTGCCTTCTCAGCAGGTCATTTGGGCACCGTACTCAGAACTAGTCCTGAAGGTATAGCAACTCATCTCTGCAGGTTTTCTCTAAGCTTGAGGAGACTTGCATGTGTTATGTTAAATCTTGTGGTGGATGGAAAGCCCCTCCATTAACTAGGTACTCTTTCACATTAGAAAAATAAAACACTAAATTTATCTCTGTCAAAAGTTAAGAAAATTTACTCTAAAGGTTTTCCCTTTGATGGTTCCATCTTACTGTAATTTGTAAATCATCCATATCTACACAGCCTATTTTCAAATTTTCACACCAAAACAAAAAACAAACAAACAAAAAAAAAAACCCAGACATTTTTATGGCCAGCTGTCAAAATGATAGAAATACAGAATCGGCCAGGTACAGATGTACTGCCGCATCCATAGGCATAACGAGAGAAGTTAGTCACCAGCCACACCTAATTTTCATTAAAAGCCTAAAAAGCAAAACAAGTGCAGCACTCTGATAACAGCGGATAGGGTGGAACAAAGCTGTCCACCTACAAGATGCCCTAAATATTTCATGCTATCATCCTGAATTGTGCGTCCTGAAGAGATGAAATCTTTGTATTTTTTTGTTACGGCTATAAACTAGATTTAGTAATGATGCATTGGACACGCTGTGCGCTATAGTGAACTGAGTTTCAAAAGGGGGCTGCATGTAGGTGTGTGCACAGCAGCGGGTTAGCAAGCAGACCCGATCTGCATGTCATTAATGCCATGAATGCAAGCCCCAACATTGCCCAAATGCCCCAAATCCAGTTCAGATGTGTTCCAGCTTTAATTCCTCCCCTTCCTCCCACAGCACTGACGTGACATGCCAGCCCTCCTCACACCAGACACAGACCTTCAAGTTCAGCCCTTCTTCGCTGCTTCTTGCTCAAAGAGCAATTCTAAGATATATCAAATATATAGTTTATTGTCCTGGATTCACACCTTTCCATTTTGCAGTTAACTTCCTAAGTGAGACAAAAAGTATACTTACATCATGTATGTTTTTTTTTTTACCAGGCTTTTTAGCTAAGATTTCTATGTGGACTTGATTCTTTTGCAAGGGGGTATTTTTAAAGTGAAAAATAATTCCAGGAGGGAGGGATGCACATAGAAGAAAAGCATTTCCTGCATACATTTCATGACAGAAAGGGAAGCAAGGGGAGCAGCAACGCCGCTGCCTGCCGCTCAGCGCAGCTTGGCTCCTCTTCCTCAAGCACTCCCACGCCCACACCCCATGACTCAGGCTCCGGCATTCCCTGTGCGCCACGCACAACCCGACCTTCCGGCTGATGCCCTCGCCAGCCTCCAGCGGCTGTTGCATGGGAAAGCAATCATCCCATGCTCCATCTCCCCGCTGCGCGCTCGTCTCTGCCCGCAGCCTCTGCACGCACAATTAGAAGCTCGTGCATCCTGCCCCTTCTGCAAAAGGGGGGTCCGAGCTGCGCAGTGGCCGAGAGCTGCGTATCTGAAGGGGGGGAGAGCTGGTGGAGCACGGTGCCCGGACGAAAGACTGTGGTAGAAAAGACTCAAATTCTGTGCCCTGAGGGAGTAGAGCTGGGTGCGCTGGGGCTGTTTGCAACATGTGAGACAGGAAGGGATTCTGTGAGGACTCTTAGGCAGTGTTGCATTAACTTCGTCATCACTTATCCCCCTCTTTAAACCGAATAGAACAAACATACCAAAACAGAATTAACTGCTGAATACACATTGCCTGTGCAAGAATCCACTGCGCTTTCTGCAGAGCTGGAGGCATCTGTAGTCTGGAGAGCAGCAGTCTGTGTTTTTACCAGGAGCACACGTGGTCATGCTGCAGGATTTCTCCTGCTCACGCCCTCTTTTCATGCACCCTCTCCTCTTCCCTGGACCCTCAGCAAGGCACCCAGGGGACCCCCTATCCCCCATGGACACCTGCCAAGGGGGCAGCCCCTCCGAGCAGCCGGCTGAGCCGCACTGCGGCGCTAGCACAGGCGGGAGGCAGCTCGGGCGCTGGCACAGGCTCTGGGAACCAAGGTGCCGGGCTCAGCGAGCAGAGCAACGGCAGCAGCAGAGCCCCGATGGCCACATCTGCTCCAGACAGATGTCCCAGAAGGAGCATTTAGCTCCTGGGGCTGCAGTGAGCGACTCACCAGGTTTGGTGGTCATGTTGGGCCCTGGGGAGCCCTCTAAAAGCCTTTGGGTTGGTCAGCAAGGAGTTAATGCAGTCCACAATAAAAGCGAGGGATCCTCTTCACTCTTCTTAGGTTTAGGGTCTGCCTGTCACCTCCACCCCTGCCCTTTTCTGACTCCCTGAAGAGACTCTCAAGCTTCAGTGCAAGTCTTATTTTCTGCTAGCACAAGAAAATGCAGGTTCCTTCACCTAACACCCAGATGAATCTTCCAGGACAGGGTTGTGCAAAGGAAGAAGCAGTTAAAGTTCTTTAACACCGTGTATGACAAAGGGTGAGGAGCAGTGACAACATACTAATCATCCCAGCTTTAATGAATAAACCTCATTTCCACCTTCCCTCCTTACTTAAAATCAGTTCTGTGAGGTAATCAGCATGTGGCCATCACTTTTTCCTTTCTGTGAAAGGCTGAATGTTCCCAAAAGGGCTGAGCATCCCCTCCAGCACACAGGAGAACTTGAGCATCAGGCAGAATCTTTAATTCAATCCCTATTCAGTAATTTAGGTTTTACAAAGGCTTTCAGGAAAGTCTACTGAAAAAGGCAGAACATGCGCAGGCTCTGCTTCACCCCCCAAAATGAAAAACAGGTCACAGGCGGAAGACGCAAAACGCTACTGAAAAGCGATGGGAAGAATCACATATAAAAATTCTCAACGATCCCCTCCAACACTGCTTAAATCAGGAAGCAGCTGGGGCAGCAGCAATGCCACCATCCGACACCTACATGTGACGTTTCACAGGCTGGTGCTTCAGATATTGCTGTTGGTTGAATTATTTCCAGGAAGGCCGCTTACGTTTTTGCTTGTGAGTCAGCTCTAAATTGAAATGTGAGCTATTATATACCACAAAGAGTACGTTCAGTTACAGCATGCCAATAAAATTTTGGGATGAATTATCAGATATGCTAAACAAAACATCTGTATTCATTTACAGTTCAACAATGTCTGGGCTCTCACTCACTGTGCTTCTGACAGTGCTGAGGTGAAAAGCAGCTCATCCGTGCTCAGAGCATCAAGTCTGAAAGCAAGCAGTGAATAATCATAAAAGAAACCTTGCACCAGAGCATCTGCTTGTTAATATTACATTATTTCTGCCTCCCACAAAGTACCGCCAGTTGCTATTACTAATTTACTGTTGAGGAAACTGTAAGCCTGGGGTGCCGCAGAGAGATGGTGGCACCCCAGGCTTACACAGTACATCTGCAACGGAGCTAAGGACATGACCTACACCTCCCATTTTGGCAGACTTTCTTCAAGAAAATCTATGTGGCAGTTCACGCTCAAATATTAATGGAAATAGTTATCTCTTACCTACATACATCACACCCTCTTTGGTCTTCTCCGCAGCCTCCGTCACTCCCTGCTTGGTCTTTTCCGCAGCAGCCACAACACCTTCCTTAGCAATGGAGAAACCTTTCTTAAAGACATCCATCCTTTTTGCTTGCTTGGGTATCACCTGCAGGATCTGTGGGAGGGATAGCAGTAAAAAACACTTCAAGACAGTGACTGCAATATGCAGTCTTACCCTCAGTGGAGATTCAGTTTCTCTGCCAGTCTCTGTTTGCTCTTATTCCTCTGCTGGATGAGGACAGTGTGGCAAATCTCACAGTCTTTGCCAGCTCTTATTGATCAAGTGCTCTGCAGCGTAGCCAATGCCTGCAAAAAGCTGATACTGAAATATTAATGATATGGCTCTGCTTGGCAAGATTTAGGAAGGGAGGGGGGAAAGGAGAAGGACATTGGTAGGTAAGGGACTTTCTGGAAAATTTCCAGATGGATAAGGCTTTATAAATATACTGTAATGCTCCCACTCAAGGACACTCTCGGATCCTTTCACGAGGAGAGGATGATTTTTATCTGAAGAGCCGAGTTCCTGAAAGCTCCTCTCCCTGAGGCTGCAGCAAGAAGAAAACACACACTCTTGTGGGTTCCTGGAAGCTGGAAAGCACGTAAGGCAGGTAGCATTTGTAACAAACCAAACAGCATCACATTTCTTGGTCTAGCATTTACCAGAACTCATCCTGCACAAAACAGTAGTGGGAACATTATTTGTAGCAACCACTGACAGAAAAAGAGGAACAAAAGCCATTAGCTAATGCCTGGTGTCCAGGTACGGGAGCTCAAAGTCCCACGAGCTGCTTGTGAAGTCAGAAGGTGGCCCCTCAGGGCATTTAGTATGAATTATGGTTTTTGCTTGGCATCACATCCCTTTACAATAGTTTGTTTCTGAAAAATCAGATGCCTGGCCAGGGAAATTCTGTTTCCTCTTTCCTTTTCCAAGCGGCGGTGCACAGGGCTCAGGGAAGCTGCTGCAGAATGATGCAACATTTTACACAGGCACTATCACTTATGTCAGAAGTCCGTGTCTCGGCGTATGTTGGGGCAAGCAAACCACTCATCTAACAAGTGATTGTGAAAATTTTTTAGTTTGCAAAGAAAAAAAAAAAGAGAGACTCAAGGGCTCACTAGGAAAAAAAAAAGAATATTAAAACATATAAACATGAGTCAAAGTTGGAAATCCCAATATGCCTTAAGTTAAACACTAAATTATCTTCCGAATAGCTCCCGAGTGACCTACATGATCTACTGTCTCACTAGCAAACTGGAATTCAAAGCAAGTAAGCCTGAAAGCAATTGCTGGTGCGTTCTTCTTATAAGCAGGTGCTAAACATTTTGTCCTGTAAGAGCTGACCACAGGGTGATGGTTTTAGATGGGGCTGTATCTGAAACTATGGCAGCTTCTCTCACCAGGAAAACAGAGTATTACACTGAGAGCTCTGCCTGCACCACGTAGGGGCCGTGCACTACCCGGCCAGGAGGCGTCACGGCCCGTAGGACAGCGCTGCTTGGGCTACCCGTCTGGAAGGCTCAGATGGGCAATGACTGCAGAGAGAAGACAGAAGCCCGAATAAAAAATTTTGTGTGTATACGTACACGCGGGCACGCGCGATGTGGTAGCTCTTGCTGCTGCAGTGAAGCGCAATTTCTTTAGTTTGTGGGTGTGTCTTTATGCTCCGTATTGAAACATCTGAAAGGCTGTTGATCTGGAAAATAATACAGAGATTTCTTGATTCTTGTTCTCACAAACGGTTCTCCTTGATCATAAACAGAGGACCGGTTTCCACTTGAATGTAGAGGATTCAGACTCGTGAAAGCCTATAAAATTATTGTTAGTTAAAAAAATTCAGCAAGATTCAGAAGGCAGCCATTACAACATGCTAACAGGATACTAATTTCAGTTTAGATCATTACTATATGGAACTGAGAGGTGTAATTGCTATAGACTCTAGTGTTACAATGTGAGAAAAAAAAAGTTTGTTCTATTATCTTTCAAAATTTCCTTTAGGGGGCCAACTGAGGGCTACCCAAAGAGCTCAGCTGCTGCCCATATCTGCTCTGCACTTAAAGCAGATCTACATATTTTATTTTATTGTGCAACTGTTTAACATAGCTGCTCTTGGAGTCAGTGGTGACACTCCCATGGTCTTCATTAGGAACATGGTAGGTGTCATGTTTTAGAAGTCTGGCAACAAGTGAACTTGCCCTTATGGGGAGATGCTGCAGGGCCCATTTACTCTGTGACTAGGCTTTCAAAAAGCATTAAAGTGCAGAGCTTTGCAGGGCTATGGGTGCTACCAGTATCTTCATAGAACTGCCAGCCTGATAAGCCTGAGCAGAAAGTATACTTTGACTTTGTTAAGCTACTGGTCTGTCACTGTAATTTGTACAATTGAATTCTACACATCCTGCATTGTTACTGAAGTTATCAAACACACGAAACATGAAGCAATTCTGGAATCTAAAACATGAATCATCACAAGATTCAACTAATCAGAATTAGAATGGGATACTCCTTTCCTGCACTTGCCTCTGCTGATGACCTTCAGAAAGGAGCTCACAGGAGGCACCTCAGTTTTGCTGGATCGCTCCCCAGACAGCAGTTTGCATAGGCATTGTTTCAGGTTCAGAAAAGCTCCGCACTCAAGACAACATTGCAGGTGATCTATATGGAGCAAGCATCAGTAAAGGCTCTTAAACACTTGCTACTCCATGGCAATCACGCTACCCTGTTTTCTATTCCAAGCAGAGAATTCACACCCAATTTTTTGTCAATCCTGCCTCAGGCAAATCTAACAACCGGAGTTAAAATAAGCAACCTTATTAACCTTATTTAAGCAACCTTAAAAGCTTTAAGGTTTTACAGGGTTATCGGCTTTGGGCCTGAAAAATAATCTTTCATTTGTACTAGCTCTCCAACAATAGAAAAGCTTTAGATAAAATTTAGAATAAAAGAGGTGGTTTACAGGTAGCAAGCTACAACTGTTGAATGCAGCGCTATGCTATGCAGTGCTCTGCATTATTATTTAGAACATTTATTTCCAATAGCTGAGGTGGATTACAGAAGAGTTTTTTCTCTGAGGCGGAAAAGGGTTAACTGGAGGGTTTCATCCAGTAAGTGTCTGGTTTACAGCCAAGGTTAGTGCAGATTGAACAGGATGCTTCGTGAGATGCAAGGCAAACTCTTTGGCAAAGAGTCTGCCAAGTTAGATGTTCCTGAGATGCCCAAGCTGTGGTGAATTCCCTGGCTGCTTTTCTGTGGTTTTCCTAAACGTGCGCGTGGCTCTGAAGCTCCGAATGCTGCTCCCGACCCATCACCGGGGTGGTGCTGACACCGGCTGGCCGCTCTCCGTCAGCACGAGGCGTTTTCAGAGACCCCGGAGGGGACAGCTGCCCCTGGCCGGGCCGCCTCCCTTGCTGCGCAAGGCAAACTCCAGCCAGCTGTCGTCTTCCCCAGCGTGCAAAGGGAATATATGAAAGCAAAGGAAAAAAAAAAAAAATCAAGATTCCCCGTCCTCTTTCTTTGCATCTACAGACTAACATAGAATTTTACTTTGTTAGTTCCTCTCTCCCCACTTGTTTTCTCAGTTGCAAGTTACTCAGCATGCAGGACCTTGCGTTTGCCCCTTAACAGGGAACTTGCAACAGAGACAAAGGCATCCCACTGGATTCAAGGAATGGGATTTGGTCACATCCTCTTTAAGTATCAAAATGGAGTATGATATTGTTGGAAAGAAAGGTAAGGAAAGGAAAGACAACCAGCTGCTTCTGTGGCGAATAAATATCCTTTCTTCAGGGGCGAATAAATATCCTTTCTTCAGGAAGTTTTTATAGGCAGAAAAACATTAACATATAGGATCAAACCTTGCTCTGTATAAACAAAAAATCCCCCCTCTCTGTTTCTCTCTCTCTCCATTTATGGATACTTCAGAGTACAGAAAGGAGAACGGTCTCAGACCATTAATTTACAGGCTCTAAGGAAAACAAGGAGTTCTGTCAGACATCCTCTTGGCAGACAATTTAAGCCTTGAATCCTGTGTGCATGTTTGCATAGTTAATGAGTAATTTCCTTTGTCAGGGAATAGTGGTGTAAAGTCTGACAGATAAGCAGCTTTTAAGGCACATGTACAGAGAGGAGAGTGCTGCTAGCACAGCACTCAGCAGCCTTTAGTGACCCATCTCTACTATTCAATATCATTTATAGATTTTGAGGAAACTGAAAAAAATACATAGTCAAAAAGAAACCACCTTCCTCCTCCAAAGGACAAGCTACTGAAAAGCGTAACTTCTTTGTCATGCTGTCTGCTAGAAAATAAATTTCCTGGCACTGTTCTTTCTGTGCCCTCACCCTTAGCAGCCAGCGGGGTCCTCATTCCCTGGAGGCACCGCACGGGAAGGCCTGGGGGTGCGTTGCACGGGAGCGCAGGAGCAGGACATGCGGAATGAGACAGCATTTTCCAGGTTGGAAAACTGCTGCCTGACAAGCATTTGACCCCTTGCTGTACAGACACCAACAAAACTGCTCTGGCCAGCTTCACAGGCGTAAAACCCTTACCGCTGTTCAGTCTGCATCAGAGATTTGAAGCTGGGAATCTTAACAGCACAGGCTTATTAAAATAATTCTAGGTTTCCTCCGCTTCTTAGACATTTTTTCCATTTTTTTTTTTTTTAAAAGATACTCAGATTCTGAATTTAAGACCATAATATAGGTTTAAGATCATTATGAGTAGATAGCGAAACTGGGAAGATTCAGGAGAAATGAAAAATGATCCATTAACTGAAGTTTCATTTCAAAGGGCTCATTCTCCAGAGGGAAACTAATTGGTATAGCCAGTTGCATTTGCTTTCCAAGTATGCACAAGCTGTTTATCAAATGTGTTGCTTGGCAGCATTTACTGTCCAGTCACTAACCTCCTATTGAACTGTAGCTGCAGGGCTGTTACTTTAAACAAAGAGGTGGCAAAGATGAGAAAATGGATTTTAGTTCTTACCCAGGTTATCCAGAAGAGTGTATCACTATTTGACAACTCGATTAGGGAACTGCAAATGGCACACTGGATTCAGGCAGACAACACGGCAGGGAATTTAGAGCCAGGTTTAACATAGTTTTGGTAATTAACGGACAAAGCAAGAGTAGCCATGAAAGCTCTCTGCAAGACGCCAGGGTGTCTGGATGAGCCTGGTGTAATTGGTGATATGGTTTGCTACAGAATGAAAATAGTGTGAAAAAGTATCTTTCAGAAATGCTTGGGAAAAAGCATTTC
>VZSV01000036.1:79308-173172 GCA_013398735.1 Nothocercus julius
TTTTTTTTTTTTTTTTTTTTTTTTAAGCTTCTTCTTCTGTCACTGAGAAGTGACAGAAACCTTTGAGAAATAAGAAATATCAGGGCGGCTACTAAAGGTCACACACTGCTATTACCACATCACTTACCAATGGGGTTTCAAGTTTACTTCTGGAGTAAAACCTATTTCCAAATCCTTTTGCAAACTATGCTTTGAGTTGTATTTATTTCCCCCATTTCTTCCATTCCTCCAATGGTACTAATAAGCTGAACAGGTCTGTAAGGTACCCCAAACTTACCATAAAGCAGCTAACTGAACAGCAGACAGATATCTTTGATAACTGGCGCACAATTGTCCTTCTCCTTCAATAATTACGTTCTTGAAGAAACTGCCCTTAAAAGGCAATGTGTGAATTACTATGGAAAATCTCTGCACACATCTGCTTTCACTGCTTTCCATGTTGAGTCACCTGCTCAAAAGAGGAAAGGTTACCCAGTACGATATTCCAGACTCACATCCTCTATAGATGTTAAGAATGAAAACGTACAGCTCAGTCCACCAGCAAGTCAAATACTACGAACACAAAAACAGCTGAATAAAGCTGAATATATTATCCAAGGACCCTAACTCAGGACAGCTGATACTCAGGCAGAAATTTTGGCAATTTTATTTAGTAAGAAGGATCCTTAGAATAACTCATACTTTCCATGTATTCATTAGAGCATCCTATGCTATACCCATTACAAGAAAGGAGATGTCAGTCCCCAGCATACTCAATATTTTAGCATCTTTCATAACCACTACTAAAAAGTCATTCTAAATTATTAACTTGCAAATGGCTGAGCAATCTATGCCTCTAGACTGCTACATCTGCAAGCAGTACTATTTTAAAGATACACAGAACAAACTTCTACACCTGATAAAAACACAGCAGGATGGCAGAGAAACACTGCCCCACTACACATGGGGTACCACATCTGGCAAGAATAAATATTAAATGAATGAGGTAAGGCTAAGTGGAAAGATTTATGCTGAAAGACAAGTCCAAAGCTTTGGAAGTAGGTCCCAAACGTGCTAGCTTCATTTTTTTTTTGTAGCACAAAATTGCTTTTCTGCAAGCCATGATCAGGCAGTTCATGTTTTAAGCCTATTGTTTGTTTTGCCTCAGGGTTTTCTCAGTTCCTTCCTGATACTAGATCTCATTAAGTAAACAAACACAATGCTTAGGTCACATCCAGTTACTTGGAAGAAAGGTACATTTGTATGTGAAGCCTGGCACAAAAAACATTCACACAGCAACATTAACATGCACCAGAGCTGGATGCACACATTATGAAATAAAAGCAGCAGGAAGGAACAGAGGGAAGTTGCTTGTTTCTTTCACAGCCTTAAATCCAGAACTTGTGATTTTGTCTCCCCAGCGAAGTGCCTGCAGTGAGAGCAGGTTTCATCCTCAGAACTACCGCTGCGTCACTGCGTCGTGCTCCATGCACCACAGTTCTTGCCCTCTTGTTCGTGGGCTCTTGCACAGTGGTGTCAGCCACAAGTCAGCAGGAGCATTTCTGTGTTTTTCTGGATACTTCCATAAAGCATAGGAGACTATCAGGAGAAGAGGAGTCCAATTCTAATCAGTGACACAGAAATGCAAATCCATAGTTTTTAAAAACAAACGTTTCCAAAGCTTACAAAGACTTTATCCTCTTGGGGCTGTATATCTCATCATTCAAGGCGAGACAAGATCTAGCAGTCCTGCAGCAGAACTCTCACCTTCTTGTCAGCAGAGCATCCTCCTTCCTAATTTTATCCTTAAAAGAGCCAGTGTGTGACATGCTGCAAAAGAAGAGAAATACACCATTTACTTTAGTATAGCAGCCAAACTAAAAGCAGCAATAGCAAGCTAATCAAAGCCAGCAACAAAACTGCGTCCAATCTCCATAGACAATTCTTTTTATTTTTAGGGTGAGATGACAAATATAACAACTTTAAGCAGCTTTTGTCAAGTGTTTTCCCCTTTAAAAAATAATAATTAAAAATGCACACTGTATTAGGCTCAAGATCCAGAGTTGCGACCCAGATAGGAATTTTCAGAAAAATGCAGTACTCCTGACCTCTCTGAAGGTCTATTCCTTGAAGTCCTTAAACTTTGATGAGAACAGAAAATGATCCACACGAAACAGAAAATGGAAATTTGTAAGCTCTTTTCCATAGTGCCTTTACTCTGAATACCTTAATCACCTTACTTGGTTGTATCTACTGCAAATCTGCTGTTGCTAAAGTCAGTGTGCTTCACGTTCTAAAACACAGCAAGAATATTTGCAGACACTAGAGTGAGCAAATCTGTGACATTTTCTGGCACTGTAATGAGGGTCTGGTATACCACTCGGTTTTCTTTCCTTTCTTTTCTTTTCCTTTCCTTTAAAGCTAACATCCTTTTCCTGTGGCTGAGGGAGAAGGCCGTTGATAAAAGCTGAGTTCCTGTTCACAGATAAGTTTAGAAGGCAGCCAAACGCAGAAGTTCCTTGAATAAGTTATATTCATACCACCTTTTTTTTTTCCCTTCTGTCAGACTTCTGAGCCCCACACAGGAACCAGACTCACATTGTTCAATAGCCACGGACATTTCCACAGTAGCAGGGAGGGTCGAAAGCCTTTTCCGTTCTTTGTTATAAATCTTTTTTTTTTTCCCTTCCTTTTTCCAACTTTTCATTTAAAGAATATTACCGGGAGCATTCCAGAATTAATTCAGGCTGTGCTTCAGAGAAGAGAACAAGAGACAGGTGTAAGAGTAGGAGAAAAAAAAAAACCTACAATGCTAGTGAAGCTTCTGCTAATCTATAATATGATAGGAGTGGCGAAATTAGGCAAACACTCGAACCACCACGGATACCGTGATGGTTCTTTGCACAGCTCAAAGCCACAAATGTATGAGACTTCTACATACCCTCAGCGGACTCCACAGCAGGCAGCAGGAGGTTACTGGGAGGCCGAAGGGCTCAGGGGGGATACTCAAGACTATCCTTCCAGTTCCATCTCCTTACATCAAGAAGAGAGAGCAGATTTTGAAACTGAAACCCTGCAGTCTCGAAATGAGTAAGTACCCAATACATGTGTATCTTACAGGGCAATTGTGTCTGATAAATATAACCTATTATTAAAAGCCTCTTTTTAATAGAAGTTTATCATGAACATATATTATTTTAGGAATAAATATTTTAGGAATAAATATATATCCTACAAAAAAAAAAAAAAAGAAGGCTAAATTGCTTATGGAAGATGAAAGCACAGATAGGACTGATTGCTTGTCCTAGTCAAGAAAGGCTAAATGGACTTACTAGTCACCTAGATTCACCTGGTATAATGAAGCCATGTCCTCAAATTCTGTTGTAGCACAATAAAAAAAATCGTTACACTTGTAAGGAAGGTAGAATTCAATCAAATTCATTTAGTGCCTTTTCATGCTCATAAAACAATGGTGATTTTTGCAGGTGTATTTGTTATATGGAAAAAAATTACGACCATGATGTTCTTGTAAAATAGTTTTTTTTCTACCTACTCTTTCCTTGGTGTGCTGTTCACACGATAATGTTTCTTCTCCTGAACTAGGTAACAACTTGTAAATAAAGAAAACCAAAAAATATTTAGCCATAGCAAAATATTTTGATATTTTGTAAGTTATCTTTGATAACTTACAAAAATACTTTACTACCCTTTATAGCCCTGGAATCAGTGCACTAAGAAGCACATCCATAAGAATGTTACCTGTAGGCCTTGATTCAGCAAGGTACTTAAGGCATATATTTTATTAGCGAACATGTTAACTAAACACACGGTCAAATATCCTTTTGATATGTCCCTTTCAAATAATAGCAATAATGATAGATAATAAGGGGATGGAATGTGGTCTAATTTATTCCTTCAGAAAAAAAAAAGAATGATTTTGAAGTCTGTAGCAACTTTCGCCTATCATTAGAACATACCTGGCCACAGACATGGGCCTTGGGAATGGAGAGGGGAAAGAATATGGTAGGATGCTAGTAAAATAAAAATAATGAAGGACTCAGTAACTTGTAAACATAAAAATTACTATGAATTCAAATCAAAAAAGATTTCACAGTGATATGCTTATCATGGTAATCCAGAGCAGAATAGTAGCACTGAGAGGAAGAGGCATGAGGTTTGCTAGAGAGATTTCTAAACACTATTTTACAGGGCACGTAAGTAGGTCTCTAAATGTTTAAAATAGATGAAAACTGAGCAGGAGAGTGAATGAATCTTTTATAGTGCTGATGGGTACTGCAGAGCCCTATTTGGAGCAGCTGAAGCAGCAGCACTGCAAGTGCTGTTCACAGCCCAGTGCTCTCAGATGCACTGATATTTTTGAATGCTCCTGAGCTAAGGAAAAAAAGGGAGACGGAAAAGACTATAAAACCTCATGTCACGCTTCCCTTCCATGCAAAGCTATTATGCAGTTTTGTTTCTAAAACCCATCTGTGTGTAAAGTGAAGGTCTCTGCAGCAGGGTGTGCGTCTAAAAGCCCGTTTCCCCTCATGCTACAGACTTCCTCTCCCAAATCTGTATCTCAGCACCATTAACCTTGGGGTATTTTCTAAACACTGCAAGCATTATCGCCAGCTTTCACTTGGGGGGTGTTCAACGATGATGTGCACTGTTAATCAACAGCTCCTGGGTGATGCACCATAATGCAAGGGAAACAAAGCAGGATTCCTACTCTGGACCTGAATGCTGTAGCGCAGGGTGGTAATTGCTAGATTGCTGGTCAAAATGCTGAAAACATTCTGAAAACTCCTAAATACGAAGAGAAGGTGTAGAAGTGTGCATGTGAAGGTCAGCAAGACACTGTAATGCACTTCCATAACAGATTTCTTCCTTTGCTGTGTAACCAGCTATTACTCCTTCCAGTTTCCTCCTGAGACATACTTCCTCCTTTTATGGGGATCATTTCGTAATGAACCAAACCTTCCTGATTATAAAGCAATGTTGATGACTACATTCAAAATCTAGCCTGTTTTGTGGTATTTCCCATTTTGCTAGAACAATCATGTTCATAGTATGAGAACCCAGTAAAATGACATGACTTACAAAATAAATTTGAGATTTTGAGGACTATGTCCAAAACCAAGGGGGCAGAGTGAAAACAAAAAGGGGCAACGGGGCTCCCCTTGCAATCACACTCAAGAAGTCAAGGCAAAAGGTCAAAGTAAGGTGCATTCATGATCCCCAAACCCTCCCGTCTGCATCAGGTGTTCATGGCCTCCACTACCCAGTTATGTGTACATAAGAAGTTGTCATGAATCTGGTATTTCCTCCCTACAAATCTGGCATGTGTCCTGGCTGTGCTATATTTGCCACTGAATAAGTGGGCCTCCACCTCTGAGGGGAAAATCAGGGGACAAAAGGGCATCAGAGTTGAGAATTACGAGATATGGTGACATACGGACATGTCATAAAAGGGTCTTGGGTGGAAGAGAATAATTTTCTACCAAGACTGTGTCCAAATATCTAGTTTTCTTTTAGAATAAGAAAGTACAGCCTCTTCAAAGCTGTTCTAGAAAACATCAAAAAAAAAAAAAACCCACAAAAAAAATTTTGGAAACTGTGTTGATGAAATATAAAAATTTTCGTCAAAAAGAATATTTTTTCCAATCACTTGCATTTTTCCCTAGGTGTCAGAAATAGGGTTTGTTAGAGATTTTTTATAATATCTCTCAAAACAAATTTTAAAATATTATTTTCTCACTATGGTGATTTGAATAATTGGAGACCGTAATGACTAATGACTAATTTGTCCAAAGCAATTAGTCAGACCATCCTCTGACTTCTCTTTCAACATGTAAGGTGAAATGACTCATTACATCCTAGGCAAATGCTTGGATACATTACTTTATTCATGTGTTGCCCTCAGAATAGCAAAGTTATTCTAGTAAAAAGAGCTTAAAATAAGAAAATTAGAAGTTACTGGCCTTCAGATTACTATGTAGTAAGTAATGTGCGGGTAACTTTCCTCATTGCAATTATATTTTGGAGGATGAACTAGGTAACAGTTTAATATCTCAGCTGTTGCTTGTACAGTAGCTTCAGGGTGCACAAGAGCTCTATAAGCTCAAAGTGGACAAGTGCTTATAAGTTTGTTTACAACATCAAAACACTCAAAAAGGGCTATTTTTCAAAGAAAATGTCTTGTTTTCCTAGCAGCTGTGCTTGACATGAACTGACCAGCTAGGATTTCAGGATTTTGCCTTATAGCTGAGTTAAATGAGTCCATACATGCCGATCTTTAAGCAGAAATATAAAGGGAATTGAAAGCACATGCACGGAAAGAGAACTGGACTGTGCAATTACTGGACATTAACATCTGTCTTAGGATGGAGGATGAAGAGTAAGAACATTAAAAATACATTCTGGATTTCATAAATAGCCAGTGCAAATAAAAGATCCCATTTATAGCCATACAGCCATAAATTGGTCACAGATACATTTGCACTGCTCGTTTCTCTTTTAAAATGGACACCTAACACAGAAATTCATAGAAAGTGTCTGCTTTTACAACTGGCTTTCCTGTATGTGAATAACAGTAACCAAAGCAAGGTTTGCGAAACAGCCTGGGACTTGATGAGATACCTAGAGATTCTGAAAGTGATCCAGTAAATATCAAACAAGACCTTTTAAGTTAGCATTAACTGATCATCATCTACTGTAATACTTAGCCACCAGTTTAACCAACTCACTGCTGTCTGATGAGTTGAAGTGGATAATACTTAGTTATGGTTATTCTCATAACGGCTTTATGAATGACACACGATATCTTGGTAAAACGCGCTGTAAGCTGACTAGACACCTTGGAGAAGCTTTTCTCTCTTTAGAGGCACTTCCATCAAGTAGCTGATAATGACAGACACGCAGAAGCTGAGCTGACTGCAGGAGACCTGAAAAAGGAGAGTGCCATGGAAGTGTTCAGCAGTGTCAGTCCTCTTGGCTATACAATTCAGACATAGGCAGACAGAACTGGATGCCTTTCTCACTGCTGCTGTATGACAGGCAGGAACATGGTGAACCAGTCTTTGAAGGAAAAGGCAGATTTCTTGGCCCTAGGAAGAATGTGTAATCTTCTCTGTACTCTTGCCAAGAGCTTACCTTTGTTTATCATAAATCCATGGAAAGACCTCCGGTGCAGCTGCCCTCAGAAAAGATTGCTTCCCACTCTTTCAAACAGATTATTTTTCGAAGCAAACAGTGTATTGAGAGCTATCACGCAAGGCTCTTCAATCTCAGCATTGAGCAGAATTGTCATCAGGAGTCCTCCGGGCTTTCATCTAGTCCACGTGCCTGCAACCCCAAGAACAGTCAGGTTGATAACTCAGATTTTATGCTGCTACATTTCATTTAATTGAAGCATCTAAAAGGTCGAATTCAGACAGCAAAGCCCAAAGTCCTTTGTACCCTCAGCTGGCCTGATCTAACTGTTTCTCGAGTAACATTGTAGAAGAGCTCACTTAAATGTTCCAGGTTAAAAATAAACTTAGGAAAAAAACAGAGGTTATTTTTAATGGTGCCCCTCAGCAGTCACACTGGCAGAGTAAGCTTGCAAATGGATGTCTCACATAAGTAAGAGAAAAATGAATTGTGGTGAGGAGGTGGCAACAAGTAAAGGAAACTAAAGCTGCTGTCCTCTTCTATGACAAAGTATCACAGAACTTCATCTGTCTTTTCAAAAATGTAATTGTTGCCAAGTAGCTGCTGTTCTGGATTTGCTGTATCTCCAGTTGGGCCAGGCAGGCAGTTTAGTTCTTTCTCTTTAATCTGCAAACACATGCTCAGTCTCCACCTATTCCAATTTTCCTTACAATGAAAATGTGTTTACAAAAATGAAAAAAAAAAACATAAATTATAAATATCCTGAATTATAAATAGTAAAAGCAGAATTTTTAATAAATAAATTCTTAATTGCATAAACATATTTCAAGGTTTGGATACACACCTTTGGATATACCCCCTGATTACAGGTTCCTGGTGTCACCCAGATGCTTTACCTCACTTTGGCACACACTTTTTCCTTTAACTCTACGCTGAGACAGGCACAAAGAAGTAGGCGTCTTCTGTGATTACTCTGCCTGTCAAAAGATGGAACTCCTGTCCTCCAAAGTGTGGAGGAGCAGATAAAAATCAAAGCCATTACTCTTACTCAAGTGAAAGTCAGAACAATGTTTACTCTTAATAGGCTATTTTCTTTGCTTTTACGGGAAAACATCCATTGATTTAATTAAGGCCAGTTTCACACTGACTCATACATTTTGTCAAAGTTAGACAGGGACTTTCTTAGGAAACTTTTGGGATACTGAAATTTCCCAACAAACATGGACAGAACAATATGTTTAAAAGAAAACAGCTGAGATGAAATGCAGTTAAAGGTGATCATCGGCCCCCAGCATCCTGAAAACTAGTGGAACAGCTATTGAGTGCTCGACAATAGCTTTTGTCGTGCCAAGGTTATTAACAGAGAGAAGCGGTGGGTTCCCAGTTCTTGTCAGAGTCAGGCACTTGACTCCTCTCTGGATTTTGAGAATCCCCATATAAAGCTTTTGGCCCAGGCACTGCCTGCTGATGAAGAACATCACTTGATGTTTGACCCTCTTGCAGAACTGCACGGCTGCAGGGAAAAGGGCTTCCCTTCAATGTATTTGGTGCAAATGGCCAATTCCTGAAGAAACATGGTTTCACTGCATGCAGTACAGTACTTGCTGAACCCTCCATGTCCAAAGGATCATTTTATTTCCTTTGCTATCTATCTAGCTCTTTGGCACAAGTTGTAGCAATTAATTCTTTTAGCAGCTAGCAAATTTAAGCTCTTAGTTAAGTGTATGCACAGACTCACCATCAACAATAAAACCCCACGGACCTTGTTTCTACTTGTGAGGATTCACTATCCTGGATAAGTGATCAGTGGCCAACCCTGAACAGATTTACACTCACGCTGAGGCTAAAACACCACTGCGGCCCACCCTGCCGCCCGCTGTCTGCACCATAAATGCAAGCAAGCTGCTCTTCATCTGTGTTCCTGACTCACTGCCATCAGCACAGCTACACTAGAAGGCGGCTGGCTGTGATTCCCACTGCTGCCCTCTCAGTGGGCTGTGGGACTTGCACTGTGGCAAGGATAACAGAGATGAGGTAATGGCTGTGGTTGTTTTGTGCAGAGAAAAAGCTCTTGCAATTACTGGTCTTGTACAGAAACCTTGCACAGAAATCAGACCGGTCTCAAACAGCCCCTGCCAAGTCTGCCTTCTCTTAAACTTCTGCTTAACAGAGAATCTCCAAGATCAGCGCTGGCTTTATTCGGAAGCTGCCTATGCACTAGATTTTTCAGACTTTCTGCAGGACAAGTCACAACAGATAACATAACAACTGGCACAGCTGTGCCAACAGAAATGCCAGTTACTGAACCAACATTACTCAGAGCTCTGGAAGGCTTCCACCAGTGAATGGAAATCGAATGTTTCAAACCATCATTATCACTCTTTTCAATCTAGTTTATTAAGGTAAACCACAGATGACTCAGTCTACCTTAAATCTCCACCAAAAAATATGGTGGTTCATGTACTGAATCACTAGAAGATCCGAGGTCATTGCCTGGGAGGGAGCACTGTTACAAGGGAGAGAGAAATAGAGACTTTCTGCTGTCTGACTGCAATCCAGTGCTGCTGGCTGCTCGGGAGGAGGAGCAGCAGAATTTGCTATAATGCCCTGACAGATGACAAGTGGTGACAAGCCTACCTGCTAATTAAAGGCCAGGGGCACATCCTGTTCGCTCTGGGAGACAGCATCTTTTTCTGGAGATTAAAACCTTCTGCATTCTGTAATGGGTAAAAAGATGTGTCTGACTTCAAATTCATGCATGAATTCCTAGTTTCAGTTAATTGAAATGTGACATTTTACCTCTCTCTTATTGAGGGTGCTTTTTCACATCAGTGAGAATTTTGCATCAAGAGAAAAATCAGAACATGGATTATGAAATTTCTACAAGTCAGGTCTCACTCTTTTTTTTCTCACTTCAACTAGTATTAATCAGGAGTCATTCTACAAAAGTTGGTGGAAAATCACTTGTCTAAATTAGAATAATAAGGTCCTCTGTTTTTGTCTAGTAAAATATTTAGGCATCAATAATTGCACATTTGGTGCCTTTTACACTGAACAGAAAAGGAAACAGTTATGGGCCAGAAGTTCTACATTCTGTTAATGATAGACACAGAAGTGGCTGGTCAGGAGTTTTCAAAGTTATTATAAAGATTGACTTCACTGAGAATAGAAATACAAGGAAACTGATGTGAATGTCAATTCAGTTGTACTAGTGTAAACAAGCAGATTGTAAAACTTATGGAAAAGCAATTTATGGCACAGTTCTAAAAACGTGCGGTCAGACAGGAATTCCACTAAACTGAGGAAGGGTCCAAAATAATGTATTACAGTGCCAATCACGAGAACATGCAGCTAAAAAATAAAAGGTGTGGGTACCTAGCTGAGCTCTGTGAAATTATTCATTCTTCTGCTGCTGCCAGTATAGCACTGGCTGAACATACTTCTTATTCATTTTACAGAATAACAGTGACTGCAGACTAGACATCTTCCTTTATCTCATAGACTGATAGTTCTGTCGGTTTTATTTTGTTTAGTATAGTAAGGCCTGGCCAAACCCTAGGATCACAGATAGAAGAGCTATGTTTCAGCAAGAGCACAGATAGTATCCAGCATGATACTAAAACCTTGTGAAATCAGTTTTTAATTTTTAGATCTTAAAAATTCAAAAAAAGTGCTTGAGTTTATTTAAATATGCTAACTCTTATTTAAATCCAGATTCCCTTCTCTTCAAAAACACTTTACCTTAGATAAAGCAATACACCTTTCTGAAAATATTGAAAAACAAAAAAGGGTAAATGCATGTTAAGACTATTCAACAAGGAGACTAAAAAAAAGCTTAGAAAAAAAAATACCTAATCTAATAATGAAAGTTACCGAGTTTTTTTTTCTGATCAACAAAGATCAAGTATTAATTAACTTGGAATGTGAAACAGGAAAAGCCGCTGGAGTATGTAAACATCTGTAGCCTTGGATTTGCTAGGGAACACTTAGCTGTTTCTCTAATTTGCAGTATTCCTATACACCTTACCATCAGCCACATTGTACAGAAGGCTCCTATATGTTCCTCATAAAAGTAACCTCATTCTAGCCATATCTCTCTGGCAACGGAAGCTTGAATCAAAAGGAAACTGTATTAAAGAGAATAAAAGCAGATAATGTTAAAGTTGGTTATATATTCAGTGAATGAAGCTACATAATTACAAAGAGGGAAAAAAAGCAGAAGCAAAAGACAAAGCTTTTGTATACCAGAAACAAGAGGATTAAGAAAGTCCTGTTTGTGAAAGTAGTTCTTTGAAACTTCACAGCTTGCTTCAGAGCCCATTGGTGTCAGTGGAAGAATTCCTGCTTACTGCAGTAAACTTTTAATCAGGTCTTTGTAGATCTTTCAATCGTTCCACTCAACATTACAGAATGGCTTATTTTTCTCAAGGTTAACACAGGCTTGGAATATTTTTAATAAGAGATAGCAAAGTTTCCTTAAAGGAAGCATTTGATAAGATGTGCAAAAAATGACTGCAATAAAAGTTTCACCTTTGTGCACATCTATCTGTGTTGCATCTCATTATAGAGACGTGAAAAATAGGCCTTATTCATATACTTGATGAAAGAACAATCTTTGGTAAACTTCACAGAACATAAAGCTATCAAAAGCTTTTGAGATTAAAACCATGTCATGGTATTACGCAGCCCATCAGCTCCACCAGCAAGCTTTTAAAATCAAGTGGGAGAGGATTAGCGAGCAGCCGCTATAGAAAAATGGACATAAAACTGTGATCATCACTAAGGACGACTTTTATTAAGGGCCTATCAAATGCCTTTTCTGCTCGTGCTGCACAAGGCTAACAATTTAGTGTCACGTTGGGATCAATCACCAATTCCATTTCTGTTGCAAAGTAAGCCCTCTAAACGGGAAGCTAGAAGTAAGCCAAGGATACCTTCGGCACGTCAGCAGTGTTGTGAAAAGAAATCCTGGTATTCCGTATTAAGTTTGCGTGCATACGCAGCCCAGCAAAGTCCTCTCAGGCACACGGTTCCACATTCTTGCTTACTCGCATGTGCACACGTGTAAACACTGGGTTTAGGTTTGCAGGGCTTACATGACTCAGAGGCCTTGCCTGGGAGCTGCGTATGGTGGGAAAACCGAGCCCGCACGGCTGGTGATTCATGCACTGGGGATTGTTTTCAGCAAGAACAAAACAAAACACCAGAGCAGAAGGATCCCATTCTAAAAGGAGGTTTCCGCACCGAACGCGGACTCCCGCCCGGAGCCTGGCAGGCCCGGGGCCGGCGCCTCGCACGGCCGCAGGCAGCTCCCACAGCGGCGCCCGGCCGCGCCGCCTGCCCGGAGCAGGGCAGGAGCTGCAGCACTGCTGCAGCCCACGGCGGCGCCCGCGCCAGACGGGCGCTGCACACGTGCCGGCCTCCTCGCCGGCTCGCGTGAACCCCCAGTTACGCCCGGCAGAGTATTTGACTCTCCCAGAGCAACCATTTCAGAAAGTCTTGAGGTGCTTGTCCTCTGCTGCACTCCCATAGAAAGCATAAACACCTAGGGGCAAAATACCCATGGGTAATAGATGCAAAAATTCATTTAGTTATTTGCAAAAACCTTAAAACCATAGTTCATCAAAGCAGTTTTTACATGAAATCACAAAAAAAAGCTGCAGTAGCCTCTGGTATCATGTTCAGCTTTCACGGTGCCACAGGCTTTATCCAACTCGGGGCCTTATCACTATGAAATAAACAGTTTTGCTTGATAATACTTGGCGGAAACCTCAAACCCATTTTCCTTTAAGCAACCAGGGTACAGAAAAAGCTCTGCGTGTCTCAACAAGCCCAGGGAACGTTCCCAACTTGCACAGGCTACCTGCCCTTTCCTTTTGGTATTTCCAGCTTCCTTAGAGCTTCCTCCCCTTCTCCGAGCTGCCTAGCAGTGGTGTTGGCTGATGTGACCTCAGCTTCTGCTTTTGTGCTCAACTCAGTTCCTCATTGTTTCTGCAACTCAGTCAGAGGAGCAAACTGTTTCCATACATGCTGATTATTGGAGATTTGGTTCCTGCATTCACATTTAAAAATATACTCCCTAAAGGTCAGCTGTTCTTTATCAGACGCCACTCTCTGCCCCCACACAATGCTCTCTTTTAGCACAAGCCCTGACAAGGTCATGGAGTACAAGAAACCCCCAATCTTTCCAAATACCCCAGGTGACACATTCTGTATTGTATACGGCCTCATTCTACTTTTGTTTTGAGAAGGCAGTTTCTTATGGGAAACGTAACTTGTTTTTGTGCACATAATGGCCTGCAATAATTTCTAATTTCTCTTTATTTACAAGTGATAATGCTGCATACATTGACACCACAAAGTATACGACTCATAGTAACGCCTGCAGGTGAAGAAAACAGCCTAGAGATACCAGCCAGGAGAAAAAAAAAAAATTCCTCCAACAGATCATGTGAAAATAGCACCTGCTTCCTCAGCAAATCTACCCCTGCACGCTCAGAACTTGCAGTGACAGACTCTAGATCCTGAATTGCCACTAGAAGTATCAGGAAGAAGACAAGTTACAGAAAATAGCATAACAAGCACTTCTTGCTGCCACTAGCATACCTGTCACACAGAGGTCTAAGAGCAGACCAGCTCAGTCTCCGAGATTCAGGTTGTCTTTGACCAGCACAGCTAATTATTTCACAGCAATTGGAAAGCTGTTTCCTCTGTAGGTGCTTCATCAGGAAGGAGAGATGAAGGCCTCAAGTACCTCTGCAAACGATTGGCTTTCTTTCTGGAAGGGAAGGTTGCGAGCTCAGTGTTTCGGCTGAGCACAGCTGGCAGCTCCAGCCCAGCGAGCGTCACGGGAAGTTTGCGGGAGCTGCTCGCCGGGAAGGGCTGGGTTTCCCGGGGCCTTAGGGAAGATGAAGCTCTTTCACACCCTGCCCCGCTTTGCGGCGGCGCCGCCATAGGAGCTTGTATCCCAGAGGCTGAGCTTCCAGGATCATCGTGCCGCAGTGAACCCCTTATCCGCCAGAAACTGCATCTTCATTTCAAGAGGAAGATGAATCCAATTCCAATTCCATTCCCTAGGCCAGTTATCTCTCAGGTTGACTCTGCTGGCAACTTTCCCAGCTCGGCAGCCTGTTTGGCTCATGCACATTCTGGACTTGTCTCTGGAAAATTAAGGTGAATTAGGTGAAGCAGTGAGGGTGGCGCATGTTTCCTTCTCCCAGTGTCCCACCCCATCTCCACCCCAGGGGAGAGGCTCAGCATGCTGTTAGCAGATACTCTGCAACTTCCCAGTGGCCCTGGGCACGCACAGTTTCAGAAACTTACTGACTCTCCGACAGTGGGCAGGTAACGGGAAAACTGGACCCTTTGGTGCTTGACTGGTCAACTTGTGTAAAACCAGTCATTGAAATAACACCCTGAAGTTGCATATGGTTTATCAACAATAATTAAAATTACTAATTTACCAGGTGTTATTCATTGCTTTAAGTTTTCCATTATATGTACTCCCCTCAGTTCTCGCTTCTCATCGTGGATTTTAAAAATCAAATTTCAATCAATAGTACACTTTCACATCTTGACTTTGAAGATGTGAAATAAATAAAAAAGAAAAGGGTCAGATACATCACAATTAATTGATACCAATATAACACTAACTTGGAAAAATCACCTTGAGGTAATTACCAGTCTCATAAAACTCACTTGTCCTTGCTATGAGCATAAGATTAAAAAGATTAAAACCTAAGAACAGGCCCTCTCCAATGCAGTCACATGATTCATTTTTCAAGTATTATTTTCCTGCACAGGTGGTGAGAGAGATTTTCATCAAAACTATTCTAATTAATTAAAAATCCAAACAGTTACTATATTATCTTGAAGTAGTAACACTTAGAAAAACAAAGATTATTAATAGACTCAATGTAGGATTTTAAGTTTTCAGAAGCAGTCTGCCCCAATCTGGTGAGTCAGTTGTTAAGCATCTACAACAGCAACATATTGAGCCAAGCATTTGACATTTAAAGTGACTTTAACCTACAGGTTATCATGGGGTGGAAACTTCTGCTAAATGAAAGGGCTGGAAATGGAACTAACGCACCACCAAAGTTCTGACAATCAGCTCTTTTGTAACCATTTCTGAAAAACACTCCAGATGCAAACAAACGGGTAGGGAGTGGAAGGAGAAGCTAGCAGGCATTTTCCGCTGTCCTCATTATTCTGAGGGTGGGTTAAAGCAAGCAAGCAAGCAAACAAAAAACCCTCAAAACAATCCTAATGATTTACACTTCTTTGCACTGCTAAAAGTAGAGATTTTAAAAGCCCTATTTCAAATTCCTTTCTTGCACTAGGAACTGGTGTTCCTTCGCGCAGTCCCGGCTGGTAACGTACATAGAAGCCTGCATGAAGGAGAAATACATTGTCAACTCCCAGCAGCCCTGTCCCAATGGAGCCCCGGACTGCCAGAAAATCATGTAAGTACCCTAGATAAAATCCATGGAGGCAACACAATCCTCTAAGTATCTGAATGAGATTTTTTAGAAGTATTTAAGGACACATTTTAAAAAGAATTAAAGCACCAAACTCATTTTAATTCCAAAGTGAAGTAGGGTCCAATTTCTGTACATGAGGCATTTAGGCATCTGAGCAACTTGGTAAAACCCCTGCCTTGCAAAGACATTTGGTTACAAGGCAGTTATTTTCAAAAATCTGTTCACATTCACTTTGTCCAACAGAGATCACACCGTGTTGATAATTCTCAGCTTTTCTCATAACGAACTTTCCCAATTGGACATTTATAGCCATATGCAAAAAACAACCAGACAGGGGGGCTTCATATGGGGTTCATTTAATCACTCCAGTACTCCACACAGGTAACCATCCCTTATTAACGGATAAGCATGGCTTGGGAAGCTGTAATATAACTACTGTAAACTATCAAATTCTATTGCAAGGTCTGTTACAATAAATATTACAGCTGTGCTTCTCAGTTACACCAGTTTGCCAGCTGTGACAGACCCATTTAAGAGTTCAGTCAGAGCCCCATCATTAGCCATGTTTGGAAAAAATATCTGCTGCAGAAACAGAAAACTGTGTGAGGTGGATCATCAGAGCACTGCTCGTTACACAATATGTGGTGCCTGCATATATGAATTTGCACCCATCTCCTGTTCTAAAGCTAGTCCTGAAAAGCAATCTGAAGTGGGGGTGGAGGTGGGGAAAAACTTATCATAACTGTTGACCGCTTAAACGCTTTATTGAGCAGTAGTGGCACGTTTTGTAACAGACTTCTTGACTGCTTTCAGCATTAGTCATTTAGGCCACACCAGGCACCAGACTCCAATCAGAGTCAGTGAATTTACCCTGATACCAGCTGACTGTAACATCCAGACCCTTATTCCCTAGGTACAGGACAGCCTTGAAGCCAGTCTATCAAGTGAAACAGAAGGTTTTGAAGTCTTTACAGTGGAAATGCTGCCCTGGATTTATTGGCAACGACTGCCAACAGCGTGGTAAGGAAAGCTAGAGAGCACGATGGAAATGAAGACTAAATTAGTCTTAATTTAGACTAAGAATTATGACTCAGCCTGTCTGGAGTCATGGCTAGTGATGTAGAAATCCCTTGATTCTGAAGAAACTAGGTGTGAGAAAGTAAAGCTGGAAAAAAAGCAATTAGTCTGTGGATTTAGCTTTCACAGATTTTAAATCTATCTTCTATTCTTCTGCCTCAAGAAATATGCAGACTTTTCTTATTTGGTTCTCCTGTTTGAGAATCAAGAGGACTATGTTGTATTTTCTTTGGTCTGTAATAGCTGTAAATAGTGACAATCAGTAACTATTATTGCTGTATATAGCTATTACAGTAGGTATTATGTTTTAGTAGCCATGTGGTAATCTTATGCATGGAGAAGGGTGTTCATTTGATAGCGGGTGGATTTCAGAAGCAGAAATCCACCCCGGGATGCCAGATTTCAGGCAGACCCGCTTGACATCAGAAAGCACCGCTAGTATGTGAAACCGCTCGCTGCACTGACCCCACGGGCAACATCATTTGCTAGGGAAACAGCAGCGAATCCCGCTCCAAACAAGGCATCCCGCTGCCTCCGTTGGCCACACGCGGATTCCCGGTCCTAGAGCAGGGAGCAGCCGTGGGACTCAACTGTGTCTCCACAGTTCTCACTCCACAGAAGCTCTAGCAACAGACTTGGCCATGCAGGGAGTTACTGCAGCTCTTTGCACTGTTGAATAACGGCGTGTACAGCTGCAACGTAACAGAAAAGCAGGACAGACCAAACTGGACCGCTCAATGTCATGGGTAGAATTCAGCAAATAATGATCTATTCAAAACAAGAAGGAGTAAGTAAATGACTAAAACATAATTCCCTATAGTAACATTAAAAAAGATCTGTGTGAAAACTTCTATGCAAACTTTGTCCAACTCACCTACCCAAAGAGGCTCCCCAGATAAAACCTAAGTACTATTTCTTTTCTTCCCCCTCCCCTTCCCCCCATCTTTAAGTTAAGCCTATCTTTACCAGTTTAACTATAAGGCCAAAACTTTCATTTATAATGTCAGGACGCCAATAAAAAATGCAGTGCTTCTAGTTTAGTCTGTTAGTTCTGTCACACTCATTTCCTGAAATATCTTCCTTATCTTCAATTCCTCACTTGTACAATGTCACTATAGCTGGTAGCAGCCACTGTCCAAATGTTTACGTAATGGCAGAAGAAGAAAGAGAAATTTGTAGATATTTGTATAGGATCCCCTCCCTTTCTTCCCCCAAAACAAAATAAAACAAATGAACAAACAGAAAAAGCAGCTACTTGTAATCAAACCCTGTCTTAGGGTCAGTAAAGCAGCATGGATTAAAAAACAGGTAGCACAGCATCATCTCCTGTGCAACACTGTAAGCCAGAGCAGCGCTGGCCTGAGAACCTAAGAAGGTTCTCCCAACAAGGTGCTCTTTGCTTGCCCTAAGGAATCTGCAATGCAGAAGTGTCTTTGTATCAGTTACATTTGTGAAAAGCTTCCGGAACATATTTTAGATGTAGAAACCTCCAGAATTGAACAGGCAAGGCAGGTTAATTTCATGTGTAATGTATCACATCTCAATTGCAGATCCCAATTATATTCTGGTGCCAGCAAGTGAGACTGAAGGACTGGAAGAGGAGCAGTTCTTAAACCACAGTATGTTCTTCAACTTACTTTCCTTGCAGTATTTTTTTTTTTTTTTTTTTTTAACTTCTCAATCACCAATTGAAGAAAAAAAAAAGATGGATTTTTTTTTTCAGCAGTTATTTTAATAAGATAAGCAACAGACACTATCTATAGTGAAAGGAAGGATTATTTAGGAAAATTTTTATGCAACTACATTTCATCTGTTGCTGTTAATGAGGATTTTCATCATAACACTCCTTGAGCGCTCCAGACAAGCAGCCAGAAGGTTCACAGCTGTAAGCGGGCTGGTCATCAGTGCAACTTTACACAAAATGCATAGATGGGACAAAACATTAAATCTTTCAATGGCATGAATATTCAACTCCCTATCCTAGAAAGACGATTCCAGGGAAAGCATGCCATGCCTGAAAGTCCATGCAAAACGCTACCTCAGGGTAGCTACCCAGGAGCTTGTTACAAAGCACTATATAGATGTGCAGCTCAGACAGTCTATCCTGCCAATCTGGGTACTTTGGCTACTTACCCAAAAAAGACCTTTCCTTACCCTCTGGGAAACAGTATAGCTTGTGGCTATTAAATATCTTCTAACAACTGGCTTTTGGGTAGTATTACAATCCTGAAAGAGAGTCTTCTCTTGCATTATGCTCACAGCACTGAATGCACAAGCAGTTGCTTTACAGGACTTCAGCTTCTAAAAACATTCAAAGGCCAAAAGTAACCCTGGAGGACAACAGGTCCCCAGGACAGCACAGGGCATAGCAGTTTCTGCAGCTCTCTGCATACACTTTGAGTTCTGCGGCTCTGATTACCAGGTACTTATTTCAAGTAACATCAGTTAAGGGGCCCTTCAGGAGAGTCCACTGTGATGCTTAAACCCCATGTTGGCACATTCTCTGTGAAACATCTCAACTGCTCTTTCATTCTGCCCTTTTATAAGGGCAGAATAAACTTCGCTGTTCTTTCAGTCAGTTGGTTTTAAAGCAGTTACTATTCCAGAGCTTGGTATGGCATGCTGAGGTTTCAAACCAAGAGAATTTTATGGACTTCATGACTACCTACCATGGCTCAAGTTTTTCTATCAGTATCAATATATTAATATTTAAGTTGTCTTTATCGGTGGTGGTGGTGGTGGGGGAAATAACACTTTGCCAAGAAATGGGAATTTAAACTACTGTAAACCAGCAGGCTCCTAAATGTCAGTGCAAAATTTTCAGAGCAAAAAGAAAAAGTATACTGTTGCTCTCAGAGCCTGCAGGGTTGTACTCTGTTGTATGACTACTACATATATTTTTTTAATCTTGTCATTAGGGGCAACGACAGTGGATTCAAGAGAAATGTTGGAAGTCATTCAAGATCATGAGGCATTACTGGACGATCTTCAAAATGATATTCATCAAGCAGTCAACAACTTAGGCGACTTAAAAAAAATATTTGAAAACAACGGTACAAGCATGGAGTTAGAAGCGAACCACAGCAAGACAGGTAAGAGCTTCAATGCAGCCTGTTCCAACAAAGTTAGGAATCAAACTGTAATATAATTCACACTAACCATGAGCACCTTTGAAATTACTGAGTACTGGCCTGGCGTATTCAGATTTTAGCACGTGGCACGACTCTGCAAAGTACAAGGTGTTGGGGCAGACAGCATCAGGAAAAGAAAACATTACACAATAGCAAAAATGAACAAGAGCAGGCTAGCAGGAACTATTGTGAAAGTGGCCTGTTATGAAACGGCTGTCCAGGGATTTCAAAATGTATTATTCTTCTAAAGTAAAATGGATAGTCCACATACCTCTGAGTAATTGCTTGCAGATTCAAAGGCGCAGCTTGCCTTACATTAGGCTTAATTTAAAATTGGGTTATTTTTGCAATTGTAAAGATGCAGCATATTCTCAGATTCTAGAGAATAAGATGGCAGTCACTGTAGAAAAATACTTTCCCGAGTGAACTGGACCAGATTAGGAAGCTTTCTGAAAGCAGAACTTAAAGAAAAATTAAATTCATTTTATATTAAATTTACCTTTCTCTGTTAACAGAGTTACAGGAAAGGCTTCTGCAGCAAATTCTGTTTCCTCACATGGAGGATTTTCTACGGAAACATTTTAACCCAGTGTGGGCAAGCTTCAACAGAAGCCTACAGAACCTCTCCAGCATGGTGAGAAACCTGTCCCATGCCGTGGAAGCCAACAAGAAAAGCATCGAGAGGTTCCACGAGAGCACCGTGCCTAAGAAGGAGTTCCAGGAGCTGGGAACCAAGTTTG
Organism: Nothocercus julius; assembly: GCA_013398735.1. Lineage (NCBI taxonomy): Eukaryota > Metazoa > Chordata > Aves > Tinamiformes > Tinamidae > Nothocercus > Nothocercus julius. The sequence continues at coordinate 99,871 of VZSV01000036.1, forward strand.
AATCTAAAGTTCAAGAAAATGTGATGAAAGTTGATCAGGTGAAAAGGGATATAAGTCATCAACTGCAAGTGCAGCAGGCTAATATTCACCATAATCTTACCATGATCAAGGCAGATACTGACACAAAGCTCAAGAGATGTCACAAGATACAACAGTCCCATTTGTTAGCTTTGAACAACAGTATTGCAAACATGAAACAAGAGCAAAACAATTTTGAAAATCAATTTGAGGCTTTGAAAAGAAATTTAACGGAACTTTTCTCACATCATGGTCCCAAAGATGAAACCACCCAGTTAAGCATCAGACAAATAAATGATATTCTGGCAGGGCATGCAAAGCAGCTTAAAGAACTCTACATAGAATCAGACGTTGCCTTTCAGAACATTGTGGTTTTAGAAAGATGGTTTAAGGAATTGAAAACAAATCTCTCAAAGTATAGGCCAGAAGATCTTACAACTGCTTTAACGGAGAAATCACTTATTATTGAAGAAAACAAAGCAGCAATGGAAAGGCAGATATCAGAGCTCAACTACACTCTCTCAAATCTTCGAGAAAACTATTCAGATCTCTTGAGGTATATGGAGGAATGCAATTGTCAGAAAATACCTTCTGAAACTGATTTACTGGAAGAGGATATAAAGAATATCACTTATTCCCTTGAAGGCACCCAATCAAACTTAACGGATATGAAACACTTAGAGTTAGTTTTCAAAAATCTCTTGAGGAATGAAATTGAAGAGCTCTCCTCAGCTTTTCCATCTATCCATCAGTCCCTTAGTCTCCATCAGGAAGAAAATAGACAGCTTCAGTCACAGGTTCAGGCTTTTTCAGAAGATATTGGCTTCCTGAAAAAGAAAGATGAAGAAATCCATAGACACATCAGGTATCTCAATAGCTCTTTCAGCTCTCTCCTGGAAGATGCAATGCGGCACGAAACAGCACTGGAGGCTTTATTGGGAGAAGAAGTTATGGAAGTCTTGTTTGAAGACGACCCTAGTACCCTAATATTGTCAGTAGTTCAGCTGCAAGAATCTCTCAAACACACTGCAGAGAAACTCCAAGAACAGAATGTGACTTTAGGATCTCTTGCCAAGAGATTGCACCTCCTCGAGAGAGGTCAACAGAATAAACATGATGCTCATACGTCTCCTAAGCATCCCGAAGAGGAAACACAAACACCTGCTGCCGTGGATGAAGCTGACAGTCATCGTGGCAAGGTGGAACACATGGAACCTAACTATGAGGCTGCCAAAGATGACTCCTTGGATAGCTCAGGATATAATGATATCATGACTCTGAAGAAAGATATCAAACATCTGAGTCTGGCAATCAAGAGATATGAATCAAGAGCTGACATGAATCTTTGCTGCAATCACACAATAGTAAATATAGTGGAGCCTCTAAACATTTCTGTGGAAATTCTCTCAGCAGATTTAGCAATCATCAAACAGAAGCTAGAGGAGCATCTGATGATTTTCAAAAAGCTGTTTGGAAGCAATGAAGAATTAGTTGCCTCAAATATAAGTCTGGATATTACAAAGATGCAATCAGTGCTGAACAGAAAAGTAAGAAGGAAACAGAAAGGTCAGGATAAGCAAAGAGACAAAAAGAAGTCTGACAAACAGAGAGAAAACATGCAGACAATAAGTGGAAGAAATACAGTACAAACGGAACTCTTGGAAAAAGGCAGGTTCTTTTCTTTTGCTTTCTCATGTGCAAATCTTGCTTCTTCCTGGGCTCTGCTCCAAGTGCTGGGTGCTATGCCTCCCCACAGCATATAAACTGTGTTATAAACTGAGTGTTGTCCTGTGGAATATTGGAGGGAAACGTTTTGACGCTGTTTACATCCCCAGCTCCACCTAACCAAACAGCTCGGGGATAAACCAACTTGATGCACTGGTTTATGCTGCTTGAAGCCAGTAAGTTACACTCTTTATAGCTGCGAGGGAATTGGTCTTGAAATAATTCAAATTTCTATGTTGAGAATCCATAGTTTGTTTGTAGATGCTCATGTTGTTGTAGAAGTAGTTTAGTCTTTTGAAGCCCATTGGGAATGCTGGGCTTCCTAGTTTTGCTTCTTTCTCCTTTGTTACCCAAGTCTGGAAGGAAAGTGTTCAAAACACCAAATCCTTCCTAGTGTGAACAGACCTATTACATTAGCTGCAAAAATTTGCACAGGTAGAACAGGGAGGTCTGACAAGAGAGTTCTTTCTCTATGTCTCTTGGTTAAACTTCAGAGACAAGTTTTCAGCTTATACTTCACTGGTTAAGTAAAGGGCCAGTTTTCCTTCTCCTTTAAGTGCTGTTTTTCATAATTGTAGTCCTTGTGATGAATACGTAATACAGAGCAAAACCCAGATCTTTCCGGAAACCATGCTGCCAAACTGTAGTTAGATTGAATAAACAGAGAACACATTTCAGATTACAAAAATGCTACAGTTCTTCATGACCTCAGGCTTACACTTTTCCAAAATACCGATCTAACCACCATATATATCCATACATATACATCCAGTTGCTGAGGCTTATTTTGTTGTGATGTGTGCCTAGTCACTACATCCAGTTGTTTCTGCACCTGCATCAATGCACACTTCTTCCTCGGATAACTGAACTTCCCAGTATTACAAGGGTACTGAGATTTCAGCTATTTTTTGTCCAGATGGCTATTTCTCTGAAATTTTTTTTAAACTGTAGTTAAGCTTCTACTGACATTGTTTTTTTTCTCCCAAGAGTAAGATGTTACACGTATCAGCAAACTAAAAGTATTTGCTGTAATATACTTACTTTTATCTTGAATATTACTTGACAAGAAAAAGCCTATTCGCATCGTGATCTCACTGAGAGCGCCACTGCTCTGCTGCTGAGGGATTTTCTCTTGCGCGCGATAGCTTCTCCGAGACAAGCTAATTGCAAGAGGACTGTCCACAAAGCTGAGCATACACTGTGCAGAAGGCAGAGCGCTGCTCTCACATACACTTGCAGACAGCCTACTAACCACATTCTTGATTCTATGCATCTATTTGAATACAGCGTTTCTTTTTAACAAGAAATAGTAACTACAAAGCCGCGTCCGTTCCTATCCCAGACCGTGAGAAAGGCACAACGGGAAGGCTCACCTGGCCGACCCTTGCTCTCGGGTTGTGCTGAGGGCTGCTTCGGCGCGGGTAGGCTGCAGTGCCCTCTCCCGCCGCGCACACCACGGCCAAAAGCAGCCGTTCCCACGCCCAGCACACACCCACTTCACACAAGCAGTCCCGCAGAAAGCTCTGTAGCTACCAGTTGAGGCTGGCTGCATCTTTGATGAAGGCACATTTGACTGGCAGAAGGTAACTACATCCGCAAGCAAACCATTCCCGAGCTTTACGAGCACTTAGCGGCACGGTGCGCGGGCCGGGCTCCCCTAGCGGCTGCTCCTCGGAGAGCCGCGGCTGCGCAGCGCGCAGGGCCGGCGGCTGCCCGTGCCCGCCGGGCTGCAGGCAGCGCCGCTCCGGTGCTCCCACGCTCCGTCCCTCTCCGGCCTGCCAGGCAGGGTGCTGGAGCGTCCTTGCTGAGGACGGGGCAGCCGGTGCCGAGGCCTGCAGGGCGGTCGCGCTGCGGCCCCGCGCGGGCCCCACGCACGGGCTTTCCCCAGCGCGGCCTCCTCTGCCGCTGTAACTTGAGAGCAGGCACGAGCCCAGCATCAGGGATCCGAGCAAGCGCCTCAGACGGAAGATCTCAGGCAGAGCATCTTTGCCACAGGTTTTACCATGCTTTACAAGGAAAGGAAACAAAGGAGGAGAAGCATAACAAACCACGTAGATTAGGTCAGACAGTGCAGTCGGATCGACTCGCAGGTCGGTGCCCCAGCCCCTAGGCCAGGCCACTTCACAGAGCCGCGCGGATGGGCTCTCACAGCTTCACAGACGGCCTGCTGAGGTTTGCCCAGGCAGCCCAGGCTCCCTACGCAGGAGGATGCAGAAATCAGACCTATGACCTTTACCCTGACTCCTGCCTTGATAAAACTGGGGAGGGAAGAGTGCTCTTTGCTAAAGCAGTGCTCCTTTTCCCTCTCGTTTCAGACTCATCGGTCGCGTTCCACGTGGGATTCTCAGAAGAAAAGGATAAAGGAAAAACTCTGCGGCTCAATGAAACATACCTCAATTACGGAAACAGCTACTTCCCTGAACATGGCTACTTTAAAGCACCACATAAAGGTGTCTACCTGTTTGTCATCTCTGTGGAGTTTAGTTCAGGACCAGCACTAGGCCAACTCTCTTTTAGCCGCGGGTACAAAAGAACTCTCTCAAGTAGTCAGAGGAAAACACCAAGTGGAAATACTATGACTACTTTTGCTGTGGCAGAGATGGAGAAGGGGGAGAGAGTATGGTTTGAATTGCTGCAGGGCTCTGTAATGAAACGGAGCCCACCTGGGACAACAATGGGTGGATTTCTAATATTTAAAACTTGAATACTGACAGTTTATTTTAATGATATACTTCCATAGATGCAATGGACCGGTTCACTACTGCTTCATCTGTGATGCATTCCACCTTACTGCATGTGTTTAAACATAGCACTATGCTAGATTTATCTTCATGCTTCTTTTCTGAAGTGTTTGGCTTTTGATTATTTGCTTATGAGCAGCAGTGGGATTTTCTTTTGGTGATAAGCTCATGACTTGGACTCCAAGTGTACCAGTATACACATTCCCAAAACCTTTCACTGTGAGGTTTTCAGCCAATTAAAGAAACTGCTTTGTGGGACCTTCTTCAACTGTAACACAGATCATTTCTCTTTCCCTGGCAACAGAGTATCATCTCCACACCAAACATAGCCACTACTCACAAGGAAAAAATAGGAAAGAATATATATAAACACTTAAAGGGGGTAAGTAGTAGCTCAAAATCAGCAGGTCAGGACAATTTTACCTCTTTGTTCTCTGTCCTCGTACTATCTTGGGAACTTCTACAATTCACTCCAATGTTTCATAACTTTTCATAACATAAGAAGAGAAATCCAATCCAGCAAGATGCATCCTTTGCAAGTATTTGTCGAGCCTTTTCCTTCTGGACATGTCTTGCACTTCAGTTGAACTGCTAAGCTTAACAGTAACATAACATTGTTAGGATGAAATAGATCTACATTAAACGTTAAGAAAAACTTAACACTAATTAAGAAATACTAGTCAAAATGCAGCTTAATACACCTTGGTCTACAGTCACTGTTGACTAGAAAATAAATTTATAATTCAAGTAAGCCAGAAAGGGGAATTTCTGAACTGTGGAGTTCTTTTTAGTTTCCAATCTAAAGAGTCCCAGCCCCTCACGAGTAATATATCCCAAGGGCTTTCACTTTAAAGTAGCTCCATTATTATAGTATATTACGTTGCCAATCCTAAAGCCTTACAGAACAAAACAGTTTAATTTGCCAAAGTGAAATGTATTTACAAACTATCCTACTAAGTATTTTTCCCCCCCTTTTTTTTTTTTTTTAATTTCCTCACCTACTTGGACTCTAAGCGACAATCAACTACAGAATTACTAAAAAAAAAAAAACACTAGCACCAATACACTTGAGATTCAAACCTGAAGTTGGAGATTCCAAAATAAAGGAACAAAGAAAAAGGACAAAGCAAGAGTTTAGCAACTCTTGAAAATGAAAATACCACCTCTGACTATATTCAACTATGCCCAACCACCTACTCCAACTCAGGGCCATTTTTTTTTTTTTAAAGCTTTGACAGAAAGCTTAAACCAGAATGAGAGGCATGTGGCTCTTCAGAAAGAGACATGGTAGGGAGCAGAAAGCAAGCAGGCAACAAGAAAAGGTCCAGAGATGTGATCGCTGAACCTAGCTGTTCACCCCAATAGAACTTCTGATATTTTGGCATCCTTGTGCTTACCAGAATTTCTTATTTTTGTTGGAGGATAAGCCAGACAAGTTCAGAGGTCATCAACTCCAGAATCCTACGCAATGCTAATCTAAGATGTTTTCATGTTCATATTTTTCATGTTTGGGCTGAAGTTAGCCACCTGCATATATAAAGATGCCACATGAACTGAACACAATCATTCTCAAACTATGAAAAAAGGACAATATGAATTAAAACAGTATGTTGGCTGCTAGAAGCCTGACTTCCTTCTCAAGTGACAAGAGAGAAAAAAATGACTAAGCTAATGTTTATTAAATGAAAATATCATTCTTAATAAAATTCAATTTAGAAGTATGCCATAAACTTCAATTTTTAAGTATGCCATTTTACTGCTGGTACAAATCACTTCCAATCTCATTCTTTTTTTTTTTTTTTCCTCTTCTCTTTTCCATTACTACGAAGATCTCCTTACACCACCCAAAATACAGGTATCCATTGCATTTCAGTATTTTTACTTTCATTAGATCCATCGGTGTCTAAATTCTGCAGTTAGAATCACATGCACTTGTTTTACATATCCACATCAATCTGGTATCTGAAGTCCATGTTGGTCCACACAAAGTAGTGGTCCTCCCATAAATCAGCCTCACAGCTGGTATTGAAACACGTACTGAATTAACATCAGTGAGAAAAGACTGAGTTAGTATTTTGGGAAGATATGAAGAGAAAGGCAAAGACAAAGCAAAAAAAGAAAATCTATAGAACTAAATCCAATTGTTTATGAAATTAGTGTGACTTCTGCAATTTATTCTTAAAAAAACTTGCGTTTTTCCAATTATTCTGTATGCCTTCTGGCACGCACACAAAGCTTACCCTGCCACCACCACCCACTTTTCCCCGTAGGATCTTCCTACCTTTAGGATATTGCACCACCCTGTGGGCACATGCAGGAGAAACGTCAAGAACAGAATGGTTGGTCAGAACGAAGGCTGCTGCAGAAGTTTCATTTGCTCACGGTGTTTTCATTATGCAAGCCTACAAAGCTAACACCGCTCTCCAACCCACCAGTTTTCACACCATCCCCGATCACAGAAGTTACTCTTTACAAGCTGCACAACAGCCACAACTATGGGCAAAAAAAATAATTACCCTGTCAAAATACTAAGTGTAAGGAGTGCACATCTTTGTGCAGTGCTGACTCCTGTTCTTATGTATTCAATAGAAAGGGTTTAAAACAGAAATTCATGTCTTCCACTGTAGTTTCTGGAGCCCTACAGTGAAAATTTATCACTTGACTTTACAAGTCAAGTGGAAAAAAAAAAGTTGTAATTGTCTTTATGGTACACCAGTAACAGTCCATATGATACTGGGCTATCAAACCCTTCTAGCTATTGGAAAGTGTTATCTTCAAAGATTATTCCTGACCAAAACATACCTTTACATAGACCAAAAGGCAGCAGAAACTGTTCTTCCTTTTTCTTTCTTGCAAACTAAAAGCAAATTCTAAGGAGTGTGGTATCCGGCTGTAGCACTTGTGCAATGAGAAAACATATCCGGAGATTTCATAATCAGGTATTCCCAGGTGAGACATCGCCTTGATTATTCTTCTTTTATGTGATTCATAAAGCAGAATGACCTTGGTAGGCTACACAGAACCTCTGGGTACCACCTCAATCTCATGATTCGAGTATCACTACAGCAAAAGAATGAAAGTTGTACAAGGTAATCCATGATAAGCTCGACCCAGAGGCAAATTTACAGTATACAATTAACATGCGGTGGACTTGCACACACCCAAAAGATAGAATTTATTCAAGTTTGACTTGCTTCTGCTTTTACTATAAGCCAAAAGACAAAAAGAAAAAAAAAATCAGAGTAGAAAAACCTCTGTTTTTTACCGCCGTGCCCAAATTTAAACCAAGAATGTTATCTGAAATATAGAGCACCAAACGATTCTGAAGACCATTAAATTAAAAAACATAATCAACAACTTATTACATTACGCAAAAAGATAAAATATGAAGTTCTAAAAAGAAGGGAAATATTTAGTTATGGTATTATAATATCTAAGTCATATTTTTAAGGCAATCTTTTACAGTAATACAAAACACATTACTAATGTGTACTAAAATAAGGTTATTTACTTAAAAATGATACATTAGACATAAACTGTGTACAGAACAAAGCAATTCATGGTAAACTCAATAAGGCACCTTTTAAAGCAGATGCTGTACAAAATACATTAGTGTGTTACAGTTTTAAAGGAGTATTCTACACTTCTGGCATATAACACACGTAAGAGTGTGACCATTCTCCTTGTTCCACCCTTTCATATTTTATTTACATCTTCTCTAGGTTAACTACGATGTTATTCTTCTTGTATACAATATAGTACATTTCATTTTGGGCATGGTACATCACAGCACAACTGTCACTACATGACGTGGGCTTCTATAATTGCATTTAAAAACAAAACATTACGAGGCAACAACTACATGAGATTTGTTCAACAAATTAAGAATAATGTGCACTCCACTTCTGTTATACCAACCGAGGCTCCATAAAGCATGATCATGCAGCGCTGTAACCCAGTTTTAAACATCATCCCTATGTAGGATAAAGGTAGCAGGTAGAGGATAATGTTTTGGACTTCTTCAGAGGCCTGGTCAGAAGAATGAGGAAGTGCTAAATCATTCTAGTTTTTGACAGAATGTAAGCATAACTCCCCTACAATAACCCAAGAAGGCTTTTTAACTTACGGTTTTTGCTTTTCAAACATTTTTAGACTGGTAAAATACAGTCTGTGAAGACGTATCAGATGCTCTGTATCCAGATGATTCATTTCATAGCACATTCAAATGGTCATTTAGATGAAGATCTAAAATCTGATTCTAGACTGCTACAGAGATAAAGGATTAATTTTACATTTTATTCCATACTTTAAAATAGACCAATTTAGAAAACTATCAAAGTAGTAGTGAGGCAGTTTTGCAGAACTGCTATTTTCCTAAAATTCATGAAGTACGATACTTCAAAATGTTTACCTTGAAAATGTACTGCAAGTTTCTAGCAGCTATGTTACTCTCTCGCTCAGAATTTAGCATTCCAGATACCTATTTCTAAAAGGAAAATTCAAAGCTAAGCAGGACAGCAGAATTCAAAATACAAATCTGTATTTTCTGTAGGAATATCATGTTTGTTGAAGAATTAACAAGTTAATCAGGAACAGAAAGAAAAAAAATTTTCTTTGAATTAATGTAACAGCATAATATCAGTGATTTGAATTATTCTCCAACTAACACAAATCAGAGTAATTATATAAAAATAATAAAAAAGTAATAGATTAAGAGCTTCCAAGGCACAGTTCTTCCAAAATAAATGCCACATGCTTTAAAATTTTTTCTAATTGAAATTGAAAAAATAAAATGGAAATTAAAATGTTAAAACAACAACAACAAAAAATGCCAGGGTTGCTTGGGAGATTTTTTTGGATGATAAATACTTAAAATCATTTTGACCAAAAAAATGAGAATCATAACAACAAAAGAATTTGAGCCCCTCTCTCCCAAAGGCTTATGAATTCCACAGTACTGTGGGAAGCAACAACTCTGCTTAAGCACTGATTATGCTTCATTATGTTATAATAATGATGTTATAATTGATGGACTGGCTTAAAGCAAAGTTTTGTTTATTTTTTTTTTCCGAATGATTACTAAAGTATCAGTATACACATACTGATATTCCACATACACATAGGCTCCACACTGTGAATTACTTTGCATGGAGTGTAGGATATCTGCTCACGTGCTTTATCCAGCCAGGTCCTTTAGCAATTAGATTTTTTGGAATAGTAAGGAAACAAGTAATATTAAGCACCTGGCAGTTCCTGTTCACATCAGTGAAAACTGCATATGCATCATATGTTTGAGTATGAACCTAGAAACTGAAGTCCTGAAAAGGGAAGGTTTAGCTTAAGCCTAAAATGCTTTTTTCTCACAAACATCACAGATGTTCTTTACAGCAGTCAGCTTAGTTCTTCTGTTAAAATGAATGTGTGACCCAATTCAGGTCTTTAGATGTCTACCAAAGATCACCATCCTACTGCCTTGGAAATGCCTAAACAACAGAGGAAAAAATACATGAATAATTAAAACCATGGAAATTCACACTTCCTTTGTTTTATTTATGCTACCACCAATGACTTCCTGAAGACTTGAGGAAAAAAAGCAGGGGGGAAAAAATAAAAAGAGCAGGAAAAGAAGAAATAAATCAAAATATCAATAAATTTACAGCTAATCAAGCGGTAGCAATTTCTGAAAGAAACTAAAGGTATTCTAAATGGGAATGGATTAAACTCAATATGCCTCCATGTTCTTAAAGTACAAGTTACCAGGCTACCTACATAAACATTTTTCCTTCCTTTTGACAAAAACTCTAAATAAAAGAGCAAACAAACTTTTCCCTTTTTTTTTTTTTTTTTGGCTCACACCAAATATTTTCCAACCTGTGCAAAAGTTACACATAACAACATGATTAATAATTTCAGTCTTGTACACTTCTTGGCAATGGACGGAAAACCCCTTTTTCCAAAAGCCCTTTATCGTAAGAATTGTGGCACAATATCATTTATCATTTGTTGTTTGCAAATAAGTTAAAGTCATAGTTGACACACCTAATGAACTGTTCAGCCAGAACACACATTAATACTTAAAGGCATTACTGAACAAAAGTAATGACTTTATTTAAAAAAGAAATGTCCCTTGAAATAGCTCGTTTTCTATAAAATATGTAGCACTGTTAAATAAAGTCTGTACATCACAATAGAAAATAAAAATACTGCAATCTTTTGCCTGACCATTTACATTTTGCGAACTACAAAATTAAAAAGAAAAAAAAACATTTGTTAGACTGTTGCAGCTGTTCACAAATCACATTAGTTCTGCATTACTTTGTTTTCTACCAATTGTATTTTCAAGGGATAAACACATTTAAACATTCTCCATGTACATATTTTAAGACAACAAATAATCTGACATAAATCAATCTGAAGTTTTAACATTTCCCATCAATTTTTGTATTATTCCTAACTTTTTTTTTCTTCCAAATCTCAGCTATGGTGTGTCTGTGCACGTGTATCTAATCATACACATGTACCTAGGGCTAGATGTTGTTAATAAAGCACAAAACACACTGTATAAATAACTTCCCTTTTTAAAGTTATCTAAAACAAGGTTTACAGTACGAAGTTATAGGCACTTAAATTATCAAATATGTTTAATGGTTCCAATACTGTGTGTTCATTCTTCAGACGATTCACGTAATTGAAGTTTCAACTTGAGTTGTGGTACTATTTTTTGACTTCAAACCAGAAGTGGCAAAGGAGGTGCGTATCACTATCTGCCTTACAGTAACCTCATGGAGGGATTTGGCTCTGGCTTTTTAACTCACTTATCTAAATCAGTAAAGAAAAGGAGGAAAATAGTTTCCTGTGCATGCCAGAATAGTTGGCGCAACACTGCAAATTTTGCAGTTCTGTTTGTTTGCTGTATCTTCATGAGATCTCTTTCCATGCCATTCCTCCCAAACATGACTAACTAGAATTAAAAATAATCTCTGATTTACCTTTTTCACAAATCTTGGGTTTTATAACTGTCCTCTAAGCAGCCCACAAACCCAACTCACGAGTCTTTTGTGCACCGTGGATGCTATCTTCAACAGGCCAAACACTTTACTCTCCAGCTCTCCACCTTTACTGCATTCTCTCATCTTCTGTGCCAAGCCTGCACTTCTTGATTTCCCCCTTTTTTATCTGTAAATTAGACTTGTTCTCAAGCCTTTCAAAACTTATCTTCTGCCGGGTTTCGTCAACTGTTGAGAAAGCATGTTCCTACAGCTAATTCCTTCCTGTATGGAAAAAGTTCAGAGCATGACAGGCACCTACAGGTAAGTCCAAATAAAGCAGAAGGCAAAACAGAACACCACTGGTCTGTTAAGACAGGAAGTATTATACAGCAAAAACGCTGGTTACATGTGGCATTATGAAAAATATGCCAGATTTTATAGTTGTGCAATTATGGAGCCCACTAGACTGTAAGCATGGTGGCCAAGGCAGTTTATACCTCTAAGAGATATTGTTTCAAGCTCTTTACAGACTCAGGTAGGCATTGGTTTATAACTGGTTCACATTTTCGCAGCTCTCTCTGCGACCAAAAGAGGGATAGAAATACAATTACAACTGAGATTTTGCAGGATAATGTAATGGCAAGGAATAAATTCTGCAGGAAGTCCTGTGATTGTGAAGTCACTAAGTATTTGGAGCCCTGACCGTAGAAATTTGTTCATTTAAACGGTTTCTTATCTATCCCAAATGGCAGCAAAATAATCCTGGCACACACATAAAGGCATAAGGAACTGTTAAACTGAGCGGTATCACAAACATATCCATAACCTACAGGCTGTTTCACAAAAACTTGGTATGAATTGACTAGGTTTCTATCAGGTAGAAGGCAAAAAAAGCTTATATTCTCCATCTCTGTTGAATCCATTTAGCTTGTTAGGCTTTCACAGAAAGCACTGTAATCTGAACATTCAATTCAGTACCCAGAGTTTTACTGGAGACTCACTAAGTATGGCTGAAGTCTCAATGCAGCTCAAACAAAAAAGAAACGTGTATTTTAACAAGGCTGTCCATCTATGTAGCATGCGGAGGCTCTCAGCATCACTGTCTATGAAGTACTGAAAGATTCAATTAGCAGCCTGTAGAAGTGTGGTGAGGAAAAAAACTGAATCTCAGTTGCTTCCTCTTCCCACTTACATCTCACCCACGTTTGAGTGGAAAGTTCCAGGAGTCCAGCTTTGCTCCCCAGTGTTAGTTTACTATGTCATATCTTTACATCTTGTGATTCCACCATCTTGGCAAGTGTCTTCTTGATCCTCAAGGCAGTAAGTCTTGAGGCAGGATTATGGGCCCAGCATTCAGACATTAGTTTCAATATTGCTCTTAAACACTGAAAGACAAAAGAACGAACACCACCACTGAAACAACTAACAATCCCAAGAGGTACAGAGTTTTAGTTCACTGCCATTTCCAAACTACAAACTAATTCCAAAGGTGAAACTATTAGTTTTTCAGCAAAACTACTGTTGAAAACTATTAGAAACGGATGAATTAATAAACTGACAAAAGCCCCTTCTTTCTACTTCCCTCAAATTCCCAGTATGGCAGTACTTGGAACTAATCCATTTAGTTGCACACAGATGCACTGCCACAGTTTGCTGTTACAACCTAAGAATGGAGGTACATCAAAACATTCTTATGAACAACTGAGCTGATCTCAAACACTTCTTTTATTGTTTCTGCAAGGTTTCAGAGTATTGAACTGCCTACATGTGCTCCCTATTTTTTTGATGTTTCTAAGCTAAAATATTTTTCTTCTCATCCTACTTACTTCATCACTATTCCACCTGTTGGATACCACTGGGCGCAGGCGTTTGACACACACCACTTCTCTCATATCCTCGTAGGATGGATCATTTGGCACCATATCATAGTATGGCAACTGATACTCTTCAACAATACCTGCAGATAAATGTGAAAGATGAAGCATCACAAAAAAAGGACAAATCTATGTGCTCTTAGATTTCCTTACCTAGGAGCAGAAGTTAACTCAATTTTCTCTCTGTACCAAGTCAAACCCATCACACTGTGTTACTGTGATAAAATCCCAAAATTTCAATGCAACAATCAGTTACTAATGGTTAAGAATATTTAGTCTAAAAGCTTATCGGTTCCTTACAATTTCCTTAACTTGGATATGGAACACAGAATTTGTTATCATCTAAACTCTAATCCTTCTAACCCAAACACGTGTTCTGTGCGTGGATTGCTGCTACTACTTCTGAAGAAGACAAGCCAGCTGACAGCAGGATTATCTCTGTTGCATCATTTCCTAGAGAGGTAAGTTGGATTCTGGTTTGACAAATTTTAAACTGAATATTCAAAAGTTTACCTCCTGTGACACAGCGCCGAGCCATTTCCCAGATGATCAGCCCAAAACTGTAGATGTCAGCCATGATGTATGGTTGGAAATGATTTTTATTTAGGCTTTCATCTAGGACTTCTGGAGCCATGTAACGTTTTGTTCCCACTCTAGTGTTCAAGGGAACATCAACTTCGTTTGTATCACTGTATGAAAATATTAAGTTAGTGAACTGTGCAATTACAAAATAGGGTATGAAATAGTGCATGACGCAATCACTATGCTGCAAATCCCTCATTTACAAATTAAAATTTCTTTCTTACATTTCCCTTTCAATACTACACTTACTATACAGATCATACCTCCCAGAAAAAGACTATGTAGAGAAATTACCATGATTATTATACTTGACAACTAATTCTATTGCATGACAAAGAAAAACATACATGAATAACCTGAATTAAAAACCACGATAAAGATGAATATGTTTGGCAACAACTCAGATGCCAAAAGTTTAAGCTTTCTTTCAGGCTTTTTGTAGCAAAACAAAACATCCCACACATTTAAAATGTATTCAGCAATACTATTGTACGAACTCCTTTTACAACTAAGCTTCAACTTCAGCATTGCTCATGTTTTCTACAAGATAGAAATTACGATGAAATTACATGCTAGCAATCAATAAAGCAGTTTTGAATGATCAATTAGTCTTCTCTTACTTTGCTCTACAAAGTTTTGAGTTACTACTACTTCCCACTTTCCTTCTCCTCTGCTTGACAACCTTGAGGAGCAACCTTGATATTTGCCAGTATTTAAAGAACAAACTTTATTTCACTTTCAAAACAGCCATGCAACCTGCTGATTTTGTATCCCTGTTGAACTGGACATCCGACAATTAAAAAAAAAGTGTACATATATAGATAGACCTCCCCACACACCTTTAAAAAAAAAAAGTTAATCATACATCTATTTATTTTATAAATATTTTTTTTCCTATTACAGATATTTTGGTCCATTTACCTGTTAAACTTGACTGCAAGGCCTAAGTCAGCAATACAGCAGGTACCATTTTTCTTTATCAAGATGTTCTTACTCTTCAGGTCCCTGTGTGCAATAGCAGGCTTGCCTTGTGTCCCATAAATTTCTGTGTGTAGATGGCAGAGACCACATGCAGCAGAATAGGCCAGTTTGAGGAGAGCCCTGTTGTCTAATGTAGTGCATTTCAAAAAATCATATAATGATCCATTTTCATGATAGTCTGTAATCAAGTAAAGCTGTGTCCAGGAGCCAGTGCCCTTAATGTCTGCAGCTATAAAACCTATCAAACATACAGCCATAGTTAGAAAGTATTTGCACATAAACTCTTTATGCAACATATTTAATATGAATTCTTAAAGTTACATTCTCTCAGTATCAAAAGGTATCTCTTCCCCTTATGAAAACCAGTAAAAAGCATGCATTCAACCATAAATGAGGTGGTTATTCCAGTCTTCTAGCAAGGAGATGGCAGCCACACACATATCCAACCAATAAAAACAAGATCCCACTTTTTGGGGATCTGACATTCACTACTAACCAATATTGCATAAAAGAAGCCATACTCTCCTCAAAACATGCATTAAAAAACTCCTACTCCTTTATCCTGCAACCCCTTCAGTACTCAAGCAAGGCATTCCTTACTTACCAAGGATATTTTCATGGCGCATTAACACGGTTTGGTAGATTTCTGTTTCTCGGAACCAGCTGGCTTCTTCTGTGGTAAAAAACACCTTGACGGCAACTTTTTCGCCCCTCCATTTGCCCATCCACACCTCTCCATATCGTCCTTTCCCAACTTGCCTCACCATCTGAATTTGTTTGGCAATAGTGCGCTGAACCTATGGGGTAAAAAACACAAGAAGGTGTGGGGAACAGAAAAATTCAGCAACTTATCTCAGACAGCAGGGCAAGCTGCCTATCAGACAAAACTGACTTCTTTGAGAGTGATTCTATTCAAAAAGTTTTAGATCTTCCTTCTATTTCCATTTTAAACCCATTTTTGTTACTTCCAGTGGAGCATTTTATTAAAAGATTAAATCAGTTTGACCTCTGACTTCTATTCAAATGCATTCTATCTGTTTCCAATTTAAATATATTTACAGTAATCTGTCTCACTGGTTAATCTTTTACTCATATGACCTTAACACTTATATAATCTCATATTAATACTCTTAATAATAGTATTAAATGTAATGTTTAATCAAAATACGTGAACAGCTCAGCATATCAAGTGCAAATCTATCAATAGTGAAAATGAAAAAAAAAAATCTTTGATTTTGCTCAACTGGATACTTCTATCAACCATTATTGCGTTTTTATCCTATCCTGTGGGATCTAGTTTTTCTTTATATTTAAAGGAAGCCAGATTTCTGAAAGAGAGTCTAGTCTTGCATTTGATTTTAGTTACCTGAAGACAGGCTTTTGTGTATCTGTGCTTTGTATAGTATCTTTCATAGTAATTGCCTATACAAATAATTTACATCAAATATTGAAACTGCTTTGTTCTGGACACTAAATACAAAACTAAACTTTGTATTTGATGCAAAGATGATCAGTGAAGAAAATTTTTGTTTGTTTTACCAGCAACGGTAGCCCCGATCCACTGCCTGAACTCTGTGACTGGTCAATAAGGTCTTTCAATGACTCCCCAGCTGGAATAAACGCTTCATCTTGCTCCAGGTCGCGATTATAACAGCGTCTCTTTGCCACCCATTTACAATAATGCCTGTAAAAATATATATTAACAAACTGAGCTACAAACGCTCTTTGAATGTACAAGCTTTCATAAAAATCTGGATCTTAATGTGCACTCATTTTTTCCAGAGATTCTATTTTGAGTGTTTTTTTAATATGAAGCAGTTGTTACAATTCATGTAGAGGCACATCAGTTTATGACTCAAGTGCATAAACTGCATTTTTAATACTCAGCTCACAGCTCAGTTTTACATGCTTAAAGCACCACTGTTTTTCATTTAAATAAAAAGTCCAAACCTTGAACCGTGGCAATTGAGACTGGCACATTTCTGCTGAGGCTGCTAGAGCACTGCAGCAGACCAAAACAGGTAGAGTCTTTTCAACTGCACCAGTATGAATTGCACTTAGCTGAAGGTATTCTTAATGCAGGTCAACTTAGTTTTAACATAACAGAAAAAAGAAAAGTTAAAAAATATTCTTGTTGCTAGAATTTTACAAAAGCATTATACAAATGTATGCCTCAGGAACAGGACAAATAGAAATAACAGAAGAGACTTACGATCCAAATATGCAAAGACAGAAAAGCAACCCATGCATTAAAACATCCCTGTTTAGTGAATGCTATTGCATCAATACTTATAGCAGTTTTGAAAACTAGAAATAGTTATTTGCAGCTAGATTAAAAGATCAAGTTCAGTAAAATTCTGTGCTTTGACAACTTCATCATTTTCACTTGCAAACCAGTATCCATGGAGATGTAAAGTGAAATTACAATGGTTTCTACTGCTATCTATTTTTATTGGAAATATATATGACCAAATAACGTCTACAAAGTAACTCTTCTTACATTCACTTGGGAAATAAACTGAATTAACCATAAAAGAGCTTTCCTTACTTGTAACAAAAGCAACTAAATAAGATGATCATGACAATTATGCAGACTGCCATAGAAATCAACACTGCCATCCAACGAATGCTGCCATCAAAAAGTCCATCTGTTTAAAGAAAAAAAAGTATTGTCTATTAATTAAATATCTAATGTAAACTTAATTTAGGTATGACATTACCATATACTGTGCAATTTGGCACTGCATAGTAACTACTTTTTACAAAGTATGACAACTCCTATAGGTCTTCCCAGATGGAATACTTTGCCAGAAAATGGTAAAATAAAAAGTTATTTTAAATCTTTGAAGCATTGCTTTTTTTTTTCCCATATTAACATTACCAACACTATGTATAGCTGTACAGATGTATGCATGCATAACTGAGGAAAGTAAACTAAAATTTATTTCAGTGGCAGCAGGACAGACGTATAGAGAACATAGCTGAAAATGCACAAGACTGAATGAAAATTATCAAGATTAAAGAAAGTAAATGGGATGTGTAGTATCAAGTTTAGTACAGAGCTTTACACCAAAATGAGATATTAAGGAAGGGAAAGATCTATTGACTCTTTCTCTGTATTTTCATTAGCTGATCAGGAACAATGGAACCTACAAAGCATTAGCATCAGTATGAACATCAAGGAGTTGTTTAGTTGTCTACCTGTACTATCAAGCGGTGGTAGCGTTGGTTGTAAATCCTGATTGCAGAAGTCGGTCCGACAGCACTCAATTGTCCGACGCAGCTGGGCTTTTGGTGAATCCTACAAACAGAAAATGGAACATTCAGATCCTGAGGTGATCACTGATACAACACAGAAACAAAGGTTTAGGCCATTTTCTAGAAAAAGCATTTCAACCTCACTGCTGAATGTATGAGACCTCTTAAGAAGCACCTGTCAGTCTTTGGGCTGCAAGCATTTTATGCTTTTCTCTTTTTTAAAAAAAAAAAAAAACTTCTCACAGAACCTCTTTACTTCATGCAATTCCTACTGAAGCAGCTACTTCATATTTTGTAAAACTGTTAAGAGTGGCCAAAAACAGCTTACCATACACTATATATACTGTTGATTACTGTATATATGGAACCCTCTGTTTCCATATTTAGTTAAAACTACATCAGATTCTTTGCATTCGATCAATGTCCTCCCACTCACTCATCTGCTCCTAACGGATACCCCATAAGAGCGTCCATGTCTCTTTCACATGCTGCCTTCCAGGCTCCTTGTCTCTACATCCTCCCTGCTGTTCGTTCAACTTCCACAGATATTTTCAAGGGATGCTAGCACTTTGGCAAATGTTTGCTTTTCAAAGTATGTATTTTGGTCAGTATTTGACAGCTTTATTACAGTTTCTGACCAGAGATCTTCAGCATGCAGATGTTCATTTAGCACTTAGGAACAACTGTATCTCTGCAGGACCTTATCATGGAAAGAGAAAATTTCAGGAAGAAATATCACTATTTTTAAAGCTGACTAATTATGACTTTCTTAATTTTGCAAGGAATGTCTCTAGCTACCTCTTTTTTTTCATTCCTTGGAGTATATATTCATTTAACTTCCGACACTGCAATTGGCAGAGCATAGTTAAGTGGAGGTCCAGGTACTTGATTTGTTACTAGCAAGCCGTCATTCACTGTGGTGAAGCATAACATGCAAAATTCTATGACAGCAAGTCATAAACTATACAAATTTAAACCGCTTAGGCAGTTTCCCTAGATAATCTCCACAGAGATCTCCAGATATCTCATTTGTACCTTGCACTGGAAATCGGAACCTTCATACTTCATGCAGCCAGAAGCAAGCGTAGGCTCTCCATGTTCATCTTCCTCAACGATAGCAAAGCAATGCCCGTTTGTTCTGGAATAAACATATCAACTGTAGTTTAACGGTCTGTTTGCTGTTTACTGTGCAAGATTACTTAACTATGATTCCATCAATACTGGCACTGCAATATTGAAAATAATTCTTCAATAACACAAGTTTGATGAGACCAAAAAAAATCTACCTTATTTTCAAAGAAAACACTGAGGGTAAAGTTTTCTCTCAAATATTCTTCCCTTTCCTTAAACAAAAACAAAACAAAACAAAGAAAAAAAACCCATTAACTTTGACAACCACATGCACATGGTTGTTAAAACAAAACAAAACACACACACACACACACACAAAAACCCAACCAAACAAAAAAGTCCCAACCAATCAATTCAGTCATATCTTCTTAAAACTGCAACAACAACAGTGGGGAATAATAGCTTTGGTACAGTAAAACAGGATTATTCAACCTGCACAACTACATTTCTTCCAAAAAAACTTACTCATATATTCAGTCTTTAATGGGAGTAAGAAAAAAATACAAAAGCAAAAAGTAAATAACTTTTATTCTTGCAAAAAACAGGACTTTAATTTAAATCGTCTTTTATAGTATCACTTAATTCCCTGTCTTCTCTTAAATAATAATTTCGCAAGAGAGTTGCAACAACTGTTGACAACATATGACTAAACAATCCTAAACCAATTCCTTGTGTTAGATCTGTGCTTTCAATACCTGTATAGCTTTTAGATAAATCAAAATTATTTCCCACAAAACAAATATTAATTAAAAAACAAACAGGGTTTGTTTGCCATGAAGACTTTCAAGTTAATGGTGAAGCAACCTGGATTTAAGAAGCAGAATACCATAAAATACCCTGCATGTGCCTACTTCATGAGTGTAACAAATTCTAACAGCTTTATTAGCAGAACACTGATTTACAGCCGTTTGCCACTTCAGAGGAAAGTTAAAAACCAAGGCCTAGACTACGGTGTGCACCAGGGGGCGATAACAAGCAAAAAATTAAATTCAAGGGCATTTAAAGACAATACTGAATCATTATGCAAAAATAAGTCTCCTGGTGCAAAAACATATTCATAAAATACTACCTGCATGTATCTTTATAAAGAGGGTATCCATGTTTCTTCCACTGTCCACCAAAAAGTGCTTTATATGCCAAATGATAGCTAGATGCTTAGTACTGCATGCCAAAGATTCAGACTACATAAGAAAGTCATAATGTTTTCTGTCATGTTTTACTATAAAACTCCCTAGGCAAGCACATAATTAGTGAAATAGTTGCTTGGAAAACTTACACCTATCAAAGTTAAAAACTACCCATCTCTCCCTATGCTAAGGGGCATTTCTTGTCCATTCCTCCTTTCCTCTTATACCTACAACTAATGAACGCATCACAAGAAAAATTCATAACAAATGGCCACATGGCACTAAGTAACATTACCTTCTGACTACTAGGCAAGGAAATACTAAGCTAAATGAACATCCAGTACTGTTAGAACATTTAGATTTGGGTAATACTCACCCAGTTATAAAATGCTACAAGTTACTCAAAACCTCAAACCTTCAAAGCAGTTGCTGGAGGCAAAACAACTGGTTGTGAACAGTTCTAACATGTGGTGAATGCAATCCTGTTCACATATAGCTGATTAGGGATTTTTTTTAGCATTCAGCTTTCCACAGAATTAGTGCATTTCTGATCAATTATAAATCACTTGACAGAACTGTAGAGATACTTTTATCTGTAGTGAGTCAAAAAGAGCCTTTTCAAGTTCTGCTGTGTCCTGCATGCAATACTTACATGCATGTATTATTAATAGCATCATCTGGACAATGCCCTGAGCAGTAGCATTTAAGAAAGGGTAAGGTGTCCTCTGGAGCGAGTGTTACTCCGTTTGCTTGTTTCTTTTGGTCAGGATTTGTCTTCATTCCCGTGCCATGATTTTGTCCTGAGCATTAGAAGAACAACAAGTTATTCGTAATTGGTTAAAAACCTTAAGAAAAAAAAGAAAACACGAAAAACCAACCAACAAAAATCCAAAACAAAACTCACCCACCAACAGAATGATGATATTAAAGAATAAGAGTGAATTATATAAGGCATAAGAAAACCTTCTTATGCTGTGGGATCATGGCAGCAATTTTGACTCGATCATTTCATTCTGGAAATAGCTGGCTCAAATGCTTTATATCAGACCATCCACACACTATCACTAAAAACAGAAGGAGGAAGTTTTCCCTTGTGAGACAGGACAGTGATGTAAGATTGGCAAGAATTTTGTGAAGAAAGCCCTTTTCATTCATGTGTTTCAAAAAACAAAATGCTGGCCAGCTCAATAACCACAACAGTATAATTCTATGCATGACTGAGTACACTTAATATGCAATTTTCTAATTCTCTGCAGTCATTTTTCTGGATTCACAGCCTCACAGAAGAGCTATAATAACTTTAAAATCTCTTGGGTTTTTTTTTGATCTCCATCTGCATTAGTACTTCAAAACAGAGCTAAAGTAAATCTTGTTTGCAAATTAAATTTTAGTCAATGACGTGAACATCCACACAAATGAGCTTTCATAGAATAAAAATAGGCCTAAATGAAGTTCCAAGCAGCCCTTCATTTCACAGCAGTAAGAAATAGCTGAACATCATTTGGTCTAGATCATATTACTGAAGTGCTGTTCTGAAAGTCAGCCTTCATAAGAAAAATCCCATCTGTTTTCTTCTTAGGGAAGGATATCCAGGAGAAAAAAAAAACAAAAAACAAAAAAAAAACCAAAAAACAAAAAACATTAACGGCCTCATTTGGCATATGTTCTCTGATCACTGCATAAGAGACAAGAGTATCTTTGTCCAGCTCCTTCAGATTTTTCAAACAATTTCACTAGCAAAAAGTCTCTGGTATCACAGTATTCTTGGCTCCTTATGTTCGCACGAGCAGATGAGCTAAGTGAAACTAGCAGACTTCTGACCAGACTATCACCTGCAGGGACAGCACTCACAGCAAGCCTGTGTGGGATGCCCAATGTGCAAGATAAGCAGATCCATGCAATTAGGATTTATGGAAGCTTTTATTACAATTCAGCAAGTGGAGATACCTCTATACTTTTCAAAAAGATTTTAATCACACCGAAAACCTCCAATTTATCTGATTAACAACAACAACAATAAAAAAATCAACCAGGAAACCCATGTTCTCTTTTGACATGGATCTGTGGGTTCTCATCAAATCCACTAAGTACTACCATAAAGTAATGAGAATATTACTCTAATGTCACACTAATATCTAGTAGGAAAATTAGGTTAAAAACTTTTGAAGATAATATCTGCTATATCCTAGCCCACTATGCCATTCAGCCAAATGGAAGACTAAATATTTTTATAACTTAACTTATGCTCTAAGAAAAGCACACATCCAGTTTTCCTCACCTGATCAATACAGCGTACTGAGCACATGCTCCTGATTCAGAAATTCCCCTGAAAACAGGGACATTGCGCTTCTTTCACACACAATTAAGACCACATACCAAGAAACTACTATGCAATAGCTTATCTATACAATAATCTTTGCAGTAAAACCATAAGGAATTCTGCATGTATGAAATGGCACCTCCTCCAGAAACTGTTCTTACTCTTTTTCTAGTTTTATTCCTAACAAAGTCAGAATGTCATTTTAATACCATGCTACTTTCACAGCACAGTATTTTTCAATTTCAAGAGCTTCTTACCTGCTCAGAAAACAGGTAGTTCCACCTCCTAAGCTTTACTTAAAGAAAAAGCCACTGCCCATGCACAAGTGTTAACTAACACTCTAATTTTGCACACCTACTAAGGTGTCTTTGCTAGCTAATTTTACAGCCCCTCTCCCCCCTTACTTTCTGGGACATTCTGCATGTTAAAAGTTTGAACGATGGAGAATTTTATGATCTGCATCTCAGTCACTCACCCATCTTCCTACCCTGATCACTAAACACAGTATTTTATCATTTGATTCGAAATGGAACCAGGGAACCCTCAGTGCACAGCTTCTCAGAAGAGAAAAAACAAAATTCTAACCCACAGCTTATAATAGAGACTACCATAATCCTGTCTTATAGATAGTATTGATGAGTTGCACAAAAATGTGTCACTTTACTGTTTCATTATTACTTTCTAGGACTATAAAAACAAAAACCTATTAAACAGAAAAGATAATTGAGTATCCAGGGAGGGAAGGGCTGGGGAGGAAGAGGAAGGAAAACATGGAGACTGTTTAGGTTCATGTGGAAAAGTGGAAAGCTTTGAAATAGATGTACCTAGAATATTACCCCAATTGCTTTTGCATCCTTCACTGTAGTACTACAGGTCAACCTCAGCATTTTAAGCAGGTAGGGGAGAGAAAGTGCATATGAAAAAGAACTTGTCCTACACCAACCTGAGATGCCAAGGATAGATCAAGATTCATGTATGGGAATCATCACAGGGTTTTTCATTGCTGCTTTTCCTGGTTAAAAGCAATTGGAAGGATGACCGAAAGAGAATGAAGGATGAGCCAAGACAATGCCCTGGCTCAGGAATCACAAGACCTGGCTCTATCCATGCTCAACTCATCCCTCACCCGTAGTGCTCCATCTCTTCTAACTGCTTTGTCAGATGTGAGGACAGGAAAATGGAGGAGCACTTTGTGGTGCCACTGCACTACGGTGAGGACATAGCTAATAGCTTCTCTGTCACATTCACTTGTCAGCTCAACAGTGGAGCAAAGAAACGCCCATACACTCTGCGCATACAGACAAGAAGGCATTAAAATGGGTTGAAGACTAAAGAAGGAAAAAAATAAAGCTGAAGAATCATTACTACCAACATAACACAGACTGCCTTTGATCAAAGCAATCAATTATTCAGAGAACCATTTCCTCCAATCATTAAATAGTTAACCGACACATTGATTTTCAAGAAGCACAGTAAAAATATTGATAAAAACATATGTCTGCTTGAAAGCATATCCTAAAATACAAATATTAATACAGATAATTTTCTAAAAAGGTATTTTTCATGACACTGAAGTGATATTAACCACTAAAAATTGAGTAAACTCAGTTGCTGCTTAACAATCCATTTGCCAGGATTCATATGTAATTTGATTAGGTCTTCTGATTTAGGAAGACATTTGTATACACCATAAAAAAACAAGTCTGCAAGAGCTGCAGAGACAGAAAAAGGGTAATAAGTCAAAGATGACAAACACATGAGCCAAATTACGCCTAGAATTTCGTACTTAACTGTATTCTCCTTTCCTCTAAAAACAAATGCTAGAATTAGTAGCCTGCAACGTTACAAATTACTGATGGCTTTCTGAATTCACAATGGTATAGTTTCCCTCTGATTTAACCAAATATTTCAAACAAATTCATTTTTATTCCAGAATAAATTTTCCTTAAAAGGGGTTTAATCTTAACAGAATGACAGTACTCTAAGCATTTCTTTGTAGCGATCCAGTAAATTCTCTCAGCTTTTCTCCCAGTCTGGAGCTCTGCCCACCTTGCTGGTGCTCAAGCTGTTCACACTGGCTAGCTGACACTCTCCATCACTGATGTGCCGGGCTCTTTTTATAAAAGATGAAAGATGGATCAAGCTTCTTGATGTTAGGCAGCCCTTCTTTATGAAAAATAAACCACTTGAAATTTTTACATGGGAGTAGTTTTGAATTACTTTTCCTACCTTTAGGGTGTAGATACTAAAAGCCTTCTACTACAACAAGAAACCACCACCTTTCTGTCCATCAAAAGCATCCATAATGAGTTAACAGGTAGTGCTATACAGATTACAGCTTAGTAGAGCTGATACATCATGATTAATATTTCAGTACTTAAAAAATAATAATAATAATGAAATAAACAATGCAACCAGAACACTTCTGTGAATGTGAAGAAAGTATCTTAAATGCTTTTCTCAGCTCTGCATCTGGTAGTTTTGCCATGACTCTGCAGGTAGTGAATTTTGATACATTAAGCCTGTGATCTCCACAGAGCAGGCACATTACAGGTAGTTTGGTCTAGCAGAACTGGTTCCTAAAAATCACAGCAAGTTCCCAGACTATTTGTTTAAAAATCTCTCTCTGTTGCCCTCCAGCTTTCCCAAGAGCTACACCATAAGGTTCAACCCTAACAGGTCGCTCTCGACTTCCTTCCCAGCCTCTAGTCTTACCTACCTTCCTTCCTAGAAAAGGTATTTCTAACAAATGCTATTCTGTCCTGATGTATTAAATAGTCACAGAGAAAGACTTTATGTGTGTTTTTCAACAATATGTTCTGATTTAAATTAAATACACTTCTGAAGATTAAAGTTACTTGAATCAAAATTTGAGATCACAACAGACTTGCATAATCTTTGTATAATCCACTACAATAACTTGAATCAGATAAATATTTACTGATGCTTGTCAGCTGCTGGGATTTTTTTGTTATAAAAGTACAGCCATTGGGAAGCAACTGGTAAACAACTGTAAAGACCTACACGAGCTTCTCAGAGCACCAAGCAACTTCTGCAGATTCTGGAAAAAAAGTTCATTTCAGAAGCGTTTAGATGTTTAATTCAGTTTAAACTTTTAAATTCACTAATTCAGAATTCAGAAAGTTCATAAATGTTAAAGCAGAACTCTCTGGATGTCAAATCCCTGAATAAAGTATGAGAGAGTGAACTCAAGTTTCAATGGACAATTTTTTCAGCATGCTAACTGCGCTCAATAAGTCTGTTCTAAAACAGAAGTATTTAATAAACTTCCCGTATCTATTAAAATAAATCAATGTTTTAATAAGCTAACAAAAAGGATTAAAGCACTGATTTTTCTGCAGTGTATTTAAAGAACATGCAAAGCTTGATGAACCGCATATCTTATATTACATCATACAGCAAACTGACAGAAATGAATTCCAAAGTTTGTGAGCCTAAGTATCTATTACATAATGACTGCTCTGCTACACATTTTGGTAATTTATGGTTATCAGTGGGAGTTTAAGCTAAAAAGAAAGCACAAAATTCACAGCTTCAAAAGATCACGCCATTCTGAACAAAAGGCAATGCTGTGAAGTACAACAACAAAAAACGAAGCCAAAAAAGAAAAAAAGAAAACAACATCCCTTCATTTTGCTTTTTTAATTCAGACAGCAAACTGTTGCAAGAGAACATGTATTTGTACAAAATACTTACGGGAAGCAAAAATACAAGTCTTCTTAGCACTGGGAGAAAATACTGCAGGGGCTTTCCTAAACTCAACTCTTACACTGTGAAATTAAAGAAAAACCTGTGCTTGTGCATTTCTACCTGTCTTACAGAAGGCATGGTTGTGTGCAAAAAGGATGTCTGTCCTAACAATCACACCAATGACTTTCTACTTAGGTTTCTGTGCTGTAAAGTAACACTGCATTACAAAAAGAACTAACTCTATCCTGAAATAATACTGGTTCTGTCAATCTGCAGCAACGGTAAGGACTGAAGCATATTTTGTGTCCTTATTCACAAATGAAGTTGATATCCAGCCTTACATGACCAAAAGAGGAAGGCACACAACTAAGGCCATGCACAAAGAAGGAAATACAAGAGCATGTTTCAAAAGGTTGCTATTAAAACTAGCCACTTGTTACCCACATTCATCTTCTATTACTTCTCAACTCATAGAAACCAGAGCAGTGCCACCACAATCTAGAAAACAAACACGTTCTAGAAGTAACCTTTCCACATCCCTGCTGCTTGTCCTGAGGTGAGGAACCATCTGCTGCTTATCAGCAATTTCATGGAGTTGTTTGCTTGCTACCTTAGGAATATTTTCACATTATCAACAGGTACAACCACATACTTAGAGTTCATATGAAGGAATGTATAAATACAGTGCACGCGTGCATGTATTTGGACAACTTTGCTATAAATCGTTCCTTTTGGCTTTTGTAAGCTCTGAAAATCCTGGCAATTTGAAGAAATTGCCAGAAGAACCAAGCAAGCAAACCATTAGACTTGTTGCTCATTGCTGAAAGCATAAGCCAGTGTTTATGCATCTTTCTACTGTTTATGTATCTGTTTCACCTCCTCTTTCTGAAATCCCACAAGTTTTCAGTTCCTTCTGCTGCATGTTCTCCACCTATGCTGCGTCCTGCATATAACAACGCGCTTGTATAATACCTTGTATAGCTCTTCCTGCTGATGCTATTTTGACTTTTTGCTTTAGATTTCCTCTTCCCTATGAAAATTCCAAATCCTTGATTTAACTGTCAGCTTTGTTCCTTCACCCCCAAATGCCAAGAACCTGATGATAAGCAAAGAGACTGGACTGGTTTTCTACTCACTACCCCTAGAAACCGAACACGTCACACGGCTGAAGACAAGCCCTTAGGCAAGTTGCATCAAAGAAACAGTATTTCAGTTAGGTCAACTTCCCCAAGGTTTTTAGAACTTGTTCAGTATTGATTTGAAAGATAGCTGCAGTTTCTTCTTCAGAAGTTGACTTCTTTAACAGGATATTTAAAGTTAATTTAACTATATCACATATAAGAAAATATTGATGCATCTGTAATAAATGTGATAATGGAAGGAGTTAATGTAGTTCACTTCTAAGTGACCATGAAGATTGGTATATTCTCTTGTGTAATGAAATATTATGAGAGAAAGAAAACCTCTTTACTTGAACTACTACATCTTTACCTTGAACATGCAGAATGATAAGCAGATAGGCTCCAAGTAATTGCTCATAAACTCTCGGTCGAGTCATTGTTCACTTCTAATCGTTCCTGTGCAAAGCAACTGGCTCTTCTGCTTGACAAATGTTACGCTTGGTTTGTTCAGCGAAGCCCAGTTTAAGATTTGGTGGCTGACTGCAAAGATGATATTGCAGCTTTTCAAACCTTTTTTCCTGAAAGATATAAGACAAAATGAAGGTGTAAGTAATGACTTGCAAGGAAAAAAAAAAACAACTTCAGCACAGTAAATGTAACTAGACGGCTGCAAAAACAGTATTTCAAAAACGCATACATTTATCAAGATCAACAATTGAAAACAGTTGTTGTATTTTTTTTTTTTTTTATCCAACAGAACAGCCAAGTTTTCTTGAAATACCTATTTTTGGTATTAACCAGATCCAAAGGAACATTTTGATATCTGTATTATAACCGCTGGATACATCAGCTCACTGGCTACAGGCGTATAATTTAGACTATCGTAGGTAATATTTAATAGAATAACATATAAAAGCAAATCTGTATAAAAACCTGTTTCCACTACATGAATTACAAATTAGACTTATTATTTGACTTAAAGAACTCAGTGACTTTCCACGATATTGCTGTAAGACAGTAACACCATATTCTGCCAAATGTTTAAAAATGCTTGCAGAAAAGCTGTATCTTTACTGGCTGACAACTAAATTTGTATTAAAAATATATGATTTAGTTACCTAATTTACTTGAAATTTTACTTTTAATTGGTCTCCTAATCAAGTCTTGAAAACAGAACAAAAAAATTGTACAGTCTCATTGAAATTAAGAAAATAATTTCTCAGTTAACATCCAATATATTCCAGTCCTCCTTTTCTGCAAACTCATACACTAGTTAATGTTTTTTTGAGGAGGGAAGTGAGGATGGGGGTGGGTAGTTTACTCCATTTACAACATCAACCAAAAATTATTAATAATTGCTGTTAACTAAAATTCAGAATCCCAATATCCTCCTAGATTCCCAAGTTCTGGACAGTTAAATCCTGCCTGAAGAAATATGCTATTATACGGACACACAACTTGCTACAAGGTTAAATACAGTTCTATTAATTCAGTGGATTAACGCATAGATAAGACAGTCATATCGAATGAAAAAATTACTTTCACAGACCACAGTGGTCAAGGTTCATTCCTTAAGTAAGCGCAGTTGTGGCCACATTCTTCCTCATCAACTTTTTGCAGTGATTTACAAAGGCCGCCCAATTCTCCTCAAAGGATGAAAAAGAAATCCGGACACCTAAACAGTTAATAGAAACAAAAGCGATCTTGTACGAAGACGAACAGAAGAGCGATTTTGCCTTTCTTTGGCCTCTTGTTTCGGTGGGCTCGACCCCCGTGACCCCTGTCAGCCCGGCGCTATTCAGGAACGCCGGAGAGCCTATTTGTGCAAGGATGTGCTGCAATTACTGTTGGTGGCCGCTTCCACCATAAATAACTCAATCTGTCTGCCGGTAGGACCCCCAAACTTTTCATTTTAATTAGTGCTTCAGAGGCAGTTAACATGGAGGCAAATTAGCGGCAGGGCCGGGAGGTGTCTGTCACTTCCAATTTCGGCGGGGAAGGGGCACGCAGCCTTCGACCCGTGCCCTACTTTTCACACATCTCTGACTTCTCCGTAATGAAGTGACAAAGCCTCCCGCCACCACAAGGAACGGGCTCCATACCGCCATGGGCACGGGCTTTTGGACGGGGAGCCTCAAAGCTGCAAACCGCTGCTCCCCAGCGCACCAAGCAGCAAGGGCATTTTCATTCATTAAAATTGGTCCGTTTTACAGAGTTACATTGTGCTCCGAACAATGCCCTGCACAAACATTCGAAACACTAATAACTTCAAAACAAACTTCCTCTGAAGGCAGAAATAAAAGCAATAGAGCAACAAAAACATTCGTTCTCTTAAGTAATTCATCACTAGAAGAAACAACTGCTTGAGAGCTGCGAGGGAAGAGCCTTCTGGCTATGAAGGCGTGAGGACACCAACATAAAGCAAAGCTGGTGCTTTATTCAGCGTCTCAATTGCCAGGACTCGAGGCCTCATGAAAACATGTGCTAGATGAAAATAGCCAACAGCTTGTATGTAAGAAAAGCAAGAGACACTTTATTTACAATCTTATTTTTGTAGTCCAGCATGGAAAAAACTAACATTGTGTTCAAAGTTTATTTAAAAACGATTCTTCCCCGTGCAAGTCCCAGCAAGCACTACACACTCCCACCATCTTTACACTTCAGGAGCAGGAGCGTTTTAACCTGGCGCTCTCACTGCCCGTCTCAGAGCTTTACCAGAGCTCCCTGGCACTGCCTTGAAATGAACTGAACACACATGGTTCATTTGCTTCCTCACTCCACAGCATGTTGCCATAAAAATCAAGGACTGACAAAAATATATACATTTTCTGGTGACTTTTTTGTTATCAGTGAGATAATTGAAGGTAATTTTCAAAAAATTCTTGTCCAAACCTTTTCAAGGTAATGCTCTCACCTTCCAACCAATATTTTTTAACTGGATCCTAGTAGGACTGCAAATCCACTTCCATTCCTCTGAAATGCATATATAAGGCCTGAATATTATCCCTTGAGTTAGCTATCTGTTCTGTTGCTGTTAATATGAAGTTTGTCCTTCCTGAGGAAAACCACACAAGGCTGCCTCTGGAGAAGAGAGCAGTACTCAGCACCCAGCAGCACTCACAGGAGCGCGACCAAATCTCTAACTGCCCACTCTGCCACGTGGGCTGAGCCCCCGGGGAGGATGGGAGAAAGACAGCAAACCACGAGGAGGGAGCTGCGGACACCTCCTCAGCAACGCCGGCTGCCACCGAGGCCGCAGGGGCGGCACAAGGGCACCAACGGCTGGAACTTCTCTTGCATCTGCCTGATGTTAATGGTCCCGAAGGACACAACCAAACAACTACTACTAACATACTAGAGCACAAGCAGCTCCTGGGATGTTGGCCTGCCAACAGGCTAACGCTGACAAAATTAAAAAAAAACACACCTTAAGCAGCTGATTTCCAAGTTCTCAATCTCTCATTTTTTTCCTCCCTATTACAGCCACAAAGAAGCATTCTCAAGTGGGATCCCTTAAAAAGTGACTTATTTATACACTATAATACTCAATTTGTCTCCAGGGTAATTTAGTACCCTTCTTGAAAATACTTTACTGAAGATAATGCTTTTATTATCCAAAATGCTTTTGCCCTAATTTGAAACTCAACTGTGCTTTCACAGACAAAAATAGTGGTCTAACCCTACACTCTATACGACTCTGAAGAAACAAAGATAGAGCATGCAAGATATATCATACAGTCCAAAAGAGCAGTGAACTAAGCAGTAATTGTTTTTTAGATGTGGCTCTAATATTTTTAACAGCATGGTCTCAAAACCAAATGAGCTGCACTGTCCCAGATTTCAGTAAGGAATGATAGGGCTGAACATAGAAACAAAGACAGTATTGTAGAAAGGAAGCATATGAAAAAAAGAAATGCCTGTCTCAAGACTTTGCAAGAATTAGAACATTAAATCCATCTCACCAGACAGATATGTTCAAAAAAAATTTGCAGGCCTGTATGTACAACATCAAGTACTTGGCCAAGCAAATTTGAAAAATATTAAATATAGTGCCCATATATAATGAAGGCAAGAAGTGGTTGGGACAGCTATAAGCATATGAGCTTACCTCAAACTTACCTCAACCACCTGTACAATTCTGAACACAATTTTGAGGTAGAGCAGAATGCTATAGGATAAAAATTAAATGCAACAAAGGTTTACTTGAAAATGGACTGTCAGTCTAAGTCAGTATCTAACAACTTATTTTTCAGATGGGGAATACAAAGACCTTATATATTAGAGTTTTCTAAGGCTGATATGCTGCCATGTAAGAAAGCATTAATTTGGATTAAAAAAGAAATCGGAATTTTAAGGACAGTAAAGTTGCTACAGGCTAGACAAATAGCTTCAAAAACAGAGATTACTAATGTAGTTCATGTGGCATTCATGGACCTTGATCCCTGAATGAGTTAATTCAAGCTTATTTATCTTTTTACATTAATGAACTAAGCAACATGTAGATAAACACCGCTGACAAACACAGTGTGTTGTTTTTATACAGGAAGATTTGGATGAAGGACTCAACTAACAGAACTGGAATGAAGTACCATGACATAAAAGCAGCAGAGCTGCACATTTAAGGAACTTGGCAGAATTTCTGCTACATATAGACTAGGAGTTTATGCATAGGAAACGAGTATGTCCAAGGACCAAATATGCTAGCTGATTGCAAGGTGTCAGAGATGTAAGTGTGATATGTCTGGGAAAAGGGGGCAAACATGACTCTAGTATTTTATAATATATTTTCTAGGGTAAAGAGGAAAACAACACCACAGAACAGAAGAGAATTCAAACATCACCATGAATACAGTACACAATTATATACATATTGATACTATCTTAAGAATGATGAATTCAACATATACCTAGACTTAGAAAGACTGATTATCGCAAGAATACAATTAATCTTAGAAAATACAACACAGGGAAACATAAGGAAAGAAAGATAGCTATTCAGTCCGAGGAAAACTACTGGCTTGAGAACGACTAGGTATGGATTATTCATAAGAAATGAATTTAGACCAGAAATTTGAAGACAATTTCTAACTACTGGTTAGGTTCTAGGGCAGATTTTCAAACTGAAAAAAAAATCCAAAGACAAACAAATCCAACAAACAAAAAAAAACCACTCCAACAACCACCATCATCTGTTGCAGAGCAGCTTTACTTTAGGTGGTTCAGCTTTAGGTGAGCTGCTCCAATTTAGTTCAGTCAGTTTACCAGTTTAAAAAAAAAAAAAAAGTTTCAGATTCTGTCGTGCATAAATCTGCCAAATAACTACATATCCCTACATTTCTCTAATGTACTTTGTAAAGACATCTCTAGTTATTTTAAGACAAGCCTACAGAGATTGTAAAAAAGCATCAAACTGAAACAGCTGAGCTTAGCTAGGCCCAACTGCTGTCAAATATCCCAAATTAAAAATGTAAGGGAACAATGAATCTGCAATCTTTCTTCATGCTACAACCACTGAAGTCCATGAAGAAAGTATACAGTCTGTGAATACAACTGCTAGTCAGCTGGCCACATGGCCATCAACACAAGCAACTTCAAATTATACATGCAGAAAAGCTGGCTCTATTTGTTTAAGCACTAATGGGTATAAGTTCACAAAAACAATTCCATTAAAATGAATCAGAATTATTGCAAATTATTAATGATTGCATAAGTGTAAAAGCCAAAAGATTGTGCAAATTAGTTCCTCCTCTCTCAATAAGATGCTATGAAATTTGAAATACGGAGTGACGTGGAATGTGTGTGAATGCGTGTACTGAAATGCAAAACATGAGTGCCATTCGGATTACATTTATAAGCACATGTAATTACTGTTAACACGGTAAGTAACTTAATTTTCATGAGCTACTGCAGTGGTGGTTTTGTTCATTCAAAAACCATGAGCCAGTAACAACTGCTTTCTGCAGCAAGAGGGTTAACAGTCTCGGGGCAGGATTTGGTTTTGAGCAGCTGTAAAGAAAGGCACCAAAATTCACCTTGGATACTCTAGAATAAATCTAATGAAAGGAAGATTTCATGCTGACTGTCAGCATCCAGTGCGTGAATTTAGAAAACAAACTACTAAGTTATGATATATCTATTTCATAAACAAAGTTGTTAACCCTGGAGAAATTAGTGCATAGCTGCTTTTCACTGTGCCCAGCACAATTAGGTAATTGGGGACGCCTCTCTCACCCAACTCGCGAATGCCCATGTAGCTGCTGCTCTGGAATTCCAATTAACTGCCTGCTACGAAGTTTCTGCCATTAAATTAAAAATAATGAAATTCAGCAAAATTATTTTCCCAGTGTCATTAGATACTCAGACATATCCTAGTGTGTTACAAACATCAGACATTCTCTTATTTGAGTGCACTCCTACAGGATTTTGCCACACAACCTGAATTCATCTCATTACTCACTTTCAATTTTATCACTTTAGCCATAAAGGGCAGAACTTCTCCCCACCTAAGACAACAGGCAAGTGGAGGCCCATGTTCCTTCCTACTGTAACTGACATTATCCTCTGCTACTCAAGCCAGAAGCTAGATTTTTAGATGTTTAAGATCCTTGGATGTTTTTATTCAGTATTTACCACTTTTCCTAATTTCTTACTGTCATACAAGTGAATATGAACCATGAGAGTTGAGGGGAAAAAAAGAAAAAGAAACACTCTAAATATAATAAATTCCATCTCCAAATCTAAAACCAATCCAAAACGCAAATGTAATTTAAGCCTTATTAGGTCAGGAAAAAACAAAAACTCTACTTACAGCAGAGTATCTTTCATAAATCTGTGTCTCACCCATAAGCAGAAAGAAGAAAAAGCCATTCAAGTTATAGATTTCATGTGTCACTACTGAAAATATGCCTATGTAGTCATACTATACTGCCATACTATATCTATCACTAGATCTATCGCATGTTTTGGTTCCAAATTACAATTATTTTATACAAACAAAATACCTAGGGTGAAGGGGAGGAAAAGCTGGGCCTTGATCCCAGGTATGTATCTACTTTTTTTTTTTTTTTTTTTTTTTAAAGTAAAAACATACCTAGACCCCAAATCCAGGGCCAGTGTCTTTAAAAGAACACATGCCTTGATAGACAACCTCTAAAACACAGCAAGATTTCTTTCAGCACTATAAATATGACTAATGTACACTTTAGCAGCCTTACAATAATGTTTTCATAATTTACACAGTATTTGTTTCCATGTTCTTGGACAGGAGGAAGAACAGGAAAATAATACACTTCACCAAAAGCATGGCAGCTTTAGATTCCTTGATATTTGCTGAACTCTGTTACACCTCTAAGTTTTGCCAAAACACACGTGAAGAACAAGAAATTCTCAGCTACACTTTGCCTCCCAAGCACAGATGATTATGCAAATTGTGAGATTCACGAGGAGTTCTCCAGAAACTGGTTTTTGGTTACCGGGCATATTTTTCATGTCACGGCACCTAAGCAGGACAGGTCGTCTTTTCCTCACTACTCAGTCTGAAGCAGTAACAAAACACGGGACGCAAAGTCAGGCGTCCTTCCCGTGTAACCGCCCCGGCTCCTCCGGCCGTGAGCTAGCCAGGAGCACAGCAAGGCACACGGAGGCGCCAGGCCAGGCTGCACGTCAGGCGGCCTCGCGGGAAGGGGGTGCCCGCAGGAGGGAGCCGAACTCGCTTCTGAACAGCCGAGCGCCGCTAAACCTCTCACACAGAACGCGCCTTTCTAGAAGTGCGACTGCTGTAGAAAAAGAGAGCATTTTAATTCCAAATTTCATACCATGAAGGAAACGGCAGCGCAGCTGAGACAACTCAGCTTTCGACGTCGAGCACGCAAAAACCGTGGGGCCGCTCTGGCCGTGGCTCGCTGCCAGCCGCCCCGGCCGGGACGCCCGCTCCCGCGCGCAGACTTTCTGGCTCCGCGGCCATTGTGTGCCCGGCTCGCCGGGCCTCCGCCGGAGCCCCCCGGAATTCCTCCTCGCAGGAATAAACACAGGGGCTGCTTTTTCTTTCTTCCAGGTTTTTCTCGTTTGCTACTCAAGGCTCTTAGAAATAAATAAAAAGCTAAATAAGCCATGCTGACAAGGCTCACAAATACCCAGTTGCATAGATTAGTAATTACCAAGGTCAAGAGAGTCAAGCTGATTCACAGATCCTTCACCCTTCATACTCCTGGGGAGATTTTACTTACTATTAAGGAACATATTCCACAAGCAGAGCAGCAAATAGAGAATTAGTAGGAACAAGTAACAGAAAGGAGATGTTTTTGTCTCCCTCAACTCTCCCAGAGGAAAATTCAAATTATTTGAGAATCACAGAAAGCAGGCAGAAAACATTACTTTACTAATATTATCCTCTTCCCCCTGCCCCCAAACCCGTCAAACCAAACAAAAATCCCCCACACTGCTGGCAGCAACACCTTAAACCTGGGAATCTCTGCCACCTACTTACCAAATTGCAAATCTTTTCCCTCTGGTTTCTGCAGATGCTACAGTGTCCCTCGTACAGCAAGTAGAACATGATCTAGTATTAAGAAAGAGCTACAGAAAGGTATTTCCTGGGAAGCAAATAGCTTGCTCTCGAACTGCTTAATATGGATGTATGTTTTGTTCTGCTATCCATGAGGCATCTGTTGTCCAAATTCATATACCACTTTGGGGAAAAGATAAAGGCACACTTGCAAAGCTCACTTTGCAGATAAGCCATATATTATTTAAACCATTCATTTTAAACCATTTGGTAAGAGAAAGAAAAAAACTTTCCTTAGCAGTCCCTCTTGATACATGTGAACAGAAGAGACCTGAGTGGCAAGTCCAGCATGGGCACGAACCGACAGCAGCTCGGCGAGGATGGCCCAACGCGCGGCTCTGTCGCGCTGCTGGCCCGCAGTGCCACGGCAGCACCGTGCTCTGCCGATGCGAGAAGCATTTCCAGCACAGTTCTTCTCTGAAGTCACTGTGTAAATAATAAGCGGGTTCTGAAAGCAACAGCTTCTACTGCTTTCCAGATTAAGCCAATGTAAATCCAAATAGGCCTTTTAATAGTCAGCAGGATGAACAGAAGTGAATAGAAGTATGCCCTCTAAAACATACATAGAGGGGTAGAAAAAGAAGAAAAAAAATATCATTCTTTCAAGTCTTAACTACAGGAAAAAAAAATATATCTTGCGAGTATCATTTAACTCTTAAGTTTGTTCTTCCTGTTAATTATATTGCCTTTTTAATTCTAAACTGATGAAGTGCTCCCTTTCAATATCTTTTGTGATTCCTTTGGTAGCTGATGAAGAGTCAGCTAACAGTTGCATTTCTATAATTTCCTATAAGTCTCCACATGCACCCTAAAAACTCATTTGGTACATATATATTTATTATTATTATTTTAAACAAAGTTGCAAGTTCTAGGCACAAAACTCCTGCTTGCAGTGCAGGTTACCGCCTCCATAGCAAGAACAAGAGAAATGAGCAAGTACCAGGAGGTGCAAATCTAGAGCATTGGCCTAAACCCGAATCCACGGCAGGTTTAAATTAATACGCTGGGCTCTGAGCAGCTGGGGCCTGCTTGGCACTGCTGCAGAGGCACCGACCTCCAGCAAAAGAGCCAGGTGGGCAGCTGGTGTGCAGGGAACCTCACAAGTCATCTCATCGGGAACTGCCAGATCCTGCGAGGAGAACCCTGACACGCACACATACAATGACTTAAAGCAGAAAGGAGGAAATAAAGAGAGGAAAACCAAGTAGGAGGAAGAAACTTGGAAAACCAAGCAGGATAAAATCCCACCTGAGAGCAAATGTCTTGCAATTACAGCCTTCACTAACTTATAAAGAATTTGCAAAGTGTTGGTATTCTGTTATTCTCAGTATCATAGAGTGGTAAGGCTCGTACATCTAAAGCATGACAAACTAAGGCATAGTTATTTGACAAACAGTGAAGACATCAAATTAGAAAGATCTGTATGGAAGTAATACTGTTAAGACCTTTCATGCAAAAATGCACTAAATGCATATATGTAAGAAGCATGACTGCATAAAGCACAGTTAAGATTAAAGTTTTAGACTTTACAATTTTTTTAAAAAATATGAAATGTATTTCTCCCATTAGTATTCAGCAAGCATGCTTTTTTTTTCCTTACTGCAAACAGATTATTCTTACATATTCAGAAAAAAAAAAAGTCTTTCAACAACTGTAGCTCAGTAGATCACAGAATAGCTCAACAACATGATAGCTAATATTCTTTTTTTTTTTTTTTTTTTTTAAGAATTAAATGACTTTTTTTTTAAAAAAAGTATTTTTTTTTAAATTCAATTCTTTGGTTTTTCTCCCCCTTCATATAGTAAAAAAAGACACTAGACAGCTAAGGAAATGAAGGAGGTACACACATACTACATTTTTTATTTTAGCTGTCATGATTATTTATATTGTTCATCAAGGGTAGCAGAAGATAAAAATCCAGAACCAAATTCTAACGCTTAATTGCAATATGAATCTGAGACCCTCTTCCCAAAAGCATTCAGAACTATGCAATATGTGCACAGTAAAGGAATATTTACTTCCAAGGAAAATACATAAGCAAGTTCTATCAGAACCTTGTTTTTTACATGATTCTTTAGCCTTCACTGTTCACTACCTATCTATAACACCAGTTATTCCATTTTTTCAAAGGCTGAAGGATAAACCCTCTCTACACCTCAGTGGTCCAGCGTATTATCTTTGTAGGAGAAAGATAAAAGCACATTGCTGAATGCAAACTTTTAAGTATTCAAGTGATAATGCTTTATACCACAATAAATCATGGCTCGACACCTCTCTTGTAAGGCTGACCCCTAATATAGCTAAGGTTCCCCCCTAACTTACTGACTTTACCCATAAGTAAAAGATGCTCTTCGCAAAGCTGATAATAATGTCAGTATGTAACAGTACCCTATTAATAATTTAACTTACTCCTCACATGAAAAAAAAAAGCCATCAAGTAAGACGAATAGTCTGCTCAGAGACCACCAGAATTGTTTAGAAAGTGTACATGGGGACAATTTTCTGGAATAGAGTATTATTCACACAACTGGACATGATAGATTTTGAATCTCATATACAGATTGTTTTCTAAAAGTGAATTTCTGAAAGTGAATTTTTCACTTTTACCAACAGCTATGAAAACAAGAGAAAAAGTAGCATGGTCCTACATATGACATGTTTAGCTTTCAAGAGCCTTTGGCTAGAACAGAGAACCTGCTGTCAGTGTGGGTAAGAATTCCATATATAGGTTTCCTCAGGACAATTAAGTTGAATCTACAAATGAGTGGGGTTTGAAGCACCACATCCACAAAAAGGTATCAAAGAAGAAACCTAGGCAATCTAGAATACTGGTATCACTGGGATAGTAGCTAAATAATGGTGATTGTCAAAGCACTACGTTCAAAAATAGAAAAAAAAAAAATTCCAGGGCAAAAAAAAAAGCTGTCAGCAGATCAGTCTTTGGCCACTCATAATTTGTACGTGGAATAGCCAAGTTATAGCTAAATTCATGTGATAATCTTTTGAACACAGAAAATGCAGAAATACTTCGAGTCTAAATTTATCTTTGTTAGTAGAACAAAATATCACCCACCAGTTCTTCAAGAGAAAGAACAAGTTTATTTGCTTTGCTATTTGAGCCTTCTAGCTAATAAAATTGTGTCAGTTTCTGTGAACAAATTAGTTTGGGTGCAGTTTACAATGTGGTGTCAAGACAAAATACGAAGCTTGATAGAAGCTGAAGTTAGAGCTGAAGTTGGTCATTCTGGCCTACTACAGGTCAGATGTAAGACTGATGAATCAAATCAAATCTGTGAAGGCAAGATGGGAGAGTTACAGGAAGACCACAGACTACGATAGGAAGTTTTTGTTGCAAGTTCAAGAGAGTAGGGAATTATTTTAGGCAGAAAGAGGGGTCCAAAAAAGTTTGAGGAATCTCTATGTAACAGTGCACAAAGCTGTTACTGCCAATGCTCTGCCACTTCCAGAATATCACTCCCATTGCCTTCTCTTTTCTTTGAGGTTTTTCAAAGTTTTGAGATAGGAACTGTAGAGAAAACAAAAAGAGTGGATGAAATACCGTAATCTAAATATACCCCCAGCAGAGAGGTAGATCAAACCATTGTGGCCCTGTGCTTCCTTTATGAGCAGTCAGCAAAAAATGCTCCGGGCAAGAGTATAAAACCCAGGGGAATGACTAGAGTGCCCTCTTTCCCGATATTCCATTTAGTTCATTATTTCTGCTGGAAAATGCATCCACGTTACCAGTAGCTACAGACCGTCTCCACAGCAGTGGAGTTGGCTCGATTTCTTTGAGATGCCCTCTACACATTCAACAAGAGCTTCCGAGTCTGGCAGATCCAAAATAAAAATCATGATATGAAGGGATCGTAAGGAGGTAAACTCACTTTTCCTGATCCCGGCCGTCTTGGTCCAGGAACAAGGAAGGCTCTTGTTATGAACAGTCCAAGATCAAGATGGTAAAGCTCTTGCAATAACCTGCTCTAAACCAGGACAAACATGATTAAGTAACACACGGTCAAGAGGCTACTGACTGTGGATTGGGCACACACATTTCCTTCATTTCCCAAGGACCTGCGAGGTGTGTGACAGCAAGAGCAAGCTTCACAAGAAGCTTCCACATCGCAAGCTTAGGAATGAAGTCACTAGAACTTCCTGTTTTGATCAAGAGACTCAAAAGAGGACAAGGATATCTGGT
Organism: Nothocercus julius; assembly: GCA_013398735.1. Lineage (NCBI taxonomy): Eukaryota > Metazoa > Chordata > Aves > Tinamiformes > Tinamidae > Nothocercus > Nothocercus julius. The sequence continues at coordinate 140,210 of VZSV01000036.1, forward strand.
TTCTCCACTCTAGGAAAATGCTTTGAACACGCTGACCTGCATTTCCCATTTGTGGTTTGCGCCCGAAGCAGCTGAGCCTGTTTGTTGGGGAATGAAGTAGTGCTGGGAGATAGTCTGCCGACAAGGGACCCAGTGACAGCTACCCCAGCAGCTACACAGTACCTGCCCCGACTGAATGGGGAAGCTCTTGCAAGCCCTGAAGGTTAGTAACAAAAACATTGTAGGCGCACCATATTACCACTTGAAGATTTTGTCACGCACACGTCCCTGCCTACTGAAGGAGCAAACTCCACCAGACGAGAAGAGGTGGTTCTGTTGCTGACTCTTTGGGATGAGATAGAGAAGCCGGAAGCTGAAAACCAGGAAGGTATTCTGAAATTGTCAAATAAAGTTGCTGCTTCAACAACTGCACATCAGACATCTCCAGTCTACTGCTGCATAGCTGTTGCCTTGCTGTAGGTAAGACATAGTGGAGTATTTCACATTTTAATAGGAAAAAAAGTATGTTAAAAAGTCATCCAACCTTACTATTCAACACTCTGAAGAAAATAAAGTCATAATCCATGCTAAACAGTGAGACAACACAATTCAGGAGATGAGTTATTGAAGATAATTAAGCACACAGAACCATACGCCACACAAATGCTAAAGATTGGCAAGAAATCACACATTCCCTATTAAAAGATGTTTACTGAATAAACCTAGGAGAATTTTACAGTCTGAGAAAATAAAGGAAGAACTAGCAGAAGCACAAAGAAGGGCTGTATTAGAGACACCGTATTAAAGAAAGACTAAAATAAGTCAGGATTATTTCTCATCTTGAGAAAACAGAATTGCCAGAGATGTATGATGGGCATCATTAAACGTTAACATGGCAGGGAGAAGTAGAGATTTATTCAGTTTCTAGTGGTACACCACCTATGACGTTCTAACCAACATTAACCACATACACCACTAACCAGGAAGTTATCAGAGAGCCGTTTCAGAGGCTAACACCACACAACTTTTCAGCACTAGGCATGTTTAAAACTAAAGCACTCACTTCTGCAGCATTTTGTGCATTGCAAAATGATGAAGGGCTTCAGAAATTTCAAGTGAAAGCAGGTCAGGCTATAAATGTAATATTGCCGATACCTCAGAAATGCATCTGGAACGTTATAGCAATGCAAGACATTATTCAGCCTGTATCCAGTATTTATATTCTTTTTCTCTTTATAGTCTTAGTAACTTTTTTTTGTCTTTCTCTTTTTAAATATTCTGAGACCCTCGACTTATTCTCCTTGCTATAGCAACTAAAATATAAAGATATCAGAAGTAGTAGAACATACCTAGGAAAAAAGAAAGATGACCCAAATGACCTGTTGCTTTACACTATTTATTGACATAGAATTTCATAAACCTTAGTAAAAACAGAATAAGCTGTGTCAAGACAGTGAAATCTTGTGGTAATGTATTGTTCCTGTTATTTTTTGCCAGACCAACAATTGACGTACAAGGAAAGCATAAAACACCCTCTTCCCAACTACTGCTAATACTATTGCTACAAAGAATACAGTGGACAAGAGGCATTTAAATATATATATATGTATACTGCATTTTGTAATATTTGCAGTTTTTATGCTCATACCCCACCACATGACACTAGAAAGTTTTTGTCAAGCCATATCTGCAAAATAATAAGCATCTGCAAAAAAGCACCTGCTCTTGTCTTGGTCAAGATGGATACGGAAGCTACTGTATCTACACCACATGCCCAGCAAGCTCTTTTCTGCACTCAACAGCCTGCTTCTCAGCCACTGAAGTGAGAAGGTCCTGCTCTGTGAATCTGACGCATGTTCTGGGCTGAACTTAAAAATGTGGAGGCAGCCACTTACAGGCAGATGTTCAGTCCTATAAAACCCCTGTTACTTTAGCACATTGTTAATTCCTGATGTGGTTCTGCAGCTCACACCAGACAGGTTAGTGAAGCTATCCAGTGCTACAAATAGTTCCTACTGTATCCAGCTACTATGCACATGGTCCCTGAACATTCAATCTTCAACAGCTGATTTTTGGCAAGACATTAATTACTGCCACCAATATATATATATATATATATTTTTTTTTTTTTTAAAAAAAAAAGGGGGGTGTTTTTCCTTTTTTTTTTTTTTTAAACCTCTGAAATGGTCAAAACACAGATTTATAAGCATTAACCTTACCTCAGAATTAGGAAACTGAACGAAACTGTACTGTACTTCAAGCTTCCTCCAGACTGTTTTCATCTGTACTTCCACTTCATTAGTTCAAGTGTGGTATTATGGAAATGCATATTTCTATTAATCTGTAAAAACAGAAAGGGAATTTGAGTTAAGAGTTAACAGAAAAAAAAAAAAATGTAACGACAACTGATGGTGCATGAAGTGCATTATGGAACCTAATAGCTATGACAAACTGCTGCTAGGTAAAATTGCCAGAATTACCAGACTCTTGCATTTCTAATAGTTCTATGGTTGTGACGTACTTGTAAAATACTGATACTAAAAGGCATTTAAAATTGATTTTATTTAAAACCTATCACGACATTATCCATACACACACCAAAAGATGCATGCCTCAGATGAAGAGGAGATGGTGGGGAGAGAAGGCGGCTGTTAAAAATCCATGCGGATGGTTTTCCCAAGAAAATAAGGCTTTTGTAGTTGCCAGTCTTCCTGACCTCCTCCAGCAACTCCTGGCTTCATCTAGCCAGTACCAACCAGATTTACAAGCCTATCAATATGAAGATTTTTACTAATATTTTAATACAGGCACAAGAGTAAAGGCCACATTGTTCACAACACCTAAAGGAAAAGAACACAGTGCACAAGCTAATCTTCATTATACAGCAGAGAATCTACAGGAGATTGCAGCTTCATGACAAAAATCCACTGGAATCACCCCATTAGTTCCACTACACAAGGAGCTACGAAATCCTGAGAAATAACCAAGGGGTTTGCTGTAGCTGCACACAGACACGAGCGCTCCTGGGAAGGAGAAGCAAGCCAAGAAGCTGAAAAGGTACCCCAAGTAGGATGGCCTGGATTTTTCTTCTTTTAAATGTCATAAACCCAAGTATTAGAGGAAACCAGTAAATGGGCTCTTACTGACATAGTGAACCAACCTGACTTGTGTCAATCTCACTGTTTTCGAATATGTTTTGAAAAAAGCTAGTTTGAGCTTACCAGCTTTAGTATTTACACTCCAGTTTGTTCAACTTTTTCCATTTGGTCCCAATGCTACAACTTTTTAATGTTTCCATTATCTGAGGCTTTCAGAAAAAACACAGACGATGTTCATCATTAAGAAGCTTTACTTTTATGAATGCTAGTAGAGCCTTCAAAGTAAAACAGACTCAAATATCAGTTACTAGATAAATTGTTAAAAAAAAAAAAAAAAAAGCATATAAGCCAGTTTTACAAACTAGAGGTTTAATGCCTTATTTTTGAATGCCAGTGCTGATGGTGTGGGAAGAGGGGTGGATGAAACGGATGCCTAAGTGGTTTCCAGCAAAGGAAGAATTTCAGCGTCTGCTTTTCTTTGCTTTCCCTCCCCGAACTCCAGGAGGACCTTTCCCATTGCGAGAAGGTCAGAATACTTCTGTCTCCATGTCCATTTATAAGCACTGTTCCTAACACACTGTGGTTTAATAGTCTTGGTAATAAATAATAAATCTGTTTAAAACAGGCAACCTGAAACCAGCCTGAATATCAGATAGCACTAGTTCTTAAAGACAACTGTCTCCACTGAGCAGACAGGCTGACACTTGACTTGCTTCTTCCGTGGTAAAAATGAAAAACATTCTTGTCATGCAAAGGTGTCTGTGGGGTTGTTTTTTTTCCTTTTCTAAATTAAGCTGGTAACAAATCTACAAACTAAATACATCTCTTTACATATAATCAAAGAACAGAGTTCACCTTCTGCCATGCTCCAAAACAAGCTACTATAAGCAGAAAAAAGCTGCATGTACTTTCCCTTTCTCCTGTACCACTCCATTCCCTGTATATAACTTATACAAAGGCTACTTTGTATAATTTGAATAGGCAGCTTGACAAGGCAAAGGTATTTCTGAACAACAGAAGTGGTGTTTATGTTGCCATCTTGGCAACACATCTTCCAAACTACCAAGCGAAATAAATTCTTAATAGTGGGTTAAATTTATAAATATATTGATTTCATTTCCTGCTCCTATTTTTCAGGTATCCAGGATTACTAAAATAGTGTTTTGGTAGGATCATTGATATGACTTTATTGCTCTGCACAACCCTGGGTATGTCTACATTAGCATTTTAATTCAAAACAGGAGTGCAGTTCTGAAGTCAATCTCCTATCTACCCTTTCCTCCTCGTTTTGCTTCACATGGCAAAGCAGTCGCCAAGCACATGAACCAGACTTCTTTCGAACCAAACTCGACCAGAGATCGATCAACCTTCTGGAGTGCTCAGCACATGCTCCAACCACTAGTAGGAACTCAGGCACAGCATCGAGCTACAACAAGCTGGAAATCAAACCCTCACAACCTGTATAGCGTGGAGGTCAGGTTCTCCGCGCCCGGCAGATCCGCTCGTATTGCACCACATCACTTAGGAACGAGGACGCAGCCTCCTTCATTACTTACCAAATGGCTGCGTCAGTACCAAATTCATGCCTCCTTTTTTGAAAGGGCAAACTCCAAAACCTTCACCAAGGATGAGGGTGAACTTAAGAATAATTATTTATTTACGTGAGTGACCTCACTGTCTTACAGACCACTTCATCAGCAAGAGATACTACCTAATTTTATAAAAAGCAGTTGACGTATTTGACACAGTTATCCAAAATGCTCAACTAGTAACGGATTAGTGTTTCAAAATATTTGGTGTCTTTATTTGAGATGGTATTTTGATGAGGAATATTATCAAGTACACAAACACATCTGTAACTCAGGAGTGCATTTTAATCTCAATATACTATGCATTTAAGGAACATAAATTTGCAAAGTAATCTTAATGAAAGTAACCTAACAGTTAGACTAACTTCAGTTAAGTACATGATCCCGCAAAGACTTGTTACATTTTGTAGGCTAAATGCTCAACTCACTCCAGTGTCCAGCTACCTCTTCCCCACTGTCTCTTCCCTCCTCCCATCATTAGGCTTTCAGTGACAGGCTAAACTGTCCAGCTAATTGCACCTTAACTGAGGCATATGAAGCAGAACCTTGTCCTAAAGTTCCTGTAAAAGCAGGTCATATGGCAGACATGGGTTCAGGTAATATCAGGCAAACAAGCAAAAGAGATAAAAACCGAAGCAGGAATCCTCAGCATTTGGGATTTGCGGTGGGAGCAATGGAGAGGAGGAGGAAAGCAGCTGGCGCGAGCAGCTCGTCCCTGTGAGCAGCGTCTGAGGTTCACAGTTAGCAGGTGATTCTCTTAACAAGAGACAGCAGCCGATTCTGAAGCAAACTGCCCATGTTAGGGTACAACTACAGTCTTAAATAAGACGCTTCTTGTTGGAAAGCTGCTCACATGGCAGATGCCCCAGGGACGCAGGCTGTGAGGCAGTAACCTAGAAGCCACCGAGGCGGCTCACCAGGGCTGCGATGAGCTGGGAGGAGGTTCAGAAGCACCAGCTGCGCTGCTTTGCCTGCTAGAGCTGCCCAGTTTGTGGGGAATTTTAAGAGGAAAGCAGCCATAACAAATGTCCATCTCCTACTTCAAACCTCACCATCCTATTCAAGGATATGAATTTCTTAACAGAAACCTTTACAACATAACAAACATGCAGAAAAACCCCCAGAGCATGCCAGGGCTGTGGCTGGGACAGCAAACGGCCTTGTTTGTAGTGCGTTTGGAGCTTGATGGTTTTGTCCGTAGAACAGTGAAGGAAAAAGAGCAAAAAAACCTTGTTCCGCAAACAGCCCTTGCAAAAACTATGGGACCACCCCATAAAACAGAATGCAGGCATACCGCTTCTCAGCCTCTGGACACCAAGCAAGATGTGGAGAAAAGAAAAACTGGAGAAGACTGAGGAAGGATCTTATCATTGCATTTAAATATCTGAAGGGATACACACTTCTCAGTTGTGCCCAGTGATGGGACGAGAAGCAATGAGCACAGAGAAACACAGGACATTCCATCTAAACATGAGAAAAAAACCTTCTTAACTTCTTGTATGGGTGCCAGAGCACTAGAATAGGTTGCCCAGAAAGGTTTGAGGCCTCCTTCTTGGAGACATTCAAGAGCACGGGGTCCTGGGCAACATGCTGGAGGCGACCTGCGTGAGGAAGAAGGCTGGACTCGCTCATCTCTAAAGGACCCTTCCAACCTCAACCATCCGGCGAGCCTGAGAGATCACTACGCACTGCAGCCTCCACCATGTCCCGGCACACAAGCAATTCCCTGTACAAGAATCCAGATACGAACCTCTTACAACAGTGACTTAGATCCACACTGAAAGCCTGCCTTGGCAGGAGGGGCAGAAAATTCCACTAGACTCTCACTTTGTCTTGGCAGACACCATTTCCTACAGTAAAAGGAGCCTAAGCCTTCTGATTTCTTTGAGGATAGCTTAAACGTTTTATTTTGGCTGCATCATCTGGAGCCGTCTGAAGGGCTCTGCAACGCTCGTCTCCTGCAGCTCCTGCACTCTGGGAGCCGGCGCTGTCTCCCAGCGAGAAGCTCCTCATCCACGGCTCCGGGAGCTGATACCTTGGATAATACAGAGAAGTCCCCAAACTCGAGCACTTCCACAACAGACAGATGACTCCCAAGGTTAATACAGAATCTTCTGCTTTTGTCCCTGAAAACAGAGTTAGTTGTGACTATTTCACAAATCTTCCAAAGTTTCAGAAAATGAACACAAAATGGCCCCATGCTGCTTAGCCACCAGGAAAAATTCATAGTCAACTTTCTCGACATGTTTCAAACCTTGCTGGGCCCTATCATTTGGCAAATTATTTGCCTTCTGTGGATAGAAGCAACAACAAAATTTGATCATTTGGCTCTCAAACCTAGGGATGCACGTTCTTATCATCATACTGACCCTGGGAACGCTGCCCAAACTTCAATTTCTCTGACAAAAAAAGCCAAGGAAATGTAGCTTCTGCCTGCACTGCAGGACACATTGGACCACGTTTTGATAGGTGATCATCTTCTCCCTCTGCCTAAGATTGCTACAAAAAGTCAGGCATTTCTTCAGTTTGCCTTTTTACAGAGTAAAATGCTGAGAAATATTTTCAGGATTTCTTTTATTTAAAATAGTAATAAAGTAAAGCTGCTATACCCCTTCAAATAGTGACAAACAGTAAAGACTAGTTAGATATTGTTCCACAACTATCTTTTGGTTGGGGAGTGGGGCAGTACGAGGTGATTGAGGATTAGTGTTCAACTTTGTTGATTTTAATTAAACTGTCACTGTTTTGCATTAGCACAGTTGATGGGGCTGGAAATCTCTGACAAAGAATGAAGATGACGGGAACAAACGGTTAGGGGTGAAAAGCCTTTCCAGGCTCATCTGCCTTCAACGAAACAGAAAGTTGGAGCCACCACCTCAACAGGTTTGAGCACAGGAAAAAGTAACCAACTTTTTAAGGAAATCACGAGTCACAAAAGAAGATGGTTTATGGTCTCCGTCAATAAGCTTCCCTATAGAGAATGACCTGGACCTCAGCAGTAAGCCCACCCATGTGCTTCAGAATACAGCATCATTTATGTGAAAGAGCCAAACGTAAGAGCCCTTTACAAACAAAAGCTTTCAAGCTACAGATAAACTACACCCAGCCCCTGTCCCCTTTAAAAAAACAAATCACTAGATTACATAAATTTTTATAACCAATCCCAGAAAAGTCATACAAAAATATTTCAAATTATTTTAGACTACCTCAGAATTTATTTTATTCAAGCGTTGTATCAGAAATGTAAGTATTTCCATGAATAAAAAATAAAGATGATGATCGGATAGTCTTCTAATGCAACTAATGCAACATGTCCAATCTGAGTTCTTAAGGGTATGTTATGGCTTTGTGCCAGTAACTGCTGTTATGCAAACAATTAACCCGTTGGCAGACCAGACGCAACTGCAAGATGTACTTTTTTTGTAACGTAATGGTACAAAAATAAACAAAATAATACTGTCTGTAAGGAAAGACAACAAAGTCCCATCCCTTTCACCTACATCACCACACAGAACACAGAACTTGCAAAGGTTTGCAAGTCCAAACCATCGAGTCATAACAATCTTAACTTCTGACTTCTGGTCAGGTTGAGCAAAGCAGACTCGAGGATAAGGAAATGCTGCGTCACACAGGGAACTGTCTACGTGGGTAAGTCGGGGTGCAGACTAAGCCGCGCAAAAAGGCTCATGCATTTCAACAAGGACACGCACTAGTCAGAGCCCCTGAACGGTACACCACCAGCAGTTACTTAGTCACCAAATAATGGACCTTTTCTACTTGACCTAAGGTTTCTAATGACAGATTCATGAAAGACAAACTAGCCCCCAAAGCCACGAAACAGAGAGAGTCAAGCCATAAGGCCAGGCAAACATAGGGCAGGCAAACTGAACACAATTCCTAGCCATGCTGTACAAGTTAGCTGCTTTCTCTCACCTCTCCCACTTCCTGATGATTTACACAGTCAAAAATAAAGGCAAAAAACTTCCTTTCATCTCTCAACCACTCTTCTTTGAATGTGCTGCCCTCCTGGTGCCTTTATCCAGAGTATGAGAGAAAACTAAACTATTTCCAGAAAGCCTGCAATGAAAAAGGCCTCTTGCCCTCGTCTGGTAAACGGGAGAGGACCCCACAGGAGGAATTCTGCGTGTGCCTGCAACCACGTTGACACCGCTGGCAGGGGATGCCACGAGGTGTAACAGACACAGATGCTTTCCCTCAAGCTCACTTCTGCTACAATCATGTACAAGTTAAAGCACTAAAGTGGGAGATCTGTCCCAAATCCTACAAGTTCTGGGCAAACTGGTGATCCAGATACATTTGGAGAGGACAAGCTGTGCTTGTGAAAGATTCTCTATTGCACTTGCAAATGATATTTCACTTCATAGAAATGAGCACAAGTATCTTTTCTCAAAAAGTAAAATAACTGGATTATAACAGATATACTTTAAGTGATTACTATTTGCCAGTATATTCAAATTAAAGGAATATAGAGCATCTTTGCACGTTCCCTTAACGGAGGTATTCCACTTTTTAGGCAAGTATTAAATTCCTATTTTAAGCACGCAAAAATGCAAAAGGAATTCAAATATAGAGGTAACCTCTGCCTGCTCTACACTGAGAATCTGGACCCTATTAAACAGCTGCCATGCAAGTACCAGGATGAATAAAATAACCACTAGTATTTAACATCACTAGCTTCTTCATAGGCTGGACTAAGAAACCCCTCATCTGATTAACATTTCAAATGAATGTCATCTACTTTCTGAATTCATACAGACCACTTTCGTTCTCCCTCTTCTGTGGCTGCTAGGCAAATTGGCAGCTAAGTATTTTTTTCCAAGATATCCTAATCTACAGTAGCTATTAATGAGACTACTTATAAAATAGTAATTAATAATACAAAATTTAGGGGATGACAACATGAAGACTTCCACATCAAGCTGTCAGATGATGATACCTCAAATAACTTTGTGTTTTAGTCTTCTATAACACAGACTGTGCATGGCACAAGACAAAAATGTATTGAGAAAAAAAACCTAATCCCAGACAACCATCCCTTGGGCTCCAAAAAAAGTCACATAGCTTTACCCCAAAAACAAACTTCTATATATGCCATTGCAAGCACACAAATGACAATCTTCAATAGGAACATTTCTTGGAATACTTTCATATCTTTCATAGATATTTACAGTGCAACTCAATCACCAGCTAGGCCTTTTGAATACACACTCATTCCTGTTCAAGCAGAAAGCCAATCAATTACCTTACGCTTTGCAGAAATAAACTTCATTCCACTGACAATTTACCAGAACTTCAGTATTACACTTGATAAGAATGTGAGGCATGGTAAACGCTGAAGAGATTTTAACTTTGTGCATAGTTTCCAAAGGTACGTGTGGAAAATATAAAAGAATTCAACTGTGGGGTTACAAGTTCCCTGTTTGGGTGAAGAAAGCTGAGAGGCTGCACAAGACCAACACTGAAAGGAATTAACAAAAGACACTCCCCTGCAGTGTTTTATAACACACTAGTAAATTAAATTTTGTCTCTGTTTTCTTTTCACAAAAATGTAAAACGTGTCAAACTCCAATAAAAATACAATGTAATTAAACAGGATTATGAAAGGATGAGATTTACACTATCACGACCATCTTCTGCTTGCTCAAACCTCAAATAGAGCTGTTGGAACAGGTAATTAGGGAAAGCAACAGGCATTGGTGGATTCAAATCTTCGAAATTTCTGAGGCAAAGTACGTCCTAACAAGGCCAAGAAGAGACAATTCGATATTCCAATGTCTAGATTAAAAAAAAAAAAAAAAGTAGATTTCCATAGTCCCTTTTAAATAAGCCACATAGTGCTAGGAAGGATGAAATAACTTTCCTCCTTCTTACAAATAGCTTTGAAAATGACCCCCAGTGACACAGATTCACATACTCCGTGACGGTGTCTTCCTAAGAAGGTATCTCAGATGGCCCCACAGAAGTGCACAGCTTTGCCAGCCCTATTCACAACACGACCCAGCAACAGGTTACTTCCTTGGCATTCCATTAAAAACAGAAGACTCCCCAAAAGGGGGAATATACCATGCTATATCAGGGTGCTTGCTTCCCATGATTTATCCAATCACGACTGCAACTTGACTGCAACAGTCAGATACACATGACTGCAACTCAGGCAACAGCTTTCCGGTAGACCAGGAAGATCAGAATGCCCGACTTGGTTGTGCTGGGCTCTAAGAGATAAGACTGAATTGCTAAAGCAAGCAGAAATAAGTGATCAAGTTTAAAATAAATTCTGCTGAATAGAAGCAGGACTCTTGCGATTCTTTCTCACATTAGTACGTGATTCTCAAAATAAAATAGGACAAATATTTGAGTATATTTAAACAGAATCACAAGCTTACAGCTCTTTATTTTTGAAAACAAAACAGAACTTGAAGGATCTAAGCAATGCAACTAAATCTTGATCAAAGCAGCATGCAATCATATTCTAGCAGTCACTAGAGCAGATGCCTGCCATTAGTGTAATAAAGCAGCTCCACATCCTAACTCATCCTTATTTGGCTGGGGAGGGGAGCAGAGGAATCTTGGTTAAGAATAAACACAAAAAAGGTCCAAGTTTCAGGAAACTTAGGAAAGAAGGATCACAAGGTGCTGCAATATATTCTGCTTGTGCACATACATCCAGAAGTCAGTTGAGACTCAAAAGCTCTCAAGTTTTCAAAACATGGAGAATGCCTGGGTCTAAACAACCAGAACTGCTTATGGCACCCGAGTGATCTGATTAAGTGATTCTGGATTGTCAAACCACTAGAAGTGTCAAGCTAGGCTGGACTACATGGGTCTTGATATTTCTTAAAAGGAGGGAACAGTGACGACATGGGACAGACACACATGATCTGAAACAGAGAATCTCCTAAGAGGCTCCTTGGCAAGGGCTGCTAATTCTTGCCAAGGCTTGCAAAGGCACATAGTGGCCTCCGGTTATTCTGTGTTTTCCAAGTCCGCCCCAGATGAAGGGAAAGAAAAATCTACCCCCTCCCCCTAAATACACACCTTTTGAGATACTGCTTGAAAAGCCTGAAGATCCAAGCACTGCAGAATACTTTTGCTGAATGAAGAGCTGGCAGGGCTGTTCTTGCCACCTGGATGTTTGGGTGACAGAATCTGGCGCGCTGTGGTTTGCACAGTGACAGTCCCCAGTCTTTCATGCGCAACGCAACAAATTATCTTGCAGGATGTTGGGTTTCTCTGGCTGTCTGGGTGGTTTTGTTTTCAAAACAAGCTGAGACTTGACTGTTGCTTCTCCCTCCTTTTTAAAAGTAACAAAAATATTTGTAAGTTATCTCAAGAGGAACATCTTAGATGCTGAAGAACAGCAGCACTTGGGTTGTATAGCCCTTACCCCAGTATCCATAACCTGATCTATCCTAAAATTCAGACTGATACTTAAAAAAAAAAAAAAAAAAAAGGCACCAAGATGATCAAGAGGATTCTCCTAAAATACAAAACAGGTTAAATGCATGAAAAGCACTAACAGGATTAGATGATACTCTTCTGCCAAGATTAGAAGCCAACATATGAGAAGATTTTCAAAGGTATAATATTAGAAAAAGGATGCTTGAGATTTCAGCCTTCCTCAGCTTCAAATTTCATAAAAAGAAAGTTTAACATTAGTGCATGCAAAAGATGTTTTGAATAATTCAAAACTTAAATATATTTGTACTCTGACTGGAACAAAGAGGGGAAGGACTGTTTGCAAGAACAGACAAGGTAAGAGAGTCCAGCTCTGCTTCAGCAACTGCTCTTCTCCAGAGAGAAGTTAAACGGCTCCAGGATTCAAGCTAACCTTTTAACGAGGGACCGACTCGTGCCAAAGCTCCCCAGCCCCGACACTCTACTTCATGAGTGCTAAATTTAGAACAACTTCCAAAATAGCAAACTGCCTACTGTACATGAAGTCATGACAAACAACTTTTCCATTACTGAGCAGGAACACCATACTATTTTTCTCCAGGCCTTTCAGCATCACCACAGTATTTTCTGCAATTATTTTTAAAAACATTAATTATTTTAGACTTTTCCAATTATTACATTTGAGCTCTATCTTTGATGAGTTAAAAGTGCTTCTTCTCCTCAAAAGCAAGACAGGACACAACACAGTCCAACCCCAGGAACACACAGAAAAGTCTGTTTCATATCTTACAATGTTCTAAAGTTCTGTTTGTAGGAAAAGCAGTTTTTTCAAGCGCCAGCTGCACAGCACCCCCAGAACACACAGCCACCACTGCGCAGTAGACACACAGTGAACAGCAGCGAAACCAAAAGCTTCTGGAGAATCCAGGGAAACTCTGACTTCTGCTACTGCAGTATTAAGAGACGCTGGCACAAAAAACACAGTGAGAAGCTGCATACAATCTGTTTTTATCTTTATTACCTTCCTTATTACCTATCTCACTATCTTTGTTTTATTCACCATTTAAAGCTTCCTCTGATGCTACTCAGTTTACATGCCTCAAAGAAAGAATCAAAAAAGCAAATTTTCATAAAAGATTTTTTTAAAACACAAAGAATACATGGAAAGGAGACAACGTTATTGTTGTTATTTTTGTTTTTTTCTTCATTTTCTAGCCCTGTATAAGAACACTACTTATCTGATTCCTACCTGAGAGGAATGATATTCAAATTTAAATGCTACATGAAAAAAAAGACAAATCAAAAAGAGCAAGCCCAAAATACAAAAGCATAAATTTCAAGTATCTTACCCCAAAGGAACTGTCTAATCAAGTTTGAGTTAGGGGCAAACAACAACAACAAAACTATTTGCCTTTTTTTTTTTTTTTTTGATAAGACTACAGGCACATTTGAAAAAGCTTTCCAGTTCACAGATCCATTTTATTTCTTGCTGATTCTGCAAAAAGTTTTAGTTAATAAAACAGCAATAGAAACATCAAATACCTATAGATTTAAATAAAAGCTAAAAAACAGGTTAAATGGTTATGTTTTCCTTTAATAATGTTTGGAGGAAAAAAACAAAACCAGAGGCTATATATAAGATGTAACAGTTGCCTGCCACACTATTCAATGTGCAAAGTAAAGTAATACTCTGTTTCAGGCTTAACTTGAATGCATGCACCTACAAACAGGTTCCAACCTGGGGGGCAGGGGGGTGAGGGAGAGAAAGTGCATTACCTTTTGTTACCTTTTGTGTATCACCCGTTATTACAGAAGTGCTACTGTCTTTTGAGATAGAAAACCCAGCGTGCACAAGCTTATGCTGCAACACTTTCTGTTAGCTTGCAGTTATTTCAATTACATCTAGAAACAATTACTTAAAGGGAAACAGTTCCACATGCATCCATTTCAAATCCCATCTCACAAAAGGAAGAAACCTACCTTTATTCCCTTAGAAATAAACTCCTCCCCCTCTCCTTTAAGTCTTACTGGAGGAGTTCAACATTTGCAGAAAAGACCTGATCCTTGCAAGTATATCAAGAGTTACTGCTTCCCTGCCAAATCGTTTCTCATGTTTGTGAGCCGCTGCCAAATCTAACACTGACACAAGAAACACTTCAGAACTTGAACATTTTTTAAAGTCTTTCCATTGTTTCAAATACGCTCTTAGAAACAAACAGCATTTTACATCCATCGCAACATGTTCTTTTTTTCCAGGTCACAAGCACTGATTATTTTTAAAACCATAAGTGCTGTAGCAAAAGCAGAAATAAAATATTTGTTAAAATAAAATAGGACCCCATCAATGCAGAAACCTAAATAGGCAGTCAGATTAAAAAAGAAATGCTAGGCATCCACCCAACAACTCCTATTAACAAAATATTCAGATTGAGATTTTTGAAATGGCCTGTAGCACTAAAGCACTTGGCAGCTCTCCTGCCTTGGGGTCTCTGTATACAGGCAGACTTAAATCAGGGAACATAAGAGTAACACAAATAAAGGATAAACAGAAAAAAATAGTCTACATAGTTCTTCATGTCCTAACATGGAACTTTAGAAAGCTAGAACTCAGGCTTCCCAAAATAAACAAAACGAACGTTAGCTACAAGTAACAAATTTCAGAAGTGAATTTTAATGTCTCTTTCTTTAGAAAAGTTCTAGTAGAAAGCTCAAAAAACTGACTTTAAGGAAAAGACGATTACTCAACCCCACATATGCTAGCTCAGTTCTTTCCTCAACTGTGAAAGTCAAGAACAGTTGCCTACCTGCGAGTTGCGCATTGTGAAGTCCCGGTTTCCATTTTGATTCCCTGATGCAGCGCACTAGGGAAGCAGGACCGCTGCCGGCGCTGCAGCTGGATGAGCCACCCTGGCTGGTGCCAGCCAAGGTTAAAGTGGTTCTTGCTCCTGTCCTCCATTTGCTCTCCAACTCGGTTGAGTACAATGAGAACAATTAAAAACAAGACCCACCAAACAACGTGCTAGGCTGGGCAAGACGGCAGATGAACCCAACTGTAAGAGGCACAGAGGAAGAAAAGGGAATCACTGCATACGAGTCAGCCCCACCAAGGGTGCACTTTACTGGCACCCAGACTCGCCGAGTAACTGTGGTTGGATGTGAGCTCTAGAAGCTGCTTCATCCAACTCCTTGTCCAACACAAATTCCAAGCTGCTCAGGCCTCGGTGTGGTTGCATCTTGAACATCTCCATGGATGACGATCTCACAATCTCTCTCAGCAACATGCCCCACTGGTTTACTAATTGATTTTTTTTTTTTTTAATGCAGTAAGAAATTACTTTGCTGCAACTTGCAATCGCTATTTGTCCTTTAGACATGCACTTCTGGGAAGACTCTGGCCCCGCCTTCTCTAAAATACCCCCCAGGTAGCTAAGATGACAAAGAGATCAACCCTCAGCCTTCTGCAAGCCAAATAAACTCAACTCCCTCAGTTTTTCCGTATGCGTGCTGTGCTTGGCAATCCCTCTGCCGGAGCTCCTACTAGTATGTCTATGTCCTCCAGGTACCAGCAGACCCAGGACAGGATGTGCTGAGCCTTCAACGGGCTGGCTGCTGTTTTCTAGTTCACTAAAATGGCAAGACAAACCCAACAGGTTTAGTCTTGGTCCCACTACCCCTCTTCTTCTGTGCCTCCCCTTTTAGACACCAGAGCAAGTAATCACACAACAAGTTCCTCAAATAGCCAATGCGATGTAAAAGTAAACAGAGTAGGCATATCTTTCGGGACAATATTGCACTGCCTCACTGGATAGCTGAACAGATATCTGAGACGGTTTGGCAGAGAAAGCAGTGCTAGAAACATAGAACAACACTCATTTGCAAGGATGCTAGCTCAAACACTGGGCCATTTTACTGCCAACATAGTTTTGTTGCTACAGCACATAAGGAAAAGTGTTTTTAGGAAGATTAATGCAAACATTTTGCAAGATAAGTATGGGTGGGCAAAACCAGCATCATTCAGGTATGTCCCTTGCCAACACACATCCTGACAGCAGCAACTACAGCCTAATCCAACTAAGGCAGGAGTCGGGTGTTGGTGTTCCAGCTTTGCAGAACTCAGCATCCATTAGCCTGCCCTGAATCTCAACACAGCAACTTCACCATCACTGCTAGATTGCTTTAAATTTCTGAGCCAGCCCAAGTGCCTTTATAGTCCTTTTTCCTCAGTTCTAGGCGTTATACACACTGTGATCTCAGCTTGAAAATGATGAAACTGTATCTGAACTGTAATGAAAAGCACTACGGATGTACACACCGGACCAGAAACAACAAAGAAGAGGAGTTTTGATATCAGTTTCCTTTAAAAACTCTCTGCAGCAGCTGCCACATACTGCCTTTTGGAATAAATACTTTTTTAGCCAGCAATACGCACATTTTGAAATACAGCACAGGCCACAGTGAGTTGCGCAAACGCTAAGAAGAATTTGGCTAAAGATCACCACTAGATGAGGAGATCTAGTCATTTAATTTTTACTATATATAGCCTTCCTAAGGAAACAAGAAAGAGAATCCATTTTCATTTTTACTCCTAAGGTCAAATTTCATTAACCTTAGTGCCAATTCAGTCTTCCTGTAAAGTTTACATGCAGATTTTTAACTTTTGCAGTGGACAGTAACTAGTCAAGAATACATTTCTGATGCTTAGGCTGAGGCAGAAAAAAAGATTCCGTAACCTGTGCCACAGATCATTTTTTCCTAGGAGAGGAAGAAGACAGAAAAGACTCACTGCAATGAAGCAGAAAGAATCAGTTGGATCCTTTTGGTTTGAAAAAAGCTTAGGGATAAAACAGCAGCAACTTGGAAAGAATTTTCATCAGAAAAAGATACTCCAAGTGCTTTGTCCCGGCTAAAACAACCGGAGCATTTTGACATAGCAGTCCCCATTACAGTGGGTGATTGCTTTTGTTTTTGGAAGGGGGAAGGGGAATAAAAAATTCCATTAACAAGAGGAAAAGTACATTGCTAACCACAACCAGGATCATTTTACCTCAAAGAAGTTACATGCCATGAAGAAAAATTCTATGACCTAACAGCCTTAATTTTTTTTTTTTAAACAAATAATATAACTCTGACCAGTCACTACAGAATATATTTTTGCAGTTATTTTACCTTGCACATTCCCCAGCACTAGATGTACAGTGTATGTGATTTAGGCTCCAATAAATGTGGTCAATCTTGTGCCCTTGATGAGACACCGCAAGAACAGAGCTGGATTTAGCTACCGAAGCAAGCCTAGCGACGTTAGTGATCTCATTCTCACTGCCTCGTACACAAGGCAGAGGAAAAAAAGAAAAGTTAGAAGTTAAGAACATCTGACTGGCAGAATGATTTACAACCTGAACTAAAGAAATAGGTCAAAATCATGGACAGAATTTCAACTTAGTATGGCCCCCTTAATTTC
Source organism: Nothocercus julius (assembly GCA_013398735.1). NCBI lineage: Eukaryota > Metazoa > Chordata > Aves > Tinamiformes > Tinamidae > Nothocercus > Nothocercus julius. The sequence goes on from VZSV01000036.1 coordinate 157,750, forward strand.
CTTTCCCTGAAAATACTGATATAGCCTCAGAGAAGGATATGGGGCACATATTAATGACTATAAAGCAGCAGATATGAGCAGATACTGCTGTATCTTTAGGCCCCTTGAGCTACATCATTTCCCCACAGCACTCCATTCCCAAGCCAGCTTGAAACTCTGCACAGCCACATTGCAACAACCGTAATGACGTTTCACTGCTGATTTTTCCTTTTTGAGAGTGGAAACTTTAGGAAAAGAAGGAAAAAAGCGTGCACAGAGTTCACAGGTGTCGCTCCTCTAGGGGAACACTGAGCACTGCTGGAAGACAAACGTTGAGCCAGATCTGCAAGATACTTCAAACACATTATTCCAAATCGCTGCTTTATGCCCATAAGAAGAGATGGGAAAACAAGCAAAATACATGAAACTATCAGAAACATTCACATAGAACTTCCATAATACCATAGATATAGGCAGCAGCTTGAAAAAGGAGAATTAAACAGCTCTCCAGCTCTCAAATATTCTGAGCATAGTAATCTGTTTCCAGAAAATTCATATAAATATTGTTCAAACTACACAGAATTAAACACAGACACAAGGATTACAGGCATCTAAAAATACTTTAAATACCATTCTTTTCCTAATAAATTCTTATGTTTATTTGGAGTAAAAGAACGATCAAGGAAGCGAAATCCTCATAAGAAATAATAGAAGCAGTCACGTCATTCTTGCATCTAGTGACTGCAATGGTAAAAACTGCCACAAAACGAAGCAACTGTGAAAAAAAAAAAAAAAAAAAAAAACCACCACAAGAAAAACAAGAAAAAACAGAGAGCTTGAGGAGGAGGGCCGCACTCCCTCAAGGAGGAGGAGGGGGGAGCCTTCCCTTTTCCAGGCCCCTTCCAAAGCCAATCCGCCCGAGTCCCCGGGTGCGGGGAGGGGCAGGGCTCGCGGTGCCTGGCAATGGCGGGTTCCCCTTCGCCAACATGTCTCCAGCCTCCAAGTGCAGCGGTAGGCGCTGGAATGCACAGCCAGTAACTTGATCTCCTCCCTCCCCCTTCGCTGCAGCATTTAGAAAGTAATTTAACCTCTTAAAATGGCATCTCGGTACTGCTCCGTGGAGAGCAGAACTCCCCATATGCTCTCCTGAAATAGGAAAGAAAGCTGTTCTTCTAAAAGCTTTCTTCCCTGAAGGAACGCGGAGGAAGGGAGCTGGTGGGACATTTGGGTCTGTCACTTAGATCCGATACCCCCAATTGCTTCCCTGAGCCCAGGGCCAGGCTGCCTCTGGGAACAACTACGCCTAGCGAAGCCGTGAAGGGCTGAATTCTTAGCTAAGCTCTACCTTGACTCAAATTAGGCGTTACTTTTGCTAATCATAGAAACAAAGAGATCTTACTCAGAAACATGTGATAACAATGGCGTAAAAATAAAGATTTGTTCTTTTTCATCTACAAAAACTATGCATACCAGAACCAAAACATCTGTAAGTCAAATAAGATTGAATTTTATGCAGCACAACGCTACTTCATAAGCCCAAATGAGGGCCACAGCTTGCGCTCATTTTTTTTTTTTCAAACTATATGCATGTAGTTTATTTATAATACCACCATATTACAAAGTGTAAGTTTTAATGTTAATTGCATATATATATATATATAAAAGAACACATTAAAGTTACCCTTTATGCCAATATATAAGCCAATCTTACAGAAACACAACTATGTATCTATTTTCACTAAAGATAACATTTTTGTGGCATGAGTAAGACTGATGGTATTCAAAATAAATATTTAAATGTTTTACTGTAAACAAAATAGCTAAGATTTTTGCCATTCTGAACACACTGAAATTAAGAAGGCAACACTATCGTATTGCATCAGGGACAAAAACATGAAGAAAATAAGCTCTCAACCATTCTATAAACAGAATGATTAGCACAATGTACAAAGAAAGAGAGAACAACTTCAAAACATTTTTCCACCAGTAATTGTCTTTACATAGGAAAGCACGTGTCAGTCAGGAACAAACTGACCAGAGAAAAATGATCAAGATAACATGAGGTTTTAAGTCTTCAGGACTCAGTAGAGGCATGAGGGACTCGCACTGATTTTCTCCTGGGTGGTTTCCACAGGCGCTGATTTATACATTTGCTGGTGTAACTAAGCACAACCCTACGAGCACTGCTGAAGGCAGCAATTCTTCTGCAGCTCTACCAAGAAAAGCACTTTTGCTGGTCTCCACTGTATCAGAACCACCATCCTGTTCACCTAAAAAAATACATCACCATAGCAACAAAGGTTGCCAGAAATTCATAATTATCATCAAGTCTTCAGGCCTAGATTTTTAAGTTTACTTAAGAAGTCAGCAATTTGGAAATTCAGAGATAAAGGACCTTTAGGTAGGAGACCCCATAAACCACACAGTTTTCCCTGCAGGAAGTACAAAAACACCTTTCAAATGTCAAGAGACACTGAACTGAAGCAGTATTTCTGTTTAGAATCCCGCGGAAGTTAAACACGACTCCAGTAGGGGCTTACATAAGGCATCAAGTCTAGAAAAGAACCTACAGTAGGTAAGGTAAGGTGATTAACATAACCCCCTTAAATAGATCCTGATACACTTTCAAAAGAAAGAAAGAAAAGATTATGAACATTTCTTAACCGTGGCTATTTCATGCCATAAAAGAGAAACACGGAGAGGTAACCACTTCGTTTTCAAAGCAAAATAATTCTGTGTGTGTGTGTGTGTGTGTGTGTGTGTGTGTGTGTGTGTACACACGTATGGGGAACAGGACTACTGCTCTATATCAAAATAAAAATCTGATTAAGATGCCTTTGATACGTACAGAACACAACCATCTTACACATGCCTGCTCCTGTTTTACGAAGGCAGCACACAATCATTTAATGAACTTACATGAAACGTATACTGCACATTCCTTCTTTCAGGTTATGCAACTCTAAATCTTTTAAACCTTTCCCAAAGGAACTTCTACAATGGCCCTTATCTGTTACTCATCTATGGAAATTATGCATTTCTAAGTCAGAAACAGCAAAATTCAAAGAAAAATCATAATTTCTGGCAGTATTTTCAGTTTTACTCAGTATTCCTGCATACTTAGGAAGGTAACCTCAAGGTAACAGAAAAAAAATGCAAATATTCTGAAGTAAATAATCTTCTCTTGTTTTGTTTAAAAGTATGTTTAATAGTGCTCACTTGGTTGGATTAAAATTATTTAAGTTAGTGGTTGGGAGTGGAAGAGCAAGTATGTTTATGCATTAAAGGTAAAACTGCAATGACCAAAGAGAATTACTTGACAGCTACTAAGCGGCTTGCACAGTTGCTGGTGCCGTTTCCTTTTGGAAGGCCTATAAAGCAGTCCCACCATTAGCATCCTCTCTGCAGCTGTGACAATTTTTCTTTTTTTAAGCCTAAACTTTCTTCTGACTTTTATGTAAGAGGTTGCCGTTTGGACCCAGACAGTCAGTTCCTGGTGTGCCACGCACAAGCACTCTACATAATGAGAACTAAGGCCACACTGGAAATACAAGATAATCCTGAAGGCTTCGACAGGGGTCAAACAGTGCTAAAAATAAAACTACGTATAGATGTTTTACACAAGAGTCTCTGCTAACGCAATACTTTCCAAAAGAGCAATTTGAAAATATTAATGTGATGCTCTACGGAGATAACTCAAGAATGTCTTTGGTACTTCAGATCAACGCAAGCCTCATGCCAGCAAAAATCACAACTAGTCCATGGAAAAAAAAAAAAAAAAAAAAAAAGAAGCAAATGCCAGACATCCTGAAGACCCAGAAACTTGCACTGCAAAGGAAGCACAACAGGGAGCAGTAAAATTCTCCCTTTTTCCCTCAACCTGTTAAGTCTAAAACAAATTTGTATATTTCCCACAAATTACACCTCCCCTTTTTAAATAGGGTTGCAACATCTTTCACAATTAATTTTAACAAATGAAAAAGCATGCCAAGAAATATACTGGCTCATCCCCATTTTTACACCTTCACAACCAAACCATTCTTTAAAAGGTACAGACTAGAAATCAAAGAAACAATGAGGAGCTGCAGTGAAAATAAAGTATCTTACAAAAGCGCAGCTAAAATGGGGGTTAAAAATGGAAAACATTCCATAAAATCTTTTAATTGTGGTAATCTTGGATATGTTTGCGATACAAAGTTCAGCAGGTGTCATTCTCAAGTATCTTCTTGAACACTTCATTTCATGTGGAGAGACGTGAACTAACTAACACCTTGAGGAACATATGAATGTTATTAACAGTTTTAATAACTCTAAACATCAATCTTAAACACAATTCTGTGCAAAATGTCCCACTAAACTACAGCTTAACTCAGGAACCAATTAAACTGTGCCCATACTTCACTGCTATCAAGAGCAAAGAAACAGGTTTCTCAAAGATGCATTAGAATTATTGTTTTAAATAAAAGCATCATTTAAAAATATATATTTTAAAAATACGTATTCTAAAGGAGTATTAAAGCTAAAGTTTCAACAATTTGGCATATTTGCTTGTATGAGGAAAAAGCATTTCCTAGCACATCCTCCAAAAGCCCAAATTCTGGGCAATGATGGAAGTTCGGTGCAAAGTATTCAGCAAATGAGGATTTTCAAAACAAGTCAATTTGCAACCTGCAGGTCACCGTTCTCTTTTCTGGTACTAAAGGGTAGGTGCACAGATCCTAGTATATAAGCATGTGCCGCACCATTGCTCCTATGACTTTGTCACACATTACAACACTGTATTTTTAGATCATTCCCTCATACCATCTGCACCGTTAAGCTTCCATCTAATTCCATTATGTCCATTGTCAAAAAGACCTTCTGCCTCAACTGCAGCAGTTCTTGGCAACATACGTTTGCAAATATTGCATCTCATCCTCAAATATGTTTTGCCCATTCTCAAGTACCAGGCAGCTTCACCTAACATACAGAAAGGAGGATCCATATTTCCCTTGCTAGATTCTATGGCACTTCAAGCTCCTTTAGATTTACTTGGTAAAACTGCCTGGATTTAGAAATAGGATATATGTTGTTGTATCCATCCTTGTTATGAAAAGCTTTATTGTGCCATTCTGTCTCTTTTCTACTGAATCTTTGGTCACATGAGGAACGTAGAACGAACACATACTTGAATTAATCCTTTCTGCCTTGGCACTAAAGGGAAGTACCACCTATGGTATTTCTGGTTCTTATACCTCAGTTCAGAGATTCTTTCATCTCAAATTTTCTCTTCTTTCAGGGAAAAAACAAAAGTTATCCCACATCAAACAATGTACAACACAAGCAGCAGAATTAGCAAGGCCTGGTTTCCTACAGATTCATCTCCTATTTCGGTGTACCTCTTCTCGCGGTGTGACTACCCCGTCTCTCCCCATATCCCGTCTGACGATTTCACTCCGCCTGTCCTTTGCGGTACGCCTGTTTCCCTGCTCGCACACCCATCCCTCTAACCGCAGCCCTCTCCCTGCCTCCCTCCCACATCCTCTGTTTCCAAACACGGCTCTTTCAGGCTGGTCAGGAGGTGTGTATTGACCGGCCCCTTATCAGGCACAAGTTTACCGAGCACTTCTGATCGTAACAGCCCTCTCCTCTGGGACATTAACACAGCTCAAGACCTTTGAAACCAAAACAGTGTGACATCCACTGTGCCCTCATCTCACCAAACATCTAATTTTTACACGGGCTGTTATATGGAGCTTCTCTTTGAAGTTTTAGGTATTAAAAATTTGCCAAAAATTCAAAAGGCTACAAGCTACATCACAAGAGAAATGCGAAGATGGGACAGAGGACAGTCTTTGCTCGCTCCCTTTTTGCTTTGGGGAGATACTCACTATATGCTAAAAAGTTGCACAGCAGTACTATTGTTCAAACTCCTGAGATTAAGAAATCCCAACACTCAAACTGCAGCCCTGTGCGTGAGCTGGGACACCACACTGTCACCACGCTGCAGCTGGGAAGGGGCACTCTTGTTCTGCACGCCAACATGGGCACGTGGGCTGCCCTCCCCAATGGGCCAATGGGGGCTAGATTGGCAAGAAGTGAAGCCAAAGGGAAAAAAAAGGAAGAAAAAGCAAAAAAAAAAAAAAAAAAAAAGTAAATGATTTTTTGCCAAATTAACTTTTTCCAGCATTGGAGGACTGCCAGTGCTAGTGTAAAGATGTAGGCATGCACATGGGTGGTGTGAAAAGGGAGTGGAACTGGCCCTTCTGGTGCAGCTAGCTGCAGGCTTGCTTATCTGCAAATTAACAAACTGCTCTTAATCTGCTAGTTAGTAATTCACCTAGGAGATTTCTTCATTACAGACATCAGCGATAGTCTGTGTGCCTGCACTACTGCTGTCCACTCGAGATCATCAGTATTCCCACAAAATAAAGCATCTGAACAGAAAAGGGTCAGGAAAAACGTACACACTAAGAGCATTTGATGCTTGATGGCAGTATCATTAAACCAAACCAAATGGTCAACATGTCAACAGAGACAGCTAGAAGCCAGGGCAGTATTAAGGAAAAAAAAAAGAAAAAGTAGTCATTAAGAGTCATTAAAAACATTGCTGAGTACAGAGGAGCGGGCTTGCCTGGGTGCATTTGTTCGCGTGATAAGAGACATGAGAATTAGCGCGCTGAATCGTACCAGATGTCTAGCTCACTATTCTGTTCCTGACACTGGCTTGCATCAGATGCTTAGAAAAAGAAAGGGAGAACACAGCCTTTCCCAGAATACCCTTATTCCCTCCAGAAGCCAGGGGTTTAAGCACCTCCTAACCTAAAACTGGATACAAGTCACCATCCTATTGCCATTAAAGGATGGATTTGTATTATCCCAAACTTGTATGATGCTTTTGGCCTAGGCCACACTCTGAAATTAACTTGGCAAATTCACTGGGAGGGGAAACCCACATTTTCCTATGCTTGCTCTATACCCAACACCTGACACCCCTTATGGTATAAAAAACGTTATCCTATTTCTTAATTTAAAAGAAACTGTGATAGATACCATCCAAAATTCCCTCCAAGTTATTTCTCTTTCCCTGAGTTACCAAGTCTAAGTATCGCATCCCACAGAATGAGCGTGTGTTAAAAAAGTTGCTTCGTGTTAAAAAGAGTTGACTGTGAATTTGTTGAAACTGGGTGACCAGAATTATACAGCACGCTTATATACAATGAATGTACACAACTGCATAGCCACATTTTTTAAAACTCCTTAACTGCTCTGCAGAATGTGGCTCCAAAAGTTGCTTATCATAAGAGGGGAATTGCTGCCCCTCCTCACCTGACCTCATGGTGAGCTAAAGCTGCTGAAAACAAACCTTAGCCAGGTCCACAAACAAGTGCAATCTTCCATGTGGGCACAATTACTAGTGCTGATACAAAGGGAAAATGGAAATGCACAACCAAAGTGAAGAGGGTGAAAAGCAATGAGAAAAAAAGAATTTTAATTGGCATAAGCAGACAGGGGCATCTAAAGTTGGAGTTCCAGAGCAAAGAAGTAACTGATTAGGAGAGGTATCCAAGATGTCTCAGAGTAGAACAGCTACTTTAAAGCCTATTGAAAAAGAAAAAAAAAAAAAAAAAAAAAAAAAAAAAAAAAAAAAAAAAAAAATATAAGGAAGAAAGAATGTAAGGAAATACCTGGATTTATCTAGACAAAAAAAACTTCAGTAAATCAACACATATGAACTCATACCAGACTCATGGAATGGATTAGGTTTGAAGAGACCTCTGGAGACCCCGAAGCCCAACCCCTCTGCTCAAAGCAGGATTACACAGAGCAGGCTGCCAAGGACCATGTCAAGTTGTGTTTTAAATATCACCAAAAACGGAGACTCCTCAGTCCTGCTGGGTGACTTGTTCCACGTTTTGTGTGTGTGTCTGTGTGTTTAAATGCAATTTCCTGCATTTCAGTTTGTGCTCAATGAGGAAAGCCTGGCTCAGTCTCCTTTATATCCTCCCATCAGGAATTTGCACACACTGGTAAGACTCTCCCTGCACCTTCTCTTCTCTAGACTGAACAATTCCAGCTCTGTCACGCTCTCTTCATACAACAAATGCTCTACTCCCTTCATCACCTCAGCAGCCCTTCACTGGACTTGCTCCAGTAGCTCCAAGTCTCTCTCGTATGGGGAGTCAGGCACTTGACCCAGCACTCCAGATGTGGCCTCACCAGCGCTGAGCGGAGGGGAAGAATTGCCTGCCCTGACTTGCTAGCAACACCCTTCCTTCCAGGGCAGCCACGTGGAGTACCAGTCGCTCCTCCCAGCCTTGTACTGGCAGCAAGTTTTGGCTGAGGACATGTAGTACTAGGAGCAATGGCCGGGGCGCACTGCTACTGACTGGCCTCTAGCTGGACTTGGGCAACGGATCACAACCACCCCTTGAACCTCAAATTCCTCCTGTTTGCTCCCAGGCTCTCCCACAGTGCATGGTAAATGCTAGGGAATCAATCAGAGAATCAAAAAAAAAGTATGAAACTCAGTCTGTGCTGAGGAAAATAGCACACTGGCTAAACTTTAATAGCTGGAAACCTCATTTCACACTCCGACCAAAGAAAGATGCTGGGGGGGATCCTGAGGGGAATTTCTGAGGCTCCAACCCCAGCAATCCCTCCTATTGCTGCTACCCACCCTGAATGTGCTCTTACCTCATCCCTCCTACTCCTCCTACCCCGAGCCTTATTCTGGCTCTTTCAGACCCTCAAGTGCCACTGGTATTTTCAATTCACTCAGAATTTCTTTGCTCATTGACAGTCCCCTGGAAGAAAGTTAATTATTTTATGTTCAGTTGTTCCAAGCATTCATGGTAAAAATATCTGCCTGTGAACATGTACTTCTTCCAAAAACAGATATGCTTTGAAACCTATATTCCAGGAAAACATGACATTTATGTTACCTATGCTTTCAAATTTTGGCTAGAATTCTTTGAAGTAAAAATTACCTTTGTTGTTATCTTTTTACAGAGCAAAAAGTATCACAGGCTCTCACACAGTAACTGAATCACTGATTACACTGGCATATATGAACTAATACATCTTTTCCAAGACTTGCTCTGATAAATGTCGATCTCAGTATCAACTCGTATCTCAGACGAACACCAAGGTCAGCAAAACAGTACAAAGAAAAAAGAATACTACGGAAATAAAAAAATTACCTATTTTTATATCTTGTTCTCATTCAAACCGGATCTAGAACTCTTGAAAATACTGAGATACTGCATAAATGTATGTTATGGCTGTACAGGAACCTATTTAACGGGCATTACATTTTTAACTGGCTTCTGCTTATCAGAATTTAGGAGGAAACTTCCACAGGGTGGTGCAAGCCCGCGGCTGCTCCCTGCAGACTGTCCTACACTTTCCTCACTAGCCACGAGCGTTAACGCCAGCCACTGCTGGAAAGACAATACTTGAGACTGGTGTGTTCATTTCCAGCTTTCTCCTTCATTAACACACCATTGTTTCACTTTTTTTTTTTTTTTTTTTTTTTTTTTTTTTTTTTTTTTTTTTTTTTTTTGGTTATTTTTCTGGTAGCCAGTCTCACCTATTAAATTAAGCCAGCTGAAATTAAAAGACAGTATTGATAAAGAGCCATTAAAAGAGAGAATTGAGGAACTTGGCTGCAGGGAATGAGTGCTACAGATGCCTAAGGACAAAGAAGGAAATTTTCACATGAGCTCACTGCCTCTTCCTTCCACCTCCCCGCCTCCTCTCCCTCCCCCCAATTTCTTAGACTATTACTTCAAGGATTACAAAGAGGGGTAAATATTACACAACACGATTTGAAACTTTGAGAAAGTTTACTAGTGCCATTTCTGCTGCAGAACCTCTGGCTAAGGAATGCACAGCTGCCGAGCAGATGTATAATTTCAGCATTTAGATTCCATTATTTCAAGGACAGTTTTTATTTCAAAACTAGATGTTTTCAGATTTTCTATTTCCATCTGTTTTTTGACCTCCCTCAGTTTAGTTCCCTCCTTTCTGTTTTAGTTCATTATGTCAAAATAATTTTCTAAATTAGAAACATCTCTACATTTGAGAACTTGTGAATTTGGAGAGAGGTGGGGGAGTGAAGCAGGGCCAGGGGCGGAACAAAAGCAGACAGTTCAACAGAGGCTTGGGTTTGAATAAAAATTGGCCTGTCTGGGTTAGGTTTTATTTCATGGTTCCTGGTGTAACCCAGATTGGCAAGTCTCTTAACTGCATTCCTTCCATGAAGTTTTCAGAGCAGGAAACTAAAGAGTATCAGCTCTATGGGACTGTCCCTACACTTCACCCTAGTCCTCTACCCTAACTTCTGAACGGAACAACAGTCCAGGTTTTGATTATTTCTGAAGAGAATTGTGTTAAATTGACTAGTTGAGAGCTTAGACTTTAAGCTCACTGTGTACCAAGTGAGCATTTCAAAACACATTACCATACACCAGTATTCGTAGCTGTCAAATTCAGACATTAATCAAGAACCAACTTATGCAAAAATTGTACCAACAAAGTTTAAATGGAATTAGCAATGCTCAAAAAAAACTGCATTCATCTATCCAAAGTAGCAGATCATAGCATCAGCAACATTGCCTTAAAGTCCTGTGACTTCGACAGAAGATTTATGAGTCGGAAGATCACCGGTTCAGCTCTGCCAGTGTGACACAGACACCGCTCCAAAATCTAGCATTTTTTATTTTTGTTTTAAACACACAATTTCCATTTTCCTGGGGGAGGGAGGGTTCAACCTTCAACCCTAATGTATAGCATACATTTCAGAATACTACTATAACATCTTTTATGGAGTATTTTTAATAAAATATTAAATTGCATTGAATAAATAAATATAAAAGATAAAAACTAGGTCATCATAAAAACAAGCAAAAGAAACAGTATGAGTCTTTTTTATTCTGCCTGTAAAATATATTTCTGTTGTTTCATTTCCAAGGTCGGAGATATTTGAAACAAATCTTCAAAAGCCCTTGACAGTCATACAATTAAATCTCCTAATAAAACTTGCCAAATACTCCTCTTCGGGGACGTTGTCCCTTAAAGCTTAGTACTAGTCCTGGATCTTTGGTTATTGCCAAAACGCCGGCAGAAGCCTTAACTGAAGGGGTGCCAAGTTTTGGGCGCCGAGGCCGAGCCGAATGGCTGCACCCAATTAGCCAGCAGTGCCTTCCCGTGCTGCGCCAGCCCTGCCTCCGAATTAACTCCCAGCTCTCCGGGGCAGCAGCAGCCGCTTCTCGGAGGTTTCTGCACAGGGGAGCGAAGAAAACGGTACGGAAGCATTGCTGAAACCTAACCCAAGGAGTTACGCAAAACCGAAAACCTCTTTCATGACAGAGGAGCGTGTGCTGCAAGTACAGTATGTGCCACCGAGCTCCTCTCACAGGGCTGTTTGTCTTCACTCGCATTTCCCAATCACAGAGGCTCACTCTGCCTTACCGCTGTAACCTGCTCTTGTTCTCAGGCCGCTACTGAAGCTCTTTGTAGGACAAGGGGAGAGGGCAGCAAGATGACGCAGTATTTTTTATTTCCAGTATCTATTTTCCTGGTAAACGATCCCTCCCAACTTAAGACATCTGTTCATGCTTCCGTTTCCAATCACCTGCACCGCTGCTCAGCGGCGCGAGCCAGCGCCCGCAGCACAAGCGCCTGCCGAGTGTCCAGAGAACAAAGGGGAGGAAAAAGTTACTTCAGAAAGCGTTAGTTCACAAAACGCTATTTGAACTTAAGAGCCCCATTACACCTGCTGTTATCCCCTTCACCCCGGCTTTATATCTCTGAATGGTGACTTTGGGAGTATAACATGCTAATCTGTCCAACAAACCTGTCCTAAGTAAAAGTTCATTCTCTGCAAGAGTGAAATCCCCAGGGACTGGTGGCTAGAGAGGCCAGTTAGAGCCCACCCACTGCTTTCCAGCGCAGCGTGGGGTACCATCTGACACAGGATGTCCAAAGGACTACCAACGTTTTTTTTTTGTTTTTTTTTTTTTTTTTAAAAGGAGAAAGAGGTGTTACAAGTGCTATTGCAACAAGACAAAACGTCAACAGTTACAACAGCGAAAAGGAAATAGCTCCCATAGAACAGGTTTGTTTTCCACTGCACAACTTTCCAGAGAGTCTTTGGTAGCTTCTGTTTTATCCCTGCTGCATCTGTTCATTTTTTTACAACTAAAACATATATTTATATTTATTTAATAAATATAAATATATTTAATTTTAACATGGATGGTAAACTGAGGGAATTCAGGCACAAGCAATTGCTGGAACTGCTTCTACATTTTACATTAATGGAGTCTTCTAAAGCCATCATGGAAAGTGGTTCTTTGAATAAACAGAGAAAATTAAAGTGACATCAATTTTTTTTTATAAAAAGCATTGCTGATCTGTTACAACACATGAAGCAAATTATATTACAATACTCGAGCTAGATTAGTAATACTTTCTTCCCTTTTAAATGCACTGCCAACATCTTAAAATTGCACTGAAAAATACTGTTTTCCTCCGCATTTTGGAAAATCCTCTTGGGAGGGGAAGAAAGTACCAGATTATTCAGCCACATACTCCAGGTATGCTTCTTAAAATGCATCCACTCACAGCTTTTGTCAAATCAGAGCCTTTTATAGTATTTAAGCACAGCACCTATCCTTTGTGCTAATCAGAATACTTTCTTTTCCCATCCTGAGTACAAACGTCAATGAATTTAGAAGCTGGCTTAACTGATGTGACCCTGGAAAGCACTCCGTGAAGCCAATCAATTCCAGTTTAGCAACAGATGTCATTGGAAAAATTCTAAGTTGATAACACCCATGACCATAAATAAATCTTTGCTGTTGTTCTTCCTTTGATGAGGTTCATGTATCACAGAAGCACGATCACAACCATGAATTAGAATTTATTTTCCTACCTCATACACTTATTTGAGTGATATTTATTAACCACACCTAACACAACACTGGCAAAGAAGAAATGTATGATTTAAAAATTCAGTCATGAACAATGCACTCGCAACACAATAGGGTAGGTAACGTTTTATATTTATTCTCAGCTATAACCACCTTCCAGAATATGTGAAACCATTCTAATTTGTCTGAGACTATCAGTCACTCCACAGACTTCACTGCAACCTTTAAGCGCCTGCAAGAAGAGATGCAAGAGGAAATTCTTTGCTTTCCCTTTAACGTCCTGACCACTGCACAGCGCGGCCGGTGACTCGATGACATCACCGTGACTAGGGGTGATCACACCAAGTTTGGTGCAGGAACCGCAGAGGACGCCAACTCCGCAGCAGACGCTATCTAACAAAAACAAGGCCAGCGCTCGGTCTCCACGAGCCCAAGGAAACGCGCGCTGCCAGGCGGGCGAGCGCGCCAGCACGCAGGCGCTCTGCCCCTCCCTCCCTCCCGCAGGCACAATATTCTGCATTTGGGGAATATTAACAGGGGAAACAAGCTCCAAGCACTCCACAAGCGTCCAGATACTCCAACTTTGAAGCGACGTACCTTCAAACTACCGAATTCCTTCTGTCGCTTACTTGCGGAAGCCAGCGAGGACAGGGAGGAGAGACCCCAGCACGTCTCCTGTTGGCTGAGGAGCCACGGAACACGGGCAGCTCTCCCAGCTGCCCAGGAGAGCAAGGGCAGAGGTGCAGCTGAGCCCTCCCGTAGGCGCCGATGCAGCACACACACTTCTGGCGAGCTACAGACCCCCCAAAAAAGACACTTGTCTCCCCCATCCACCTGCCCCTTCCAGCAACCTGCCCAGAAGCTGCTGCACTCAGCCCCGCAGCTCTGCACGCGAGCAGCTACCTGCCACGGGAAAGAGATCTCGTCCTCGCTATAAAAGTGACCAGCCACAAAGCCGAGCGGGAAGGGAGGCTCCCCCGCCCCCTTGGATTTGTTTTGCTCTCCAGGGCTTTGGAGAAGGTGGGTTTGTTCCCCTCAGAAAACCTGGATACATGGAAAGTCACGCTCGCAGCAGTATCTGTTCTCGGCCCCCTTCTGTGACGACGGTGCCCATTCAATTCCTCTTACCCCCTATAATGAATCTGTGTCCCACCATGCCCTGGAAAGCCGTAGGAGTTCTTCATTATATCGAGCAATACCTGATTTAAGAAAGTCCCTCAATTTAGACTGGTTTAATATCACTATTTCCACAATACTCTTAAAATACAAACCTAACCTACACAAATTTGTCATTACAAAAACAGTGAATATTTACTAAGCCTGTATCTACATTTTTAGAAACTTTATATAACTACATAATCTGTATCTTGCTAGTTGGAGAACCAGTAAACCTCATGCTTAACTTTAATTAAAAATAAATAAATAAAAAAGCAAACAATCCATCAACTGCTACCTTTTCAGCACCCCAGGAAGCTGACAACACTATCTACTGCTTCTTCCAAATCCTTTTTGCTTTTCTTGGCACAATACTCCACAGCATTTCATGCTATGGCAGTATTCATCTATGGCAAACACATGTCCATTTCAAAAGAAATTATCAGACCTAGCTTATGGCACATTAAAATCTTTGGACATTGCTTTTAAAATCCATATAAGAAAAATACTTAAATAAAGGAACAGCTAAATAACTACATGAATTTCCAAAAAGAACCAATCTAATTTTAGTTAAGCTGCCTACACCTTAGCCTGTCGAATCCTGGATGCTGGAGGCCAGCAAGCAGCACGTGTGTTTTAACGGTCTTTACCATATCGAATATTTTTAATTCTTCCAGCAAAGCACGCAGTTCTCGCTGCGAGGATTTTGAAACGCAACGTGCAGCTCTCCAGGAGGAGGGTTCTGTGCGCGGACTGCGAGACCCTGGCAGCTCTACCTGCACAGCACTTCATTAAGCACCTCTTTCAACAAGCGAGACCCGAGTTGCAGGATATTCTGGACTTGGAATTTCCAAGCAATTGTCTTCCTGCTTGGAGCAGGGTTTGGACCACGTAAGCTGCAGAGGTCCCACGCGACCCAAAAAACGATTTTCCAAAGGACTCAAAGCCAGGCACGTACGCTCACTGCCGGGGAGCGGAGCAGCCGAAAGGGCACAAGTCCGGCTGCTGAACCTTGGGGCTACGCGAGAAGATCCTCAACAAAATCCGAGGCTAAAACGCAACGCGCGCTGCGGGGCACGCGCCTGCGTCTCCACACAAACCCGTATTTATGAGGCGCGCACACGCAACAAAACGGAGCCTGCCGAGCAACCTACAAGAAGGTTACAAGAGGGAGGGAAGAGCACGCAGGGCAAATAAGCCTCCACCATTCGCAGGCCACAACACGGGGAGCCGCTGCAGCGCCGAGCCGCAGCAGGCCCTGCCGCGGGGCGCTTCTCTCGCGCGACCTTTGACGGGCTGCGCTTTCCCCGCACCCGGAGAGCTCCGAGCGCGGAGGCGGCGACCGCGGCTCCCCCCGCTCCCGCACACGAGC